>CM021779.1:9642523-9671504 GCA_011076525.1 Nettapus auritus
GGGGGGAGCAGGGAGGGAAGCTGGAGGTCTCTCAGGTTGTGTCGCTGGGGCAGAGGGTGCAGCAGGAGCAGGAGGCCGGAGATGGGGTTGTGGGGTATGCTGGAGGCCTGGCAGCCCGGCAGGGAGAGGGGGAAGCTGAGGCCTGGGTGCTGGAAGGTGTTACAGCTGAACCCCGTGGGCCCTGGGGTGATGACGTGCTCTGCCTGGTCCTTGAGGTGGGCCCTGATCTGGGTCTGGTGCCTCAGCAGCACCTTCTGGGGATCACCTGCTCTGACAGGACTCAGGGTGCCGAGTGCCTTGTGTGGAGAATTGAAGAACTTTTTAGTATTTCTGAGAAAGGGTGGTTTGAATAGTGCCTGGCATGAGTCAGAACTTCACCGTGAGCTCTGACAATTTGCATGTACTAACATGTATCATTTTAAGTGCCTCAATCTGCAGTATTTTATGGCACCTGTATTCCCAACAGCGTCAGTAAATGGACTGTGAGAACTAAGCATTTCTTAAATATGAGGGCATGAGAGCATTAAAGCAGATTTCTCTAGTTCTTTCAGGCCTTTCTGAACTGGAGAAGCAGGTTAAGGCTCTTGCCATTAATTCTGTTCCAACAGGAAGTGGGCAGCAGTCAGTGACAGGAGTTGAAGCTTCAGATGATGCTAACAGTTACTGGCGGATTCGTGGGAAGACTGATGGCAGTTGCCAACGTGGAACACCAGTGAAATGTGGGCAAGCAATACGACTTACCCATGTGAACACAGGAAAAAATTTACACACTCATCACTTCCCATCACCGCTCTCCAACAACCAGGTAAGTTGTTCTAGATCTTAAGCTTTTGCATAAACAGTGCATGGCTGATTTTTGACAATACCTCTCTTCAAAAACAAGAAAAATGTTGAACCAGACACGTGTACTGCCAGAAACAGTGTATCGCTGGATATACCAAGTCCAGATGGATTCTTCTCTGCATCTTTGTCTCTGTCAAGGACTTTAATACATTATTCTAAGTGAAATATTTACCAGTACTGGTTTGCCACAATAGTTTTAACAAACCTGTATTTGTTTCTTTATTCTGCACTACTGATGCTGGAAAGACTGTTCTGAAGTATTTAGGACTTTTACAGTCCAGGAGATTGGGCACCTTCCTGAGCATTATGGTCTAGAGCCAGACAGCTAATCTAGTGTTAGGTCACTAGGCTGTTCTGCATCCAAGTTTCTTGGTGTTCCCGTCCATTAGTCTCAATCATCTCCATGTCCCTGTTTTATTTCTCTATGCTTATTTATTTGTCTACTTTGCCAGAAAAAAAAAAAAAAGAATCCTCTCACAATCACATTTATTTACCATTTTATAAATTTCTAGAACAGTGTTTCTCACTGTGTAAAAAATAATAATCCAAATTTATTGGTTATTAGCAGTCATTTTAGTTTTCCTTTAGGCCAAGTAGTCAGGCCATTCTATTCTAATAGAAATAGAAATTATAATTTAAATAATGTAAAGACCAGACTTTTTTTGAAACAGATTTGTCTGAAGGTGGCTGAAAAAATAAGGTCCAGTTTTGTTTAGAGTATTTAGATTACGTATTTATTAAACCAAAAGAAGTGATGGAAAAATAGCATATCAGAAAAATTATTTAAAGAACAGATGCGCTCTTTAAAACTTTGTGCCGTTTGTCAGTTTAGACAATTCATTTAACAATTTAACACTCTCATTAATGTAAAAATATTCATCAACTGTCTTTTTTTTCCTTTGCATTAGCTACGTGCTTGCATAATTTCTAAGCAAAAGGAGGTTTCGCATGGCTTCCCTGACATTGATAGTACTGTGACTGACCTTATTGAAGTATGATGTGGTTCTGAACACAGACTTTAATTTCATATTCTTAACAAATAAGTTTGTTTTTCAATTAATAGGTTGTCTTTAACACCATTTGGACTACATAAGCTTGAATAACATAACCCTAAAGGATTAGCTTGCTAGGTACAAACTATTTCTGTTCTACTTTCAAGTTGTTATTAATTTCTAGTCATCAGATTTTTAAGAATTAAAATCTGTGCCGAGTCCTAAATGTTTAGAGCTGAGACCTACTGGGTGTCTGCCAACCCTTGGAATATTTTGGGGTGCATAATGAAATCTGATCTCTACCTTTTGTGTTTTTGTGTTAGCAGGAATTCATTTGCTTTACCATCATCTTTTTTTTTTTTTAAGAGCCCTTCAGCTGTCTGTCTGAAGTAAGAGTGCAAAGCAAAACAGTTGTTAACCCAATTGTAATCTTGTTGTCGTTAAGTAAAAAAGGAATACAGTTACTTAGGGTAAATTGTTGCAATGTTGTGATTAAAAACATATTATGCTGAAAAAAGTCTGTTGCAATGGTAACTCTCAAAGTGGTCATACTAAATATTTACAGTTACAAACTTGCTTTAGTGCAGAAAATTTGTATCCGCATTAATGTTTCTCTTAATTTTTGTCAGAAGGATTGTTCTGATCTCTGTGCTCACGTCCTCTTTAATTTGTAATGCACGTAATATATGTTGGGGTGTGCAGGCTCTTTGCTCAGATTATGCATTGGAGTTTGTTGGCATCTTATCTCCAGATTGTAGTGTGAGGAAGTTACTGCTTCTGGATTTGTCCCCTGTTGACAAAGCAATTGAACATCTTTTTCTTTCCTCTCCTTCCTTGCCTTTAAACTCTGCAGGCTTTGTGGCTGATATTTGTGTGCGCGTTGGTGGTGTTTGCTTACATTTTCACTTGAGGAAGTTTGTGTCTCTAACAGGAAGTAAGTGCCTTTGGTGATGATGGCGAAGGCGATGACCTCGATATATGGATTGTGCAATGCAGTGGGACACACTGGGAGCGGGAGGATGCAGTGCGCTTCAAGCACGTAGGAACTGAGGTGTTCCTTTCAATAACGGGGGAGCAATATGGCCATCCAATTAGAGGCCAACGGGAAGTTCATGGCATGCCCACCGCTAATCATCACAACTATTGGAAAGCGATGGAAGGAGTCTTCATCAAACCCAGTATGGACCCTGCAAAACACGATGAGCTCTGAATTGACAGAGGATCCAAAATGCTTCAGCTTACTCCAATGTTCGGAGATGCTAACCCTTGGTCTCTTTTAAGTCCTGCCTTGCCTAAGTGACTGACTTTCTGTGTTACTGAAGGGCATTAGTTCACTCTAGGAATGCAGCACTTCTGTGGGGAATGACATCTGCCAGGTTCAGACACTGAGATTTATTTAAGAAACCCCTTCTAAATTTTCAAGCTTATTTGGTAAACGAGTTCATACATCTGTTAGTTTTCACTATCATTTGTTTTGCTTGTTACTTTTTCTCAGATTCAAAGGAAATGGGGAAAAAAAAAAGTAATACATTTCTGTAGTCCCAAATACAGCAAAACTTTGTATTTTGTAATCTTTTTTTTTCCAATTATCATTAAATATTTTAAAACTTCCTGCTACTTGTTAATGGGGAGAATGTTATTTCCGAGGAGTTGAAGTCTAGAAAGGGAATATAATTCTTGAAATGTAGTATCTTGAATGGTTTGAAGTCTTCAACCTTCCAGGAAAATATCACAGCCTGTCTGAAAATTGCCTCCAATGTCTTTCAGGAGTTCTGTTGTATATGTATGAAAGAGTTGGAAATGTTGTATATTGGCATAAGAAGACAAAAGTTTTTGTTTCCTTTCTCCCAAGAAGTTCGGGTTTCTGGCAATGGTGATACTGCTAATTATCAAATGGTAAGACTGTCTTGCTCGAAGAACTGGTGCAGGAAGCTACTGTTTGTTTAATTAATACCAGAATTTTATGAACTGATGTGAAGGAATTTGATTTATGTTGTACTTGCTTGTCACTGCAAGATCAGTAGGAGAATCCAGATGAATAAATAGTGGGACTTACACCCACGGGGGGTTGTTTTGTGTGAATCCAGAAGAGGAAAAAGAATTAATTTTAGAAATGGTTCTGTTCTGGATTTCTGTCAGAGAGGTATGCTATAGAGTGCTGGCAAGGAATCTGCAATGCATCAGGCATGAATTTCTGTGTTCCTGGGTTTTATTTTTATAAAAAATAACCCTTGAGTGTTTCTTATACAGTGTTGCTGGAAACACTGATTAAAATGTAAAGTACCATACATTTTCTATTGGCTTTAAACAGGAAAGCTCACTTAATGAGTGTGAAAAGTCAGAAAATCCAGGTGTTTCTGTTTCCATGTGTAAATACTTTGCTAATTATGGCTTGAATTAGTCAATCAGTTAAAGAAGCAGGAAGGTGATTTGCTGCTCTTACATTGCCAGTCACGTGGTGCAGCGTTAGAGAGTTGTGTTGGTGAGGTGCAACGCACCAGCACGATTTCATTTAGACTTTAAGTGTACCTGCACTTGTGTGCTTCTCACTCTGGTGCCTTACGCAGTGCTGCTGCACAGACTAGCTCTGGTTTTTAGTGACTAGCTCTAGCTTTTAGTTAAGGGTTTTTGATGCTAGTGGAGATCCTTCGCATCCTACGAAACAGGAATCCTCTGTAGCTGTTGTTCTGCGACACCTGATTATTCTTCAAGTAAGGTAAGATTATTTTGGTTTCTTATGAATCTTAGTTGAATGTTGGTACTTACGGATTGCAGGCGTTGAGTTTACAGGAGGAAAAAAATGAATTTGGCAATGAGTTCTCTGTCACTAAGAGTTAAATACTTGTTTGTTGGTGCACTTGTGGAATACCGGTGTAGCTGAGAAGGGGTAGGTCTCTGTGGCTCATCTCGGTCTGTGTGCCAGGTAGTTTTGTTTGTTTTGCTTCTTTTTGCTACAGAAGTTGTGCTGATGGACTCTTAAACAACCGGAGTTGAAATACCTCTTAGCTTGAAAAAGTCTGTTGGAATGCCGAGATAACTACTGTTGTTGGAAATGTGCTAAATGCAGACTATAAAAGTCGCGAGTTAATGTAGGAAACGCAGAGGTTTGTAGCTGTAAAAAATGATGGCTTGTACAACTGCTAATGTGCTTTCCTTTTTATGAAACTCCTAGACTTACAGGACCTCCATTAGTATCTTATTAAGGTTGTAATTCATGCTTTGAACTGTGTTACTGAGACTTCAGAATCTCATTCAAGTGTTTTTATTTACTCTGGCTGCTTACAATTCAGCTTTTCAGTTCATCCTCCGCAGCTGAGGACTAGAGGCTTAGAGGATCTTCAGTTTCTGTATCGGATTCTGGTTTTGCTGCTTTTCCATGTGACTTACCTGCCTAAAGAGGTCGGGACTTTGAGTAAAACACAAAACACTCAGACGTGAAAATTTGAAACACTGTTTTGCTTCTTTCTCTTTACCTTTTTCCCTTTTTTATTTTCTACTGTGGCAATGTAAATTTTATAGTACCTCTTTCCAAAGCTCTATGTGCACTCTGAGGTTAAGTAAAAGCTACGTGTTTTGGTTTCTGATGCTAGCAGAACGTAGTGCTTTCAAACGCCTGGGAGGTGCTCTGCAATTTGTTGCTCGTACTATTACAGGAGCTCTGAGAGAAGGTGTGCTGGTGTTACGCTGCCTTTAACAAGCTAGAAAGGCTTTGGGGGAAAAGCATTAGAGGGATCTTTATAATTGTTCTCAGTGGGAATATTTGCTGAAAGAAATCTGCTTCAAGTTCTCTGCTTTGAAAAATCTGACAAATGCTGCATTTATTTCACGTGACCGTGTATATGGAACATACCTTATTCAGTGTGGGACGGCACCGTTGCGTAGGCATGTTGATTTGGGGGCAAGGGGAACTTGTGTGATTGCAAACACTCTTACTCTCATATTTCCTGAAGCTTTTTTAAAGGTTTGTCTAACTGCTCAGCATACAAACACTTGCCCCACGCTTCTCCATCAGCATGAATGAGAACTGTTACTGCTTTCACCCCTTTAAATGCCAGAAGGGACTTACTGCGTGTTGATCCTTAATTCTGAATGTCAAGGCTAAAGATAAACCAGCGGTTTTATTTCATTGCGTTTGGGAATACTGAGTGGGTCTATCTGTTCTCATGAAGTTAAACCACTACTTAAAAAAAAAAAAAAGTTGAAAGAAGGACAAACCGCTGTTCCAGTGATGCTTAATCAGCAGTATTTCCTGTTGTTATTTTCCTCCGATGCCTTCCACTGCTTCCTGGGACTGCAGGCGCCCCATGGAGACGCATACGAACCTTTATACACCTCAGGGTTTGTTCTCTACACCTAAACCCAGGCGACTGCTCCGTCCTGCGTGGGAAACAGCGCTTTAAGTCACCTACCCAGAACTCGGCCGGCGTGGACGCGAGCAGGGCCGTCGTGCCTGGGGAGGGAAGAAGGGGTCGGGCGGGTCCTGGGTGTTTCCCCTTACCCCTTTTTACAGCCCTAAAGCCTTGCGAGGCTCGCAGAGGCTGCGGGACGCGAGCTGCCGCTAGCGAGCGCTGCTGCCCCGCCGGGGCCGGGCAAAGGCAGCGGGGGCTCGGAGCCCGCACCCCCGGCACGGCCGGGCCCTGGGGGGATACCGGTGGTCCCCGCTGTCCCCGGGGGCCGCTGTCTTCAGTCGTGCCCTGCTGGCGTGGGAGGGAAGCGTTTGGGTAGCGCGGGATGCTCCGGGCTTTTCTGGCCGTCCGGGGGGATCCGTGGAGCGCGGCCGAGGCTGAGGTCTGCGTGCTGGAGGTTTAGGGCTGGGTGACAGAAGCAGGTGCCGGCTGCCGTTTAGGTGTAGGGGGGATGAAAGGCACGAAGGGATGGCTGAAAGGAAGAGAAAAGAGCTCCCACACAGCCATCCCGCGGCGTTTTTCCGGGATTCCGAAAGCAAAAGCCGCAGCGGGACCGCTCCCAGCCTGCCAGCCCCGCCTGCCGGCAGCAGCCAGGCTCTGTCCTGGAGCCAGCCCGGCCCTGGCGGCAGGAGGGCGGCCGGGGCTCATTCGCCAGGTGGCCGTAGGGTTTTGTTTTCCTTCTTCCCCGGCAGCGTTCTCCCAGCATCAGCCTCCCAGCGCGAAGCCGCTTCTTCAGCGGGAGCCTTCCGCGAGCCCGGGCGGCAGCGCTTGGAGCCAGCCCCGCTGCAGCCGTCCTCGGGGGGTGGCCGGAGCTTCCCCCCCTACCCGGCTCCTGCCTGCAGGCAAAACCCGGCTCCCTCCTGCTCCCGACAGAGCCGGCCTCAGGCCCGGGGGGCGCTGCCAGGCTCCCCCAGCTCTCATCTCGCACCTGAAGGGTTCCGCCGCTGCTGGGGGGCTTCAGAGAGGGCTTCCAGCCCCGTCCGGCCGCTGGCACTGCGGGGAGCGCCTCGGAGCGAGCTTCCAGCAGCTCCCAGCTCGTTCCAGCCAGGCTCGGTCACTGGGTTAGGTGCGGAGGACTCCCGGGGCGCGGGGTGATGAGTGGCGAGGCGTTCGTGTGACAGCCGTCCTACTCCGCTTGTATCTGCCCCTCCTGCTCCAAGAGGACGGATTCGTGGTTTGTGGCAGCAGCTTTTGACACGGGGCTGCCGGGTGCCTGTCGCCAGAAGGCTGCCGCGGCGCCCAACCTGCGCGGCTCGGAACTGGGAAGCGCAGAAAGCGAGGCTCCTCCCGAAACCGCGCCCGAGGGAGCCCCGTCTGCTGCCTCTCCTGCAGAACTTCCCCTGCTAACTCTGCCCTCCCTTGCCCGTATTAACTCTGCCCTCCCTGGGTGCGGGTACGGGGGGGATTCTTGGCGAGCTGGGGGCAATTTTCTCGAAAGCCGCGCAGCAAAACGCGTGTTCGTGGTGCGGACAAAAGCAGCGGGGTGGGGAGGGCGTCCCTCAGCCCAGCTTCAACTTCAGGCTCTGGGGTGAAGTGTTAAAACCTGCCTGCCTCCTGCGTGCCCGCGGCTTTCCCCGTGAGCCGGGAGGCTGTTCGCTGGGACCTTGCTTAAAGGCACCGGGCTGGGAGCCCCTCGGGGGGGGAAAGTGCCTCGGGGAGCTGCCTCCACCGCTTTGGAAGCGGTGGTCGCCGTGGAGAGGACACCCTGCTCCCGGAGAGCTGCGGTCGGGAGAAAGACCCGTCCTCCCCTAGGCGTGAAGTTTCCCCGTGCGGTTTTAGAGGTGGAGAACAAGTGTTCCTAACGCACTCCCGGGGACGGAGGCTTTCTAAGCCCGCTGGGGCTCAGCGGGGACCTGGAGGGGGGCGGACGGGGGGAGCTCCGTGCCCCCAGCCCTTCCCTAGCCCCCCAGGCTGAGACCCCGCCACCAAGCCCCGGCCGCGGAGCTTCCGACGGCTGCGGGCTGGGATGCTGGGAGGGCTGGTGCTGAGGGCGTTTGGGGAGGAAAAATGATGCAAATCGACTGTGCTCCTTCTGGGCTGCTTTCTAGTGCCCTTCTCCCTAGGAAAGTTGTCTGCTCTAGGTCGTCCTTGCCAGAAAGGCACCTTGACTCTAGATCGTATCTTCTCTCTAGAGGTACAACAGGGTGCAGGGTTCAAGAGAGAGTAGGGTCGGGGGGGTGTGAGTGGCTTTCGGAGGTGTTTGAGGCAGGAATACCTGGAAGCGTGGCAGTGCCTGGCCTCAGCACCGCTTGGCGAACGGTCTCTCTCCCTCACACGCTTTTTATTGCGTGCCCCCGGGTTAACCAAAGCGGCTCGAGGACAGGCTTTGGCCGGAGCTCCCCCTGCACCGCCCCAACCCCGCCGGGACGGGATCTTTGGCTCCAGCCCCAGTGGAGCCGAGCGCCCCATACCCGGCTTTCCCTTAGGGCAACGCCGCAGGAACCCAGCGCCGGGTCCGGCTGTCAGCGGGCTCCTTCCAAGAGCCACGAGAGCCCCTTTTCTGCCGTCCCCCCGCCATCGGTTTGTGGGGCTGCTGTGTCCACACCAAGCCCGCAGCTCCCCGAGAACTGTCCCAGGCGGCACCGGAGGGGTATGAACGGAAAGTGGTGTGGCTCCGCTTCTCCCCTCTTCGGGATTAACCCAGTTTCCACCCCTACCTGCCTCACATCCCGATTTAAAAGCTCTCCTGCTGCTTGTGTCTGTGGGGGTTTGGTGGGGTTTCTTGTTTGTAGTGGGTCGGTGTGTAACCTACCTCGCTGTAGGGTTAGTAGGGGTGGATGTCTGTGTGGGAAGAGGGGAAGAAGGGGTCGATTTTGATCAGAGAACTTGACCAGCAGTTCAACAGGGGAGTGCCAAAACTGCCCTCCGACTTGCTCCAAACGCTGCTATGAATGCCCTAAAAGAAATACTTGGTGGCGGGGTGTAGGGGGCTGGCAGCAAGGAATCCTTTACTGGTGCTCAGTGTCTCTAACAGCTTACAGATGAGGTGGCCTCCCCTGCTTCTCCAGGGCTGTTGAGAGATCCCCATTTCCTTCAGGTCTGGAAGTCTTTCATTTTCTGCTTTTCTCAGGGCAGAGTCTGCCTTTTGTTTCTTTTTTTTCCCCTCTTTAAATAATTTAGATTGTGTTAAAGGTGTAACTGCTGTAAAGGGAAAACCAAGTGACAGGATTGCTGGTGGGTTGTGTAAAACCAGATTGTTGTCAGCCCAAACTTAGCCTGAAATGTGATGGGGACTCACAGAGGAGGGACAAAAGTTTGTCTTCTAGCGCAGTGTTTTTGTACCAAGTGTCACTCCCTACTGATTTTAAGTGGGTAAACTGCTGGTAAAGAAGCAGCAGCTCCTGGCAGAGGTGTTGCTTCTCAGCAGATCAGTTTTTGAGGGAGGTAGAAGTCTGCCATTCAGTGTAGTAGTAGCAGGGTGACTTTTAAGATAACTGGCTATTACACCCCTGCAGACTGTTAGGCTCGAGTTTGTGCCGTGCACAACATCCCATCGCCGTCACCTGGTCACGGGGTGGCTGAGGATGACAGGACCAGGCGCACCCATCCCAGGTGAGCGAGTAAGCAGGGTTTGTACCGAGCTGGTGTTTGGTGCTGAGCGCAGGCAGCGTACCTCGTTCTGTGCAACCACAAAGGCGGTTTGGGTTTGCCCCCGAGGAACTTCCATTCTCAATTAGCCGCCCACCCGCCGCTCTGCTCGCTCCTTATGGCAGAGATCCCTGCCCGCGGAGCTGCTGGTGACAGCACGCTGAAGAGAAGAGCAGGGTTTTAAAGCTGTGCTGCTTTGAGACGCTTCTTCCCATCTGTTCGCTTCTGAGCAGTGGGTGCCTTGCAAGGACACGGGGCTGCTAGATCCGGGCCTTGCCCGGGGACGCTCGCTGTTCCCAGGAAGGGCTTAGCTGGAGTCTCAGGAGCTGTGTACAGATTGAGCCAGGCTTCAGCTAATGCCATTGTCAAGCCTCCAGTGGGGCAGTTTAGCCACCTGCTACTCCCTTTGGATGGGAACAGGATGCTTACTGGAAGGCTTATCTGGAAGGGAATATACCTTCAGTATCCCACGTGAATGGGATTCTCAGGAGGAGTAAACAGAGAATTGTTCTTTTCTAATCAAACGCAGCCAAGAAGGCTCTCAGATTTTTTATTATTATTATTATTATTATTATTTTATCTGCCTCGCCCTCTTGCTTAGCACTTAGTTTGTCAAGATTGCCAGACCATATCCTGTCTTCAGCCCGTGCTGGGATGAATCCTGAGGGCTGGATGTGGAACAGTAGCAGGATATGGCCCTCAAACCAGCAGCCTGTGCTTCCTGCGGGAAGTGGCTGTCTATGGCAGCCCTTCTAGAGCAGAGCAACACCCTCCAGCGCAGCAAAGCGCGAGGCTGGCCGGCAGTTCCGGGGGGGGGGAATCTATTGTGTGTTGGTTTTCAGTAAATATACTGTGAGCTACCTAGTGGTATTAAGTCTAATCACAGGAATTTTCCCCCTTAAAGCTGTGGCTGGATTTATGTTGATCACTTTAAAACAAATCTCACAGATATATTTAGTAGAAGAATGTGTAAAACCCCAACCCCCAAATGGTATTATGTAACCAATACAGTATTTAAGTGCCCCCTGTGTAAACTAACTGAAAAGCCTGCTGTTTGCCTTCTTTGCCTCTGTTGTGTATTGGTCAACCGAAGCCAGACGCTGTGTTTGCTGTTCTGATTACTATTTTAAAGGATAGATCCATAGGATCATGTTATCCAGAAAGGGAAAAAGACTTAAACCCCACTTTCTGGGCTTAGGGAGGGCTCGAGGGCTGAGAGCCCTCTCGTGGGCTGCCTGGAGCGTGGATTTCTAAGCAAGCCCGTGCTATTTGAAAGCATGCACGCACCAGGGATGCAGCACGATGTACTTTGTCCCTTTACTTTGGCATGTGTGGTGCAGCCCTCCTCAGTGGCTCCTACAACAGCCACAGCATTCAGCTGAGCTCGGCAAAGGTGAAGACGTGGTACTGCGAAGTCAAGGAGGTGGTGGACAGTGCTACCCGGCTTCCCCCGCTACATCTAGAGCTGGCGTCAGGTGGAAATGAGAGGTGGATTTCCTCTCGCTTTGAACCAAGGGGAGTTTGTAGGCTTTCCCCCTAATTTAGCGTTATCGATCTGCCATCAGCTCCTTGCCCAGTCCACCCCTTTATTCAAGGTGCTGGATCTCAGGAGCACAGTGGTTTCCCATTATTGTTATAATCTTTTGCCAAGGAGATATCCCCCCTTCTCAGTAATGCACCAAAGTGGAAGTAATCGCTCTTTTTTCTTCTTGCATTTGTCCTTTCCTGTTTCATTCACCGATTGAAAAATGGCTAAAGAGCAGCCCCCATTTCACCTCCCCTTTTCCCTGATTGACTCAGCAGCTCCTGGGACAGAGAGAGGAAAGGGGCCTCGAGGTCACAACCTTCACAATCTTCAAAGCCCCTGCCGCTTCCAGCAGCTGTCACAGCTCTCACTGACCATATCCCCAGAAGGTCAGCAAAAAAATAAACACTGGGGCCCGACAGGTCCCCTTCTCATGCAAACTGGCTGTTTCCCTCCCCAGCTCCCATTCCATGCATAGCTCACACATAGGAGACCCCCTTGGATTTGCACAGAGCTATGCAAGAGCGAAATGCCACAGAAAATAAAAGCAGAAGGGCTTCCTGGGCAGGCAGGGTGGGAAAAAGAAAAGCGGCTTCCTGAGCTCTCCATGCCCACCCACAGGCTGCTGCAGCCATTTTGTGCGCGCACAGCCTGAAGGTGAAGCTGGGGAGGGGGCCGACTTTTCCCTGGGAGGGAGACTGCAGGGAAGGGTTCGGCTTTTATATCCGCTTGTGCACGTGAGAGATGGAAGAGAGAATCCCAAAGAAATAGGAAATGAAGCATAGACTGTAAAAAGCCTTTTCATCAGGATTAGATTGCAGCCCTCGCCTAGAGCCGGTCTGCTTTCTGCACTCACCTTCCTCTGCAAAAAGTCATGATGAAGCAGAAACAGTGCCAGGGAGAAGCGCGGGTTCAAAAGGCCAGAGTGGAAAGGTCCTTTGCTAAAGGAAATACCCTTCCCCGGCCCTCTTTTATAGAAGTATCCATTTCGCCATGGCCACTAATAATCACGGGGCTATTTCCTGGCCTTCCCAGCGCGGCTCCCAGCTGCAGAGCGCCGCTCTGCTCCCCCTTACTACAGCCCCTTCCCCTCCTACCCCACCGCCGAGCCCAGCACCAGGGCATGCCTCCCGCCTGCTTTTTGGGCTCCACAAGGCAGGAAGACCCCCCGGTCCCATTAGTGCCTTCAGCCTCTCCCCACAAAGCAGGGGTCTGGCTGGCCCCACAAAAACCCCTCGCGGGGGCTCTGCCCCTGTGCGCCGCCGCTGGGGAGGCCGCTGACCTGCAAGAAACCCCCCCGAGGAAGAAAAGGCAGCAACAGGGACGTGGGAAGTCACTTTATTTGTGCGGGGCCGCTCACCTCGCCCTGCCCCTGAGCCCAGCTCCCCCTGGCCGCGGGTCATGATCCCGGCTCCCCCCGGCCCCCCGTAAGACAGCTCTTGGGTGGGGGGCCCAGCCCCGCTCGCTGTCACCGGCTCGGCCCCGGCTCTCGCCGCTCCCCGGCGCACTGACGCCCTTTCATTATTGCACTGCTCGCTGCGACCGTGACAGTAGTGCAACAGGGAAAGAGGGGCAGCCCGCCCGGTGGTCCCAGCGCTGGCCCGGCTGCTGGGCTGGGGGCACGGAGGGAGAGCCTGAGCTTAGGGGTGGAGGGGGGGGAGGAATTTCCTGGCTTTGTCGCCGAGCTGGCTGCCTCCCCCCGGAGCAATGCCGGGTGGGTGTGTGAGGGGGTGAAGCCCCAAGCAGCGAGCGCAGCCCCGGCAGCACCCCGAGCCCGGCTGTGCTGCAGCAGCCCCACGCTGCCTGGGGAGCGGCTTGTGAAGCCCCGCGGAGGCAGCGGCTGCTCCGCCGAGCCCCGCTCTGGCCCCAAAGTCCCCTCCCACCACCCCTTTCCCTGGGCCCCAGAGGTCCCGAAAGGGACCGCGGGGACCACCTGAAATGGAAGGCAGGGCCACCCACTCGGCCATCCCGGCTGCTGTCAGCCCCCAGCTGATCCCTCACAAAGCGGAGAGATTTAACGCCCCCGTCCCTTGCTCCTTTCCCACGTACCTCCGGGAACGGCTCTGGGGAAGGGCCGGGGGCCGTGCCCAGCCCCGCTCCACCACCCGACCCCGCTGCGAGCCGTGGGCCTGGCCACGCTCGCCGGACAGAGGCGAGAGCTTTGCTGCGGGGAGGCCACCGGGAGCCGAGCCTCGGCCCCTTTGTGCGGCGCCCTGCTTCGCACAGCGCTGGTTTTCGGGCTGGGATCAGGCGTGGAAACAGCAAGTGTGGCTGTGTATCTCCTCCCATCCCTCGGTGGGTGTTTACATCGTGATGTAAAATAGGCACCCTTCAAACCTCTCGGGACTCATGCTATTTAAAATGGAGAGACGATGGGTTTCTCCAGTTTCAGTCACTGCTTGAGCTTTTTAAGCACCAGGCCATTTTGAATCCTGTGCGATAGCATCGAAAATACGCCCATTACTCACAACCTGAGTCACCACAATAGCACGATTATTTGTCACAAGTAACGTCTCCGCACCATTACTTGCCTATCTAACGAGGCTCGGTATTTCACAACTTTCCCCTTAACTCGATGGGCACATAGGATTAGTTTTTCCTGCTGTGGCTGTCTTCTCTCCGTGAAGAATACCCCCAAAAGAAAAGACCCTATAAGCAATATTGCACTACTACCCTGAGCACAAAAGCAGAGGCAATATTGATAGGGTCTCATCCTTAAGGTTAGGAAGCTGGACAATGTGTCTTGAGGCAGGTGACTGGAGGGAGCTTCATTCCATGCCTGCAAATGGGGAAGGGGTAAAAAGTTAGAAAGCAGCGCTCTGCCCTGCGGATTGCAGCACCCTGTGCTCCCAGAGGCTGGGGTGCGGCAGCAGTAAACCTCTGGCCCCGCAGCATCGGTGCAGGGACACCGTCCCTTTCTCCCAGGATGTCTGTAACAGCAGTGTGGATTTTACCCAGGTTTCTGTACCTCTGTCCCCAGTTCTCACCTTCTTCTTGCGTGTAAATTTCTCCTTTTATTAATAAACTCAGTCAATTAGCTGCCTGAGATGTTAGAGGCTGGGAAGCACCATTTATTTGGTTAATTGACAGTTGTATTTCGAACCTCTTAGTAATAGGCATCAAGCCCTCAGAGAACTTCCTTTCCAGGGCTGTCCTACTTGGAGAGCCCAGGGTTTTAAAATATCCCTCCTTTCATTGGAAATCATGGGATTAAGTACACACCAAAAATTAGAAAGCGAAACAGGATCTCCAGGGCTGGCTCTCCAGCGCTGACTTCACGTTAACGCACACAGATCAGATACTGTTTGGAAACGGACGCGTGCTGTGCCCTAGCTGGGTTTGTTGAGCTTTTTCTCATCCTGCCCCCTCCCTGGCACCTTTTCTGTCCTAGGTTGGAAGGCACGGTCTTCAGCTGGGGCTGAGCAGTGGCCACAGAAAGGAATCCCAGGGAGGGGCTGAGACACCTCCAGCTTCGGGGCTGCTTTGCCAGCGAGGCTCTTCCTCTGCAATCCGGCTCCCAGTGAACCTGCCCCAGTGCTTTTGTCACGTAGGAGCACTTGAGAGTCCAGAGGAGGATGAAGGAAACTTCATTCCCAGGCCATCCCAAACCAGCTCATGATTTTGACACTTTAAGCTCCTCTTTCCTCAGCCTGCTTTCCAGTGGATTAAATAGGAGTGTAATGGAGAGACAATCCCCTAATTCATGGATTCCTGGCTAATTTATGCATACCACATTGATCTGGTCTTTGCCATTAGAGATCCCTGGCGTTTGGCATGCTGGTGTGAGGCAGCCCTGCATCCCCTTTGATGTTGCCTGACTTGCCCAAAGCAGCTGAAAACCAAGGACATGCCAAAGAAAAGAGGACAGGGGAAGCTCCATTAATTGTTTGTTTTTCTAATGGACTGATAAACAAAATCTCCAGTCAGCCCCAACCCCTCCCTATCCCCATCCTTTGTGATGCTTGTTGGAAGCAAACAGGAATCTTTCTTCCACATTATTTATTTGTATTAACCTTTGCTCGCACTAATTAAAAGGCCATGTTCACAGAGATTGCTGTAAGCAGCTCAGAATGAGTTTTTATCAAACTTTGGTATTCTTGTTACCTTGGCAAAACCTCGCGTTTAACCCTGCCACTCTGCTTCTCAGCAGTCCCTGCAACCTAGACATCCAGTTGGACTGAGAACAAAAAAAAAGATGCAGCTAGGCTCTGCCTTACCTTTCCATCTACTCCCGTCCAGTCTCTATTTTGCTTATGTTTACCATGTGTTTTCCACTCTTCAGACTCGATGTTATTTCAAACAAGACTTATGCTTAACACACACAATTTAACTTCTTCAGTGGCCCAAAGACAAGCCCACTGGTGAGCGTACCGTTGAAACGTACAATTCGCACATCGAGTGACGTTGCTAATGCATCAGTAGTGGTGGGGGAAAGCACAACTTGACAATTTCTACACAACTTACAAATTTCAGCAGTTGCAGAAGCTACAACTGGCAGGAAGGAGTAGGGGATGTAATTAGAGACGTCAGCCTCGAGTTAAAGTCCAAGCAAAGGCAATTAAGATACTATGTCTTTATGTTTCTGGATCTGCACTGAGAGCCCAGACGTGTCTCAAGAATTTCCTTATCTCCAAGTGGTGCACTGGCACAGGACTCCCCACACTTCTCCCCCCCTTTTTTTCTTTTTTAACAAGACAGGAAAAATAAAGGCAGCTTCAAATACCCAATAGTATTTCCCCAGTTTGCAAACAATATGTGCAAAGCCAGGGTCAATCTATGTCCTATAGCAGGGAGACTTCTCTGGAATGTATATGGGGGTTATTTTAAAATAAACGTTTAAACACGAGATTATGAAATGCATGCTATTTATACTCCAGGAGGCTCAGCATCTCTAGATATGTTTAGAAACCTCTCTCGCCTTTAATCACAGTTATAGAAACTAAATGGAAATGTCACCGAGACTAGTATGGAAATAACACTTTATATGTTGCTCAATAATCAAAGCTTTTTTTTTTTTTTTGGCAGTGCTGGGGGGAAATCTCTGAAAAACTGTGGTGGAGTCATTGCTGTATGTTTAAGCCCCCCTTTCCTGGTGTTAGCAGAACGCGTCGGTTAGACTGAAGTGTCCCAGTGATGAAGCTTGGGGATAAATATAAAGCAGTGAGCAGCCTCTCTGGAGCTCAGAGGCCTCCGGCTCCACGTGAGATCAGACCTCATCCTCCTTGGTTTAGTTTAGGGAGCCGTTTCCCCTTCCCTTCATTGCTGTTTGTTTGTTTGTTTTCCCTTGTGGTTAAAGGTGCCACTTCGGGCAAGAATGTTTTTTAAACGTTCATCTCGGTTGCAACCTCACAAAACATGGCAGGACAACAAAGCTTCAGTCCAGCCTCGTTTCCCTGGTCACAGCCATTTCGCTAGCCTGGGGAAAGGAGACCATTTAAAAGCCATCTTGCAATTAAATACATTATATAGTCCACAATATATTTTCTGCAGCAAAATTGACACTATTACCAAAGGTCAGAGCAAACACTTTGGAAACAGCTGTAGGCTGAGGGTTGATTTAGAGTTTTCCAACCTCTTTAGTAATTTTATCATTGTTTTAAAACTGGGAAGTGTTGCCTTTTTAATTCTTTTTTTTTTTTTTTTTTTTTTTTTAAAAAGAAAAAATTCTTAGCATTCCAGTCCTGGCTCCTTAAGTCTATCTTGCAAGTTACTACAAATCCGTCCAGAGAAAAAGGGGATTCTTGCTTCCATGCAAGAGTCAACCTGTCCAGGTGTGAGGCTCCGGAGAGGCCGTGCTGGCAGCCCTCCCTGCGAACGCTGCCTTCCCGAGCCCGCTTCACCCACCGGGCTGGGGGCCTCTGTTACCCACAGCCACTTATCAATGCGTCCCCCTCCCTCCGCCTGCAATCAGGAGGGATTACACACCAGCATGTCCCGCCGTTTGATTCTTGCTTATAATATTTAGTTTGTGGGTTTCAATAACCCTTTTCTCAGCAGCAACATTTCCTCGGCTGGCAGAAGCCAGATCTGCGTCAGTGAGCTCCATTAAAAGGAATGACAGAGCTCCTTAAACAGCCTAGACTTTGTAACCCCACAATACGGCTTTTCTGCGTGGTGTTTACCAGCGCTCTGCTGTCTGATGGAAAAAAAAAAAAAAAAAAAAAAGACTTGTGGTACTGAACGCAGGAGCAAAATAGGGCTAAATCCTATCACCTGGGGAAGGCCAGGCCTGCTCCTGGCCCTGTGTGTCCAGCGGGGTGTCTCACCAGGAGCCTCAACTGGTGGAGATGCGTGTGTGAGGCTGACCTTGGAGCCTGCCACCCCATCGGGAGCCCCACACAGCTCAGGGCAGCCCGAGGTGCCCTCACGGCTTTGCCCAGGGCCGCGATCCCCCCCAAGGCCCCGGCTGTGCGGCTGGGCCCCGGGGTGCCGCAGGAGGGGAGCGGGCACCTCCTGCCCCCCCAGCCCCGCAGCACCCAGGAGTAGTGAGAGCGGGAGCGACCTTAACAGGGCTCGAGCACTAAATGCAATGACTCAAAAAGTCCCCCTGCAAAAAAAAAAAAAAAAAAAAAAAAAATCCCTCTGAAAACTTAAACCATCTGATTTCACTTTCCGCTCCAATTGGTTGTGTAGCCAGGGCGCAGGTCTGGCCTCCTCCACCACACTAATACCCTATGTGTGCTGCCTCCACAGAGGAGGGGTTCTTTTAACAAGTTTATGCAACAACAGGATGGAGGCTCTGCCGGAGCCCTTCCCCCCGCAGCCCGACCTGATTCCCCGCATTCCTCCCGCGCCCTCCCCCTCCGACCCAACTGGAGACAAACTCTGGCATCTCCACACACATGCAAATGGTTTCCCTTGCACAAATACAGACTCCTGAAGGGGCCTTTGCTTCCGAATCCCCCCGCTTTTTTTTTTTTTTTTTATTGTTTTCCCCCTGTCCTTTTTTTTTTTTTTTTTTTCTCTTTTATTCCACCCCCCGGGGGGGTAAAAAAAAAAAAAAAAAAAAAAAAGAGCGAGTGGGGAAGGAAGGGCTTGGAATGTGTAACCTCCATCCCAGGCCCGGATCTGCAGGGGACCCCAGGCCTCAGCCCCCACGCTCCCAGGGCTGCCTTTGGCGGCCTGAGCTCGGTGGAGGGCCCGCAGTGGCCCCTGTGGCCACGAGCAGGCCTCGGATGGTGGCCCCTGGCCCTTGGCGAGTGGGACACAGTCCTTGTCACCAGCCAGGCCTTCCCCTGCACCACACGCCTCGAATTCCCCCTGCCCAGGGGAGGTTTCCAAGTGGCGCTTCCATCTGATTCATAAGGGCACAACTTCCCACGGACAAACAGCTCCACGTGCGTTCCGTTCCCCCCAGGATCTTTGCACGGCCGAACAAGGCAGGCTCGCCTCGGAGAGGCCATCTTACAGCCCAGCAGCAGCCCCACCGAGGCTGTTGCTGCCCCGTGCTCCTGCTGCCCGGCAGGCTCCATGCTGCCCGCAGCTGGGTGCCTCTGGCCGGGCACCGCTCCTCCCTCATGGCCTCCTTGAGGGAGGCAGCGAAGGGCCCCTTGCGCATCCCCGCTGGTCACTCTTCTGCTGCTGGTGATGGCGGGGGGATGATGTCCCCTCCCTCACCGGCAGGGTCTCTGCAGATCTCGCTCTCTCCTACTTTTTAATTAAACAGAAATTAGGAGAGGAATGCACCTCGGCTAACCAGGCCTCCCTGTTCCTTAACGCACACAAAAATGGCAACCGGGCTACAGCGCGCAGAGATGGAGAAAAAAGCTCCAGAGAGAGGGAGCCATGCAGGCTCGGGTTACCTCCTCTGAGGCTTGGGCACCGCACTGCAGCCGCCACCAGCCCCGAGCCTCTGCTTCGGGTTCGGAGGCTTAGCCTTCTCCTCGGGGTGCGAAAGGGAGGCAGGCTTCAGCTCCTCACCACATCGGGGACCAAAAAGATGCCTTTTGTTTGCTCGCTTGTTCATTGAGGAATGGAGGGTGTTATTGAGGTTCGGCTTTCCCTTGTCCCTCTAAAATGGGATTCCCCCCCCTCCCCCCTCCCCGCCTCAGGATGTGGTCCTCCATTTTCTGCCTCCCCATGGCTCGCTCGCTAGCACACCCTGGCCTGGCTTGGGGTACGCAATGCAATCTGAAAATGCTCCTTTACCTAGATTTGATTTCCAATATGACGGTTCTCCCCACCCCCCCCCCTTCCTCCCCACCTAAAATAACAAAGCAAGGCGAAAAAAAAAAAAAAAAAAAAAAGAGAGAGAGAGGAGAGAGAAAGGTCCCATCCCCCAGCCCTCCAAACCCCTTTCTTAGCAGCTGCAAGTGAAAATACCACATCTGCCTCCAACCACACCGCGAGTGACAGTCACCAACAGATTGTTATTTAAAGATCAATTCTGAATGCAATATTACGGTTCCTAGGCCTGCATCATCCCTGCGTCTCTCAGACCCGCTCCATGCTTGCTATTGAGAACTGCAGAGAAAGATTGGCTTTCAAAATCTATTGATTATTATTTACGCGCCTTCTATTCTTTTTTTGTTTGTTTAATGAAAATGAAGGTATCAATATTGCTTTAGTCTTAACAGTAATTCCTCTAAAAGTGAAATACGATGGAACTTGGAAAATACGTCAATAGGAAGCAAAAATTAAATTGCCTGTGAATACACGTGTATATATTAAAGTCACTGAATTCTATACACAATAACAACATCCTCAGGTTCCTAAGACTAATTTTTAAAGCAGAAGCAAGAAAATACTCAGACTTGGTCGGGATATTTTTAAAGGTGGTGATTGCTCTAAAGGAGGACAAGAGGGCTTTAAAATGTGAATAGGCCAGCGTTTTATTTTACAACTTGGACACACAAACCCACGCTAGTGGCAGAAAGGGCAATCCATTTTGTACACTGAAGCAGTCAAAACGGGCAACAAAACCCAAGGAATTTCCATACAGACCACTCAGCCTAAACACAAAATAAACAAACAAACACGAGGGCAGGGATTTTTTTAGGCAATTTCTACACAATCTTGACGTTTTAACGCTCGCTCGAGCCTTTGTGGCAGGGCAGGGAGGAGAAATCAGAGTAGGGGGATGGTTGCCTACTAAAATGCATTAAATAACTACAGAATCCCATAATGTCAGGGGCTGGGTGTGCAACAGTAACTGATCATAAGGATGTATTAGGACTGGAACCAAATGCTTTGACAATATTATTGCACTGCTTTATTTGTGCAGACAGTAGTGCAACATTGTCAGAGCCAGCGATACCAGCAGCCACTGTCACGTTCTGCACAGCTGCCCTGCATCCTTTTGTAAGGGACTGTTACATTACGGTGTTAACCACAATAACGTTTTTATGTTTAGCCCCAATAAAACTCTGCATGACAAAGTTTATTTGCAATCGTAATTAGACAAGGTAAAAAACAACAACAACAACAAAAAGTTAGTTAAAAAAAATGAGAAGGAGAGAGAAAGAAAGAGAGAGAGAGAAAGGGCAGTGTTAGTATGGCTTGTTAAACAAACCATTCAGGCTTTTGCTACATGCCCAGTATATCTAGGCACGGTACGTTATGAAGGTTTTATACAATCGAATATTTTGCTATAGTAATGGAGAATAAAAGAACAAGGGGCTTAATTCAGCATTCCCAAACGTATGTGTTTCCATAAAAACTCAATTGGTCAGTCAATGAATCTGAACTACACGATTTAAATAAATCACACAGAGTGCCAGCCCCTTCCTGTGCCTTCAGAAGTTTTCTTAATTGTGCTGTGTGTTTTCTAGTGGTTGACCAGTACAGACCAAAAAGCCTGATGTGTGTGTGTATATATAGACTGGTATAAATACACAGTGCTTTGATTTGCTGTGGAGGAAAATGTTACAGAAATTATGGGACTTATATACAAAAATACGTAGTGTCTGTGCTTCAATCTCATGCGTATCTCTGTGTCACCACTCAAAAATCACAGCATAAACACAACAGATTCATAGAAACAAATCAACAGCATTAAATCCCTATAGACATTGGTAGGGACCACCTTAAACGTACAGAGAAGAGCTTCTAAGGGGGAAAAACTATGAAGGAATCACTATAAAATTTCAGTGTAGATATTGTATGGAAGTGTGTAGAAATTTAATAATGAATCACTCACAGGATATTGGTAAACAAAGCAGGTAATGTGATGCCTTGAAAGCTCCCAGAAATGTTTAAAGCTTGTTTTAAATGGGATGTGCTTAAACTATTCCAGCCCTTTCATATATAAGGACAAATAAAATATATAACCCAGGATCCCTCTCCTTATTTAAAACCACTCCCACATGTATAAAACCTTATTTCACACACGTGCATAAATACACTGGAGGAGGCATCTATTTTAGGGTTGTTTGCCCACTCTGAAGAGGGTGGGCTGCTAAAGGGGGTCATGTTTCTGCCAGCCAATGCCCTTTTAATATTGCACTGCTCATCATAATTGCCAGTAGTACAACAGAAAAAGGGCTCTGGACAACAGCATACTTCAGAGACTTTCCAATATAAGTGATAAATCAGTTAGAAACTTCTCCAAGTGATGGCCTTCTGTGCATGATTTACTCTAAAACAGATTTGTTACATTCAAAAAAAAGGAGTTTCTTCGACAACCACATTGATTCCATGTTATTCTTTAAGGGCAGATTTTAATATTTCACAGCTACATCTTAAATTAACTTCAGCAAGAATTTAGATAAGGTTGTTTTGGGGACTTTTTTCTTTTCCATGATAAATGGACTGCATTAGAGCACGTGAAAGCAAAGACCAGAATTGGATTGTCCTCCTTGCATTTCAGGACCCAGCACGTTACAAAAGTAGGTGTGTAATGAATTAGATTAAACATTATCTCAAAGACACAATGCAGGAGAAGTTCATATTCTTTCTCTTGCTTTCATCTGAATCATCTGCTAAAATATTTGGTATTTATTATATACATGCCTGCTAGTAGTTTAAATTGCTTCTATTTATTTTAAGTGCAGAGGAAGTTTTGCTATTTTTTGCAAGCATCTAAACAAGCTTCAAAACAACTGCCATCCAGGAGGGGAGAGACCTTTAAAAGTCATCTGCTTGCATCGTGAAAACATTACTATTGAATTCTTGTCTTTCTTTTTTCAGAAAGAATATAGGGGTAGTGGGGAGAAAACATCAGTTAATCATTACAAATCAGACATTCCAAATAATTTTAGCAATAAGTAACATTTAAAAGTCAACTTGTTAGTCTTTAGGTTTCAAAGTGTTTACCATTTGCTTCTTTAAACAATTTCAAACTTAAAGCTGGAAAACATAACTACTTGTTAAATGAGAATCACTGGAGAAATTACAAAATACTTTGATTTCAAGCTTCAAACAATGAAAAAAAAAATCTAGGCAAAGAAATCCAAACTTGAAAACAATTTTCCATAAACTGTACAGACAAGTAAGAATTGTACCAAATGCTACAATGAATTAAACTGATTCGAGTCTGGAGGAGTTTGGGCTGAGTGAGAAAATGCACTAAATGAATTCTGGTTGTCATATTTATAGAGTAGTATTAACAAAAAGCCAGTTGATTTGGAAGTGTCCCAACCAATTAGAATCTTAAACCGTATCATTGTTATTTGTTGATTTTTTTTTTCCTCCTTTTTTTTGGACAAAAATTTCTCCCTAACCCAGAAACCTAGGCTAGTTTGGAGAGGTTTAAAAGAGGAAAGAAAGAGAGAAGGGGGTGGAGGAAGAAAAGGGAGAGAGAGAAAGAGAGAGAGAGCTGGAAGAAAGAATGTGCTTTAAACTTTGGGAAGTTTTTTTGTTTGTTTTTTAAATTCCCGAGCCCCAGTTTGTGTTCGAGGGTACGAGCCTTCCTTATACAACTAGAAGACCACACACTGGAGGGAAACGGAGTGGAATTGGGGCAAAGTGCAAGAATGCCAAAGAAACACTTTGGGCTGCGCACCCTGGTTTATTGCAAAAACTCTGGACTATTTAAGCAAAGCATTACTTTTACGAGATTTAAATATTAAGCCAATATAAATACTGGCTGGAGATAGCATGTGACTTAGTGCCTCGCTCCTCGGGGGTTTTAAGAGACACAAAAAGAGAAGTGTGGGGGGGGAGAGATCGAGACCTCAGAGAGAAAAGAGAGCTGCGCCGCGTGTGCGGGGAGAGCAGCGTGGCTCCGCCGCGAGCAGCGCGACCCGAGCCGAGCCGCACAAAGCTCGGCGGGGCCGGCTCGGCTGCGGCCAACGGAGCGCGGGACCGCGCTCGGTTTCTCCGCAGCTTTTTGCATAGGAGAAAGGAGAGGAAAAGGGAGAGAAGAGGCGCAGCCGGCTCGCCCCTAGCCGGAGCGTTTTCCGCCGAGCCCGCCTGCAGCCGCCTCCCGCGCATCCCCGCCGCACCGGGCCGCCCGCCGCTCCCCGGCCCCGCCGCCGCCTTCCGCGGGCCCCGCCGGGGCAACGGCGGCAACTTCGCCGCCGGAGCCGCTCCGGAGGGAAGCGGCGCGGAGGGAGGGAAGGAGGCAGGGATGGATGGAGGCGAGCAGGGATGGAGGCAGGGAAGGAGGGCAGGACGGGCTCGCCCACCCTACGGGGAAAGCGCTCCGGGATGCTGCGGTGCCCCCGCCTTGCCCCGCTCCCCGCCCGAGGGGGGCCGCCCCCGCCGCTGCCCCGAGCCCCGCGGGGCCCCCACCGGCACGGCAGCAGCGGGGCCGCTCCCCGCCGTCCCCCCGCTCCGCCCCGGGGCCCTCCGCTCCCGCCGTTTCCTCCCCGGCCCCCCCGGCCGCGACCCGGGGGAGGCTGCGGCGGAGCCCCGGAGCCCCCCGGTTGCGGCGAGCCGGGCGGAGCGGGGCGGGGAGGCGAAACTTCCCAAAAGAGGCGCAAAAGCGAGGACGGGACGGGACCGGCCCGACGCTGCCCCCCAGGACCCCCCGGGTCCTCCCCCGATCCCCCCCAGGCCCCCGGCCCCGCGCCGGGCGGGCTCGGGCGCCGCTCCCCGAGCGCCGGCGCTCGGGGCAAAGCCCTCCGGTACGAACCTCATGGCCTCCCCGCTCCGGCCTCCATCTTTGACTAGTTGACATTCAGCTCCTGCCTGACCAAGTCCTCATTAGCATACCGCGCCGCCATTGGCCGGGCCCTGCGCTAGTCTCTGCCACCGCCTCGCCCATTGGCCGCCGGGGAGGATATTTAAAAATATTAGCCCGCCGCCCATTGGCCCGCCGCGGCCGACGTCACGGGCGGCTCTTTATTTTAACAATGAACGCACAAACACATTCTTCCATTCACAAATTTTTTTTTTTTCTTCGGTAGTTTGCCCGCCTTTTCTCCAACTACATTTTCATTGATTTTTTTGTTTCAACTGAGGGGGTCCCGGTTGTAAACAGATAAATCAAAGGCGAGCGGAGGGGGGGGACCTGAGCAAATATTATTTTCTCCCCCTTTCTCTCTTTTGTTCGGGGCTGCTGGTGTTGGGGGAACAAACCCCAGCCCCAGCGGTCCCTTATCTGAGAGGTGTGGTCGCCGTTCCTCCGCTCTGCCCGAGAGACTGCGGCTGTTCCGCGCACGTTGCCCTCTCGAAGCTCGACCCGAGTAGAAAAGAGAGCCCTGCCTTGGCAAAACAAATCGCCCAGCCGGGCAAAGCAGGAGAGGCAGCGCTGCTCGAGCCGGGGCACCCCGTGTGTGCGAGCCCCGGGCCCGGGTCCGCTCGGTGCCGGAGCCGCGCTCGGTGCGGCCGGGCTGGGCTGGGCAGGCACCAGGAGCCGGGGGCCAGCGGGGGGCTCGGCGGGACACCAGGGGCTGCTCCCCCCGGGCACCGCTGCTGACCTCACAGCGCCTTATCGCCGGGTCCGGGGGTAGGGAGGGGGGCTGATTGCTCTGGCTCCCACCCTGCGAGCTGCACAACGCGGGATTTGTTGAGAAAAATGGGTAAACGGGGGCCGGGAGAGCAGTGAGGCACGGTCTCTGTAATGCGGGCATGTGCTGGTGGCTCCTGTTTGAAAAGATTGCTGCCACGTTGTTAACCAACAAACTCACGTTCGTGCAGTTGCTTTCACCTCTGAAATAAATAGCTCCTCCTGTGGAATCAGCTATTCAACAATTGTTTTCAACAGATGTTTTTTAAAATGAAAGTGTTTTAACACTCAAAGGAGACCAGCCTAACAGCAAATGAACTGAACGAGCTTTAAGAAAGCAATACACTTTTGTAGGTAAAAAAGTTTTTTTTTTTCTATTGCATTTGCTAGCATTTTGTTAAGTAGTCAGTATTTGAAAAACATATTTCTTCCTGAATTGATTTTTTTTTTCAAAATCCCCTTTCCTTCCATTTGTGAACTACCTTCAAAAGCAGCCCAACCCCAAAATCCATCTCGTGTGCACGTAAACTAGAATTTTACGTTATACGAGAAAAAGGATATTAGCTATTTTCAAAAATAAACTAAACTTCCTTTGTATCTATTCCTGGGCTTGGGAGTCGGTTCCCCTTTGGCTATTTTCTCCATATAAGTACGTTCGTGTGAGCGTAGCCCCCACGCGCAGACACTGAACCCGAGTTGTAACCGCTGGGTCTGGGGCCGAATGGGTGGGGACGTGGGGCAGTGGATCTCTGGCAGTGTTTTTGGAGATGGGAGAGAAGGGCAGTGGGCTGTGAAATCACACATTCCTGTCCAATGGAGCTGAAATAATGGTATTGTTCTCTGGAAAAGAGGTTGCTTTTCTCTTCTCCATTCTTCCCCTGATCTGCAGGGACCTGATTGTGCAGTTAATCAGCAAAAAAGCGTTTGATGTAAGGCAGGGCGTGAATTCAAAAGGGCCAGGGGGGATTCAAGAGGGATTCTTCTGTCTGTTAGAAAATGTTTTTCTGATTTCAAAATGGTAGACGTTTGAAAAGCTGCACTGGTCTCTTCAGAGATCCGGGTCTGTAGTAGGGACCAGCACTAATTATATCGCTTCCTTTGTGGGTTTGACACTTTACTGCTGGAAAAAAAAAAAAAAATGTAGATATCTTACAGCAAAACCAGAAAGATGTCCTTCCTGGAGCAAAGGTGAGCCCCTGTATCCCTGGAGTTAATTCCTTCAGCTTGCTGTCGGTCACCAGAGTGTCTCTTTACAGCTGCCTTGCTAAATGTTTAGCACAGAACGAGGCACAGTAAATAATGAGTGAGGGAGCTGGTAAGAACTGAGTTAGTTTTGTAGCCCCTTTTGGTGACCTGTGTCCTGAGTATGACATCCTTCTCCCCGAGCCTTTCAACATAGAGGTTTTCCTGTCCCACACTGCCTCATCCACAAGTCTTTCATTGCCAGCCTTGTCCTGAATGCCAGGAGTATCCGAAGCATGTTTGTTACTGCAGGGTGGTCAAACTTTTGAATAAAATGCTTTCTGCCGATTTCTGCTGTTGTATATATACAACATCCTGCTAGCTTTCCTACGCCCAGCGTCTATACGTGCACAAATATGCAAATCCATTGCAATCCCTTTACTTAATATATTATTGCAGCCACACAGGAAATGACACATCCTAGAGAAAGGCAACTGCCTTGGATGTTTACATGAAAAATGTGTAACTTTACAGCAAGCTCTGAACGGCTTTGTCAGTTTAATTTTGGCCCAACTGTAAATAAAGTTAATGGAAGTTCCCCATCAGCAGCTCTGCGCCAGCCCTGGATCCGTCGCCGCGTTGCGCAGCTCTTCCCAGCGGGCTCCTCCTGCTCTGCGAAAGGAGCGTTACTCTGCCTCAGCGCCGCTGGGTTTTTGTGTTTCGGGGCTGGGGGACATTGGGGAATTCTTTGGATTTTTTTGGTGGTGCTTTGCTGCAAACGGGCAGTTGTGCTCTTCCCTCCCCTTGGAAAGGAAGGCGGGTGAAAGCCATTTCTTGTGATGTTAGGTTGCTTTAAAGAAGGGCTCCTCGCAAACGTCCAGCGCTGGAGAAGAATGGCGGTTTTATCATTTTTAAACATCAAGGAGGGGAGGGAGAAAAGCAGATTTTTTTTCCCCCGGTCCTGGGGTGGTTTTGCAGTGTAACTCAATCTGATGTCACCAGGGGAGGAGTCTGCACCGCGTTCCTTCAACTGGGGCTGCCTCGGTTCAAGGCCTTGTGGCTGAAAGTTCTTAAATCTGTGGCAGACAGGCATGACTATTTCTTAATGAGACCCCTGCTGCAATAACGCGTTTTTTATTTTAATCAGCTTCTTAATGCTATTAATTACAATTTCTTTAATAACGCTCTTCCCGTCTGCAAGGTTCCCGCAGTCCCACCCGAGCGGCACGGTAACGCGCTGCACCGTTAGCGTCTGTGTGAAAACACATGTACAAACCATATAAAACCTGCCTAATTAGGTCTTGAACATACATATGCTTCGTGAATGTGGGTGACAGGCAGGAACAAAGGGAAAAGAGGAGGGCAAGGAAAAATTCATAGAAATTTCCAACGATATTTACAGAGGCTGTTATAAATTAACTTTAAAGTCCATCTTTGTGGAAGATTGCTACATTTAGGAAGAATAGATTTGATTTTTGTGTTTTTGTTTTCCTTCCCGGCTCGCTACCTGCAAACATTTGCTCCTGTGGAAAAAACTGTAAGGCTGGATTCCAAACAAATTGATAAAACTCCACAGAGACAGGAACAAATAGATTTGTGAAACGTTCATGGGGCAGCATTGACGAGTAACGTTTAAACTTAAGCAGATTGGACTTTTGGTTTGTCTCAACTTCAGAAAGCCCCTGCATGTAGTCTGGGAATCAAAACCACCTCTGGGCTCGTCTAAAATCCTAAACCTCATTTTGCACAGCTACCTCCACTTTTCTTCTTTAACACCCAGACTTCAGCATGAAGTGGACCCTTTCTTTAAGCACCAATTTGAATGATCCTTAAAGTTGCCAGGAAAATAAGTGAGATTTCACCATCCTCCTATTTTTACCCTAGTTTACAGAAAAGTTTTATTTGAATGGGCTTTGGTTCAGGCACAGGAGAACAAAACAGCTTAAAATTGCCCTCTGAGTGTATTTCTCTGTTCACATACACGAGGCTACGTACCAGTGAGATTCAAATTGTTCTTTCCTTTTTTCATTCTTCGAGTTTTTCAACAAATGCAGCTGCTTAAAGGATTTCTAAATGAAAAATATAAACAAAAGAACTATTCACGACAAAAAGCCACCCTCGGAAATGTTTTGGTAATGGAGAAGCTGTCAGAAACGATTTTTAAAAGTTTAATACGCGCCCGCACCCACCCCCCCAGCCACGTCTTTATTTAGGCTGAACAATCGTTGTATCGTGATACAAATGCAATATTTTCTCAATGGCATTTTCCTGTCTGCAGGATTGAAAATAAGCGAGCCGGAGAAACCTCCTCGTTCCTTTCGATACAAATAAGTCATCTCAATCATTTCCTAGCTAGCGGATGGCCAGAAATACCTTTTGTGTTTCCATAAACATATCCCATCGATAGCTTCGAAAGTGATTGAACGTAACCCAAACGCAGCCAGCCCCGAGACCTCAGATCTCTGCTGATCAGACCCCCACAAAGCAGCCTCTTGTGCTCGCTTTGACAGTGTCCGAGAGGGAGGGGAACATGAATGAGAAAAACAGGCGCTAAATGCAAGTTATGAATGAGGGATCGGATGGGAGGGAGGGAAGGAAAAAAAAAAAAAAAAAA
>CM021779.1:9671604-9980791 GCA_011076525.1 Nettapus auritus
CCCCCCCCCCCCCCCCTCCAGCCCGCCCCTCCCCTACCCGCAGCCCCGCTATTGATTAACCGCTTCGCTGCTGCCCCGGCCGGGAGCTGCCGGGTCCGGGGAACCCCCCCCCGGCCGTGGGGGCAACCCCCCGGGCTGGTCCCGATGCCTCCGCTGTGCCCGGGGTGAGGAGGGAGCCAGCGGTGGCCGCGTCCCCCCCTTCCCCGACCCCCGACCCCACGGCGCAGAGCGGGCACGAAGGGGTTAAGGGGCTCGGGCGGCATCGATCCGTATTGATGGCTTCGGGGCTTCGAAGGGATTTGGGGGCCGGGGGGGGGGGGGGGGGAGAGCCTTCGACTCTCTTTGAATTGGAACCCCCCGGCTGGGAGCTCGCTCCTAATTGCATGCACAGCATTCCTTCGGAGTGGGTGGTATCACCTTTTACTGCTGCTCCCTTCCACAGGGAAGGCCTGTAAAAAATCCCTTTCATCTGCCCGAAAATCAATAGCCGGGGCTCTGCACGGCTGCTGTAAAAACAAAACAACCCCCCCCGCCCCCCCCCCGCCAAAAAAAAAAAAAAAAAAAAAAAAAAAGTAATAATAATGCTGATAATAATCATAACGATAACTCCGTGGGGATGGGGAACCCCGAGCAGAGCCCACCCCGCAGCCGGGCGCAGGGCAGGGCCCTCCCGGTGCTGCTTTGGCTGCTGCTGGGGGCTCCTGGTAAGGGGCTTGGGGCTGGGGGCTCCGGGCTGCTCCCGCTCTGCTCCGGCGGCCGGGGCTGCAAAGCGCCTGCTGGCCGGAGCGGCGGGGAGGATGGCTGGAGGTCAGGAGCAGTGCCTAACAGGTTAAAAAGGACGGGGAGAGTGGGGAGTTGCGGAGTTATGGGTGGAGTTACTACCCACGCTTTAAAAAAAAAAAATAATAAAATAAAAGCACGACGGGGTAAACAAATTCATCTGGCGGAGAGTGTCGCGAGCGAGGCGAGGGTGCTCTGTGTGCCTCGCCGTGTCCGGCTCCGGGCTTTGGGAAGCCAGCGAGGAGAGGTTTTGCCAGGAAGCCCTGAAACCGAGCCGGTTTTTCGTTCTGCCCCCAGCCCGAGCAAAAGCGGTGCGGGGCTCGCTGAGGAGGGAGCTTCCCCTTCGCTGCTGGGTCTTCGTTTCTTTAGCACCGAGAGGAGAGGGGGGGAATTGTTAAGCGTTTAAAAATCCATGCAAAATAAATCAATGTGTTTCTGCCATCTACGTTTCAATTCAATAACATCGTTTTCATAGAGCTATTTCATTAGGACGGAATAACTCACCTGTAAGTAATTACAGCTGACTTGCTCTCTAGCAGAGACCAAGGCAAGTCCAGAAAGGGGATAAAGGTTAGCTCAAAGAAATACTGCAGAGGTTTGGCATGGGTCTAAAAGTGAATAGCTGCGTTCTCTCCTTAGAAAGCAAGCAGTTCTTCATCACCATTTAAAAGAAAAATCGTAGCTGTGTCTGGAAGCTTCGCTTCATTTTAAAATCTAAAAGCAAAAAGCAGCCTGAAAGTGTTTCATCAGTGTAACGTAACGTGGCTGCATCTAACAGAAAAGAACTCCAAAGCAGCAAACAAGCCCAAGTTCCTGTAACAATTGTTTGAGAAAGCTGCCTTTCTCAGATTTCACCCAGGCTCAAACAGTCAAATAGTTTGTTTGATATTTGTTGGTGTAATTCTGCTTGTTGAAATTGTGTGTTGGCACTGAGCTACATTTGTTTGAAATTAGTTTATCAGTGTAACACTAACTGAGGAGTGAGTTTACTGGTTCAAAAGTGCACGACTTTGAGCAAGATAATTTAAGTGGAGCTATACAAGGAAAAAAACAAAAAAGTATTTTATTTTTTCTTCTATCAAATACTACTAAAACTATAGAGATTTTTCAATAGATTGTTTAGTGTAAATTTGTATTTAAATCACAGTTCATATGCTTCCTATTTTTATTTAATGATTTTTCTTTAGAAAAAATTGTCCCAGACATTTTGTATTAATTCAGACAAATATGTAACAGTTATTTCTAGCTTGTTCAGAATATGCCTTAGGAGGCTTTCCAGGGCATATTATTTTTAGAGAACCCAGGGTTTCTCAGTAACAAGTACAATTTTAGATAGAAACAATCTTTTTCAGGATTAGCTAATTTCAGGAAACTCATCCTTTCACCATTGTAGAAGCTTTCATACGTACATTTTAAAACAAAATATTTACAAATAAAAAAACCCTTCCTAAAATACCAGGATGAGCTTATCTTCAAAATTCTGTGAACATGTACTTTAACCTCTGTTTGGCACAAAAGTAAAAAGGTCGTTTTCCTGCATCAAACAATTAAAATGTGCTTCCAGCTAGCCAGGGAGCTGTGCTCTGAAAGATTAGAAACATTTTTTTTTAGGTGCGTGCTGCAGCAACAAAACACACAGTTAAAGTATTTCAGGATCTCACTCTTTCTTTTAGTGTCAAGAAGAACATTTAGTTAATAATAATAATAATTTTAAAAATGCACTAAATTTAATCAGAAGCCAAACCTGAGATTCAGTTTTTTCCTTCTTCCCAAATCTAGTGGCCGTTTTTGAAATAGTTTAAATGCTTTTTGTTTTTACAAAGAAAACAAAATCAACTGTATAACCCACAGTTCAGAGAGCACGAAAAAAGGAGAGTGATTTCCCTCATTCACTGAATTAATCTCAAAAAACAATTTTGGAATTTCATTTGTTTGAAATCTGCAGCATATTTATCTCCCAGGCATTTTAGTGCACTAATCTGCTTGACATTCAGGAAAAGTAACTGCAGAACAAACCTCCCTCCTTACCCCCCCCCCAGCAGAGTTGCCAATTAATCCGAATCTGTTAGCCCTGACCAAATGGGAGGAATCAGCAGGGTATTGTGGGAGATCTATCTGAGGGTCACATCTCACTCCTGAGTTAAGAATTTGATATGAAAATAAATCAGTATAGAGGTTTTCTCTGCCTTAGGTTATCTGCAAAATATGTGCCAACCACGAGGATGGCTGTGTGGTTGTTGAGGTGCAAGCGCAGCCTGTCTCAGTGCGGCGTGAGCGGAGGTATTTTTTTCTCTGATTAATGCTGGGAGCAGCCTTTCCTTTTTTAACTCCAAAATCCCACCAGCAAACACTTGTGCAGATGCACTTTGTGTGTGTAAAAGCAGCTGACCTGCACAGATGGAGTGATGAAGTTATGGTTTGATTATCAAACCGATGCTTCAGTTCACAAAACTTGCAAATCTTCAGCCCAAATTTGGGGGGCAGGGGGGGTGACCCGTGGCTCTGTGCTCTGGATTTGACTGGCTCATAAACTGTCCTTCAGAATGAAACAGAAAACTGCAGAAAGAAGTGTTTGCAGTTTTGCTTGGCATGGCTGCTGAATTACGTCCTAGAAATGAATTGAAAAGTCATTTCCAGTGCTTTTAGCTGTTAACCAATATAACTCTGTTTTAAACCTGCAGCCTTGGTGGGTGCTTCCAAAGTTAAATTTAACCTTTGTATTGTTCAGCAGCACTGGCAAGGCTTCATTTGAAACCACCTTTATTAAAACTTTGTTTCAAGATTAATTTCCCATTACCTTCAAACTTGTGTGGTTTGCTCTTCTCACAAATCTCAAGCAGTTAACATTGGCATTCTGTGAAATTATTTTATTGCAAGCTGTGTACCAATTATTAAAGTCCATCAGAGATCAGTGCTTCAATTATATTTAAAATCTCACTTGTTAGTTCACATTCAAATTTCAGACCCCTCTGATTAACTGAGCAGAGCACCCACCTTAAATTGTAACCTCGCATTCCTCGTCAGTTGTAATGAAAGATACCAAACTAGTTAAGCAAGGCTTTGTTGGCACAAGTGGAAAATGAAAATAAATGAATTAACAAGCCTTGGAAAATAATCTTTGCAATTACAGAATTTCTTTGGTTAATATCTCACACACATTGTGCATTTAACCACAGGAAAGTGGTGGGTGCTTAAGGTGTAAAAGAGCCTTTAGAAATATTTCAGTCAACACTGCTAGCTCTTGAAAATGTTTATGTATGCCTTTCATGTCAATGGGGAAAAAATAGCAATGAAATTTGGGTGTTTATACACCTAGAAACTGGGAAGTCCTGCTTAAATGCAGCAGCCTGTAGCTGGGAGTAGTTCTGTGAGAACTAGAGCTTTTTCACGCTAATTGAGATCTGTACCTGGAAAATAACAACCCACAAGGAGAACTAATTCTTCAGTGAGAGCTCAAACCTGTTAGGAGCCTGTGACCAAACCCAGGACAAATTCAGATAGGGTTTACTATAAACACTCTCTTACAGAATAGTAGCTTTCTCTATCAGTGAAGGTGGAATTTAGATTGCAGAAGTCATCTGTTAAGATCAAACAGATAACAGGGTCTTTTCAAAACATTTAAAAATATTCCTTATCCACAATGTTATCTTTCTGACTAAATGATTTTAGTAAATGCTGCAGGGAATATGATATTAGCTAACGGAGTGCAAAGGGTCCCTGTTTGTCTCAATCCTCCGAGTATTCCTTGTAGTGGACCGAGTCCACATTTAAAACATTCAAATGCATTTTCCCAAATGACATCAAAGAGCGTTTAAATCAATATTTGGATGATCAGGGAGCAGATGTTTGAATTGGGAAAGGAAGGGGCAAATACAGCCCTGCGTGGTTGCTGCAGCGCGGCGCACACGTTCAGAGGTGGGCAAATGCTGGGACATGGCAGAGCTGCAGTGGGGACGCAAGGCAGGGCTTCTGTCCTTGGGCAGCTCCTCTGGGCAGAGAACATCTGGTGGGAATTACAGTGCCATCAAGGAAGGTTGGGTTTTGCCTGGACAGTAGTGACAGGGAGCTAGAGAAAGGGGCAAGCGAGTGCAGGGCAGCAGCAGTTCACCAGTTCTTCCAATCACTTGATTTAATATTACCAGTGAAGAGGAAGACTTGTGCTTTGTGGCAGAAACCAGAGAGAGCAGTTTTTTGGACCTCAACTTAGAATGAAGCTACTTTGGTGCTGTAAACACCATCAAAATCCTTTACAAATTTAAGAATTTAAGAGAAAAATTGCTCTCCTAAGCCCTGACAGTACAAACTTCAAGAATTGTTACGTTTCAGCTCAGAGAGTTTTTGTCTTTCCTATGTAAAAATTTAAGAGAGGAGAGGTGTACTCTGATTGAACAAACCACACACACACACAAAGAAACCAACCCACAGTAAGAATACCTTGATAATATTTAAAACAGACTATTAGGGTTCCTTCCAAGTATGCATGTAAGCTTTGTCTAACAGGAGTTGACTCGGATGCAGCGTAAAGTTTATTTACTGCTCTTCCCTGGCTCTTGGCAGACCTTATCTTGGTTTCAGCACAAATTTCAGAAGTCCCTGGCACACCAAAACTTGCTACTTGGTAGCCTCCTGTAAAAAATACCCAGCTTTTCTCCACTGCTCATGTAGAGGATGTGCACTCTGTGCTTCATTACTGCTCCTTTGGATTTGAATTCACTGGTACATTAAAAGACATCATCAAAAGAAATCCCTAAAACCTCTAGACTCATTATGTGATGGGGTGTTTTTAGTAAGAGTTTGCTAAACTATCCTGATTCAAGTAACAATCAAGATAACATCTCTTTAAGCTACGTTAATTCAGACTCTTAAAACCAACATATATATGGCAAGGAGTGCAAATTAATATGGTAAAGGTTGTTGTGCATTTAAACCACACTTCAAAACAACAGACTGTGCCAGAGAATAGTCTGAGAACACTCTCATCTCGTTTAACCAGAATTAATCAAAATTAACCAAATTCTCAAAATGTCAAAAGTGATTGTAAAAAAACAATGTGCATTGCAAACCCCACCACCTAAACAGCCGTTATGTTTAAAGGAAATCTGTGATCTGCAACCAATTAGGAGCAAAATGGTTGTAAAATATTTAATTTGTGAGTAGCATTTTAAATTCAGTAACAGCTATAACAAAATGGGTAAGTAAATGACATTAATCACTCCTGATACTAAATTATCCCTATTTTCCTTCTAAGACAGGAATCAGACTGGGCGATGTTTTCTATTAGTTAAATACATCCATAACCCAATGAAAGCCTAGGAGGCCATTTAACTAATGGGGATCCCAACATCCTTGTTGTTCCTTTATTTTGTGTACTTTTTAAAGGTCATATAACTGTTTTAAAGAGTCACCCCTTGATTTTTCGGCAGAGGTAGTGAGCGTTATTTTCCTGATAAGAGCTGTTTCAGACAGGTAGAGCAATGTTTCCTGCAGCGAAGACTAAACACCAACCTCATTTGAAATGATTTTAACAACTTCATGGCCTAGAGGAAAATACTGCTCTCTAGCCTACAATACCATTTTTTTTTCCTTTTTTTTTTTTTTTTTTTTCCAAAGAAGAAGAATTTTTGGAGGGTTGCATAAAATAAAGCAGTAAAACGCAAGTGGTCATTTCCACAGCTGAGCCATGGTGTCACTCAAAATCCCGTATCTTTTTTGTTTTCAATAAATTAGTGGCAAGTGCAGCAAGTGGGTGCAAGTGCTCAGCTCCTCCATCCGGAACTCCTGTGTGGTGATCCTGGCCCAGCAGCCAGCCACACAGTCTCCCGCTCACCTGTTTTCCAGTTTTTTGCACCCTCTGGCTCCCCATTTCCATTTCTCCTTCATGGAAACTGGAATTGTATTTTCTGATACGTTTTCAAAGAAAATAAACCCATTTTTAAAGCCCATTTTAATTTGCAAGCATCTCAGATTAGATTCAGCTTCTCAAGATGAATTATTTCCTGCTTTTCTTTCTTGTAAATATCTTCCACCACCAACCACCTTCTGCAGATAAAACTTTACCAATTAGTCATTTACAGACATAAACTCACAAGGCAAAAAACAGCCTTTGCAGCTCTAGGCCTCTTTGATGATGATGATGTTTACAAATGCTTTCACTGCCGGGCTAGTAATGTGCACTTTGCCATTAGCTCTCTGAAATTGGTCGACACACAAAACGTGCCTTTCAGTAAGGCAGATGGTAAGAAAGATTGTTCCTTTCATTACACGCAGGACACTTATAAAATAAATAGTGGCTGGGGTGAGCGTACTGATTTCTTCAGACTGAAGAAAGCTGTCTTGTTGTTCAGAGGGATTTCACTGGGAGCAGGTCGCTCACATAAAAATCTGTCCTGGTGAGATTTCTGCTGTTACTGCTGCCACCGTGCCTCCCTACAGCAGCCAAGGCAGGGGCTTCTGGTGCCAGGTGCTCACTGCAAGGCAACCCTTGTCAGGGAGACACAACTAAAATCCATTTTTTCCTCTACTGTGGTTTCTTCGGTTCCGGTGCAAATCTGTGGCTCCCTTCCTCTTAAGGTGTCAAGTGCATCAGGAGACGCTGGTCCTGACTGCATTGATGGACGCAACAAACAAACTCTCTGCCTTTGGTGGAGATACAGGAGGTAAAAAGGGTTAAGTCAGGCAGCAGAGATGTGAGTAATCTGCACTGCCTGAACAGAAGCAGAAGTGGGTTCCTGAACTATGCAGCTTGCGGGAAGAGTAAGTGAGAGAAATGTCAGAGCCCAGAGAGCAGGAGAGAGAGGCAAAGTTTATACCGCACAAACACCACAGGTGTTACAGCCCTTTTTTTGTTGCAAGCAGCCTCAGCAATACAGCACTGTCCTTTTGGAGTCAGACTGAACAGAGAATGATGTATCCCAACTCCGCTCCCCTGTGCCGGGGTGCATACCCTGCTCTCTGCTTTTCTTTCGTTTGTCCGCTGGGACCAACCATCCCCTCCCCTGGCACTGCTTTAAGGCTCAGACGAGGTGTTTATCCCAGCACAAGCAGTTTTTGCTTTACAGGTGCCCAGGGACTGGCCAGCACATGGACAGCAGGCAGCGTGTTTCGTTTTTCATCTGAGTACCAGACACTTCTAGAAATGTGCAGGTGTGGAAAATGAATCGACTGCCCTCTCCATTGGCTTCCCTGAGATGCTCTCCTGTGGTCCACAGGATTACCTAAGCACCAGCTGAGTTTTGGGTTTGCTGAATATCTACCAAAATATTTTAACAGCTAACTTTGCTATTTCAAGAAAGAAAAAGTAGCTACAATAAACTGGATCAAGTCTCTAACCCTGTGGGGCAAAATCCTCCCTGTCAAAGCTTTAATAACTAAATGAAAATGAAAGTCAGAGAGAGAGTAATAAATTGTAAGAAGAGAATCAAAACTCCCCAGTGGTAGAACATCCCTCTTGCAAGATGACTACAGCTCGGTCGTGCATCATCATCCATGTTTGGACGCAAGAGGAGAGAATGCTCTGAGTAATGCTGGATTCCTGTGAGTTTGTCACTAGGGCATCTGCTTGCTTCTCAGAGGATGAAATCACAGGAGGTCTTACCCTGATCCCTCCTGTACTTACAGATTGTGGGGAAAAGCAAATATCTCGATCTCTACTCCTCCTACCTACGTGTCTGGTTAGATGTGGGTGTGTGTGGGGAGCATGCAGCTCTCTGCTCTGGAGAGAAAATGGGAGAAGGAGCTGAAGTTTTGAGCATGAACATTGTAAACTGTCTATGGGTTGATAGGAAAATATATTAGAGGACCCTCAGAATACAGATCTGCTTAAATAAATATTCTTAGCACAGGGCATGGAGATTGCTAATGGTCACAGTATCTTGATTGCTTTCATAATCTGATGTGTCCTTAGTTCACACTTCTTGGATTTTGGTTTTAGCCTTTTGTCTCTGGCTTGGGGCTAGGGCTGGGCAGCAGTCCTGTGGTTGAATTCCCAGAGAAACCTGTCTCTAGGATTTGACTGGTTTGTCCTGCAGAGACACTGGCTCCTCCAGGGAAAGTAACTGAGAAGTTCTCACAGAAACTAGGGCTGGACAAAAATGTGGACCAGCCTATTTACTGACAGATTTTCACTTGCCTTCTCTTGCTTTCCATTGTTTCCCAAAACCTCGGGGACGGCAGACAATACCACATTTCATTGTGGTGTAGGATCTAACACTGTCTCGTCTCCACTTCTGTACACCTGTGCACTGCAGCTCCATCAGCACTGCTGCTACGGCTCTGAGTACTGCTGATAGGAATGACAGATACCTGCTGCTCCTCGGGAGGATCCATGGAAACTCCTGCGAGATTTCTGTGATATCCTGTCATCAGAGGAACACAGGCATGGCCCTAGTAGATCAAAAGAGCAATCTACCTAGGTTTGTCCCGAAACAAGATACCGATCTAATTTAATGCATTCAGAAACTAGAGGTGGGGAAAGCTCTGTTAGTCCACCTGTTCCTGACAGGACTTCTGCACTGAGACAGAGATTGCTTTTAAGAAACCCCTCAGCAGCAGATGGGTGAAAAGCAAGCACTGCAAAAGCTGAGATCACTTCCCGTGGTCCATGCAGAGTGTGGAAAAGGTCCCATGTGGGAACTGACCAGGTTCAGGGGGGGATGCTCAGTGTAAAGCAGTGTCTGTTTTACTACCCAGTTCCGTGCTTTCTGTGCAGTCCTGCTTTCTTACACCATTTGGAAATGGTTCATTTGTTGTGTTTTAGGAAGACAGAGTATCCCTGTTTTCAACCCTTTGAACATGGAAGGCTCTTATTCATTTCTAATTTGGCCACTTAATTGAAGATTAAGGGCTTGGAACAGTTTCCATCTGAAAGCAGTGGGACTGTGCTGCTGGCTTTGAATGCAGGTAGAATTACACTATTAGGCTGTGTCGGTGCAGGACGACAAGTGCACAGAGTGCTAAAGAAACAGACTTTCCACTGCAGCCCAGAACTGAGGTCTGGAGAGCTTCCAGTCCCTAAGCAGCCAACAGCATCTTCTGCTGAAATCATTGATGTGGATCAGCGTGAGGACTGAAACTGCTCCTGGACACAGGCGTGCAGCTTTCATTGGCTCAGCTGGAGGCTGTGTGCGTGTGTCTCAAGGGACAGTACATATTCAGAGATACAGGACGCTGCCATCAGAGCTTGCTACAACAGGATTAGTTTCACGTGCCATGACAGAAGACCAAGATACTGGTACCCTATTCCAGCTGGCCAGGGAAAGGATCCCCAGGAAGGAAAAAAGGATAAAGAGGCTTAGATCATGCTCTGCCAACAGGAACGCAGTGGTAGCCAGCTACAGACTCTTGCCACATTTCAGCCCAGTGTCTCGCTGTTCCCTGTGCTCTCAAGCACCATCCTCCCTTTAGAGCAGAACAGCCTTATTTCAGCTGAGGACAGCCTGTGCATCTGTCAGGTACATAACTGACACAGTGAGGGGTGAGAAAGTGTTGGCAATGGGGAGCTGGAGCTGTGCTGCCCCAAATAGGACTGCAATCAGGGAAGGAAGGAGCCGAGGTTGCCCCTTGGCTCCCACATGCACAGGCAGCACCCAGAGGCAGGCAGTGGTTCCCTGGACAGACTGCCCCTACAAGGCAGCCCAGAAACAAGTACAGGAAGATCCAGAAAACATACTGCACAGTGATTCCTTATATTCCCTTTCCTCTTTCAGTAAGCAGTGCTGGGGCTTATCTTGCCCATGCTTTAGGACCACCTGGTGTCAGTGAGCTATTCATTACAGCAAGCAAACCACTTAGCGCTTACCCAGCTGCACTGAGCCTGCTGTCACAGGGACTCCCTTCCCAGAGAGCCCTGCTGCACGCAGGGTTAGGCTTTAAGTTTGACAGGTCTAGCTACTTCAGCCTTATAGGGGTAATTCTGAGAGTGACTATGCTTTGCAGGAGGTTCCTCTGTGTCTGCTGGTGAGTGAGTACCTTTAGCCTGTGCTAGTCTGTGTGGGTTTGTGGTGGTGTTTTGTGTTTTTTTGAAGGTAATGTTTCTCTCTTTGTAAGCTGTTGCTATCCAAAGCTCTCAAAGCGCGTGGCATTCTGTAATAATACCTAACCTAGATCCAATATTGCTACGAGTAGCAGCTTGCAGTTGTGAATCCGACGGCGTTTTGTGAAGGTGATTGTTGTACCTGCTTTACAAGTGCTGTTGCTAAAGCAGAGCAGAGTTACGCTGCCTGCCCTAGGACACACAACTTGTCTGCACCAGAACAAAGACCGGAGTATGCCGATACCAGTTGCACTTGCTCTGTTTGCTCCCCTGGCCTTGCTCTGCTGTGCTGACACTGTGTAGCACTCAAGCAGGGTGATGGGGGATGGAAAACCCCAACACGCACAGGTGAGAGGCTCTAGTTCTTGCTCATTCAAAGTGGTGATGAGCACCAAGCTTGGGCTTCCCTGCAAAAAGCCCTGTGCTTCAGTCCTGAGAATTTGGGTTTGGTAGCAAGCAGCTTTGTTGTTTCCTCCACTTTCCTTGAGTGTTCATTCTTGCAACACTCGATGTCACCTTACTGCTGTAGTCATTCTGCTTCTTCTTTGCCCCAAATTCAGTTTTTGGATGACGGTGAGTATTGGGTAAGTGAGGAATGGTTGTATATATTCAGGGTCTTGCACGTTCTTGTAAAATGTCAGATGGAGTGATGGTACCCAGCTGAAAGCTAGCAGGATTTTATTTTGGTTATTTGAACACTTTCCTTCAAATGAAAGACTTTTCCAACCCCATGAGCACTCGTGAGCAGCAAACGAAAATGATCAGATGACAATGTATGCTCAGTAAAACAGCTGCTCTTTCTATAGCCATGAGTCAAAGTCTGCTTTACTGCAAGATTTCATTGGAGCCGACTGGAATTTTGCCTGAGTAAGGTGCTCAAGATTTTGCTTCAAGTAACTTTACAGTTCCTTGCCGCGAGGACTGGTTATCACGTGGCATTCCTGACACTGGATTATGTTTCCAGCCGCACTGCACGAGCGTACTTATCTGAAGATTAAGTAGATCTTGCACTTACAAAAGTGCATGCTCATGCTGAAGGCAGACAAAGACCTTGGAGCTGTTGCGTTACGGGGACTCAAGTTATTTACCCAACTGTCCACCATGGCAGGAGTTTTTCTGCTAAATATATAATTCCCCACTTTTTTTTTTTTTTTTTTTTTTTTCCTTAAACAAGAGAACCAGAGGGTGAAAGGGTTGAAGATTAAAATGTAAACAGCAAAATTTATTATAATTACAAGAGTGTTTCAAATTATTTCCTTAAACTGCAACATAATTTACCTCTAGTCAAGGTCTCTATTGGTGGTGAAAGAGGAAACTGCTTGACCTGGGGGTGACCTGTGGCCCCCGGGGGTCAGCGCCCGAGGAATGCGCAGATGTCACGGTTCATAAGCAGGGACAGAAACTCTCAGGTTTCCCAGGCAGAGAGGCGCCAGTTCGGGGATGGGACCAACATGTGCACCTCCCTTTGAAGCAGCCCCTCATACCTGAAATCACGCTGAAAACGAGCACGCGCTGGGCCGGAGGCAGGAAAAGTCCGGAGCAGCCCCGGGTGGAGGCTTGCTGCAGGAAGGGGCAGAAGCAGCGGGGTGGAAGGAGAGGAGCTGTGAGGGTCCAAACCGGGGGCCCCTTATCTGTGCTACCTGGGTAGCCGTGCCACAAATAAACATGGTTTGAAATAGGGGTCTGCATATACTGCCTGGCCAGGAGCTTTGGCTGCAGCCAACCAATGCGGCTTGTCAGCTCTGCAAAAGCAAATGTCCTGCACTCTCAGCAAGGAGAAGGAAGGACGGGGAAACGGAAGGATTTATTGCCCACACTATGTTAACAAAAACTGTGCATGGGCTGCATGAACGCAGTGCAAATTGCTGTTAGGGCTTCTGTAATAGCAGCAGAGATCCTCGTGGTACCCCAGGTTTGCTGCTCGGATGCCCTCTCTCTGCCCCTGCAGGAAAGCGAGCTGCATTGCCAACCCTTTTTCTTTTAACAAAGGAAAAGAAGCAGCTGAGACCAAAATCAAGATATACTTCAGAAAACTCACCTTAATAAAAGCCAATAAATAAGGAAAGCTAAGTGTAAGCTAAAACAAATTGTGTGGTAAATATTAAGTGAAGGGAGAGAAAATTATACCAGTAAGAATATTCAAAGAAGAAATGGGATGAGGGGAAAACACAGGCACAAGGTTAATTTTAATATTAAAATCATACCTTATGTATCAAAATAAAATTTATATGCAAGGAAATTGTGAACCCAAGGGTTCCTTTTAACTATTTTCAGCCTACAAACCACAAGTTGTGCTAAGCATGATCAAAGTACTTCACAATTAGTTTGGTTTTAAATCACTATAATTGTCAGCCTAGGTTGTAATCAGAGAAACATTGTTTTGAAGCAGCAGCAAACTCGCCCTGGTTGTAATCTGGGGAAAATTCAAGAAAAAATGCTGGGATGTGGTTGGCTGACGGTAGCACAGCACGAGTGCTTGGGGACAGCGGCGTTCACCATGTTAAACATCAGAGAGCCTGTCCCGAATTCCCGAGACAGCCAGCCTGCCCTCGGCCGCTGGTGCGAGGACCTCTGCAGCTGCTTCTGATCAGCTCCGTGCCTCAGTTTCTCTCGTGGGAGAAGCGGGGATGACACCAGAGGGTCTTTGTAAAGCATAATTCATGAAGTGCTGTAAAACGCGTGAGATTCAGGTGATCGTGGAAGGTGCTCACGCGCGTTAGTCATGGGGCCAGTAGGAAGCGGCAGCTGGTGGAATGAGCTGCGCAGGATTCTTGGATGGAGGAGCCCGCGGGAGTGCCAAGAATGACTGCAATGCGAGCATGAGCCTGCTTGTGCATTGCTCTTTTAATAACGCTGGCAGGGCATTATCTGGAAGCTGCAATGGGTTTCCGAATAGATTCCTTGGAAGTTTCAGGTTGGAGAGCTCTTCCAGGGGCTTTGCCAACAACACAACAGAATAGAGGATGAGCTTAAATGCTTTTGTAATTAGGAACAGTGTATTTATTGCAATTAAAAAGATCTTCCAGGAATACAGGAAATAAAGCTGGTCTTTGAAGGAATTGTGCTTTCTAGACATTAAAAGGGTGAAGGTAGCTTTAATCTGGACTTCACTATGAAGAAACTGGAGGACATTTCCCCACTGGAAGCCTTGAAAAGAGAATTTGCTCAGCAGTACAAATGAATAAAACAACAGGGCTTTGTGCTTGAGGATCTCAAAGCGTTTTCTGCTCTGCACCAGGAAATGTAATACCTCCTGGGAGCTGTGCTAAATTGGAAACAGGGACCCTCTAAAAGCTCGCTCAACTCTGCTCCAGCTGAGCACAGCCATGCTTCCACCAGCGTTGGTGGAAAAGACATGTGATGTTTTGACAACTTGAGTCTTCAGTCGTGACTTTTCTATAGGGATGCAGGAGATTAGCAGGCAGTGTAGATTTAGTGAAGAAGCAGTTAAGAGAGGAGAATTAAATTTGCCACCTTGCATCCAGCTAAGCCTGAGGCTTTCCTTGGCCTCAGAAGAACAGCCAGCTCCTCACCTCGGCTGGTTCTCATCAGTGGACATCCTCATTCCCCCACAATGGGGGTAAGTCCAGGGTGGCAGCGAGGGAGAGCACTGGTTGAGGAGGGTCTGTGTAGGGCTGGCAGAGCTTCCCCAGCTCTGTCTCAGAAGAAGTGCAGTCCTGAAGGAAGGTCAAACCCCGTTTACTTGGTGTGAGTCACTGCTTTCCTTCTGCCTTCTTCCAGTCACCGGAGAGGCATGAGGGAAGAGGTGATTGAACCATAGCAAAGGGCAGGCAACGTGACTGAAAGTGGAGGGGGATAATTAGTGGGAGAGATAAAAACTCAAAGGAGCAATGGGTCTTCATCTGGGGAGGGAAAACCATTGCCCTAGAAGCCCTTTGGGCTCAAGGGGCACTGAACAGGGAGCCCCAGAGGTGGGTGCCCAAAAGGAGGAGAATGTAGCACAGCAGAGGGGGACGTGGAGGAAGGTGTATGTGTGTTGTGCTCTGCTTAAGGGATTGCAGCCGTCTTCTTGGTCTACTTCTGCAAAATAACTTATTACAACTATATAGTTAAAGAAATCACAACTAGAGCTAGTAAAGGAAGGTAGCCCAGATGGCATCTCATTCTGAGAGTTAAAGCTGTCAAGGTTTTGGGGGGATTTGAATTAATTAAGTTTGAATTAATTTTAAATAGTTATTGGTATTGTCTTTATTCAGAAATCAATTATGCTGAGATTTTCATATGCTAATTTAGAATGTAGGTGGGATTAGAAATTATGTATGCATTTGTATGACAAAAGCTATTATCTCTTAAAGTGAAAATCTGACTCAGCCCATTACTAGTGCTAATCTGTATTTTAGAGAGCGTTGATACACAGGTATCACAAACCTTGCGTAAAAACTATCCCTCTCTGGTACTAATCTTTAAAAAAGACGTGGCTGGGAGTCCCTTGCAGTTGGCAGGAATTTTGGGGGGTTGTACTGGAGAAGGGATGTGGTCTTTTGGATTTAAACCACCGATCTGAATCGTGCTATTCTCTGATACGGGATTATGCCTGCCAACCCCCTGGTAACATAGTGATCCAAAATATTGTTAATCCAAGTCATGGCTGTGTGGTCGTGGTCCTGCCAAACTGCCCAGAGCACCTGGCAGGATCTGCGCTGGCTTTGCGGTGTGGTGCCTGGCACAGCATGAAGAAATGGCACAGGCAGGTGAGACCTGCTATGGTACGAAACCTTGGAACAAGGCTGCCCCACTGATCTGAAAATTGGTGGGTTGAGTTCATATCAAAGCCATCTTTTTTGTTTGCATGTGTCTTTTGTGAACCAGCGCCTAAAACCTCTTAGTTTCACTGTATTCCTGACTTGTTGAAGGACTGAGTGGGCCTCCTGGCCCTGCTACCAGTTTGTGTGTGTGGCAGCACATCACGTCACCTCAGTTCTGTCACGGAGCTGTTATGAGGGTGTGCCAGCTACGGTGTGGTACTGTGAGCCCGTACCGCAGCATTATTTGCTTCGGTGTGGAGAAGTGGCCCATTATGCTGCTGCGCAGCTCTGAGTACCCATCTGGTGAACGAGTCCTGGCACTGCGTCAGCGATGCCTGGTTGACTCCAGCCCCTAATTGCGCACTGGCTGTGGCACGTGGCTTGGACGTGCCCCATGAGTTTGTCCTCGTGTGCCTCAGCCCACAGCCGTCAGCAAGAGGTGCTCTGTAAACCTGGCAGCTGGGAGTCACAGCTGTGAGGGGAAAAGAGGAGAACCAAGACTGCTTTTGTTATATTTTTTTTCCCCCTTTTTCCTGAGTGGGTGGTCATCAGAAGGAAAGGAGGGACAGTTTCTGGGATGTGCTGATGTAAGGGTTCTCCCATTGACTGGTTTGACTCGGCAAACAAAATCCTTCCCCATGTGGAGCCGTGGAAAGCAGAGGGCACAGAGGGATAGAAGTCGAGCATGGCTGCACCCAACCCTCCAGCAGCAGTGAAAGCCAGATATGGAAATGGTTCCCTGAGCAGGCAGGCCCCAGGGTTGTTTCTTTGACTTTCCTTTCGCTGGTCTAAGTTTTTCTTGCTGTCGGGAAGAGTTTAGGTAGAAAGGGTGGGAGGGAGGGGGAGACTCGTGCAATTCTTCCGCTCAAGTGCAGAGAACAGAGAGCAGAAGGTGTGGTGGGAAGCCTTTTAAAGTGGTCGTAGATGTGTGAGGTCTGATTCTGTTTTCAGAAACGTATCTGTTAGATGTAAGTGCATGGGAGGTCATTAGAGCTCGGCTGCCTTTCAGGGTGAGGCAGGAGGCAGCGGCAGCGAGAGCAGCAGGCTCCAGCAACGCGGTCAGCAGGGGAAAGGGACGGGGCTGAGCTCAGCTGATGGCACTGCGAGCCACGATCAGCCACTTACATTTAAAATCACACCAGTTGTTTGTGATTATACTAAGGGTTACTCTGGAGATGAGTACAGCTAGCTGGCAGGGTTTTAAACGCAGCAGTAGCTGTCTTCTGTGATCACCTAACATCCTGTTATTGACTGGATCTAAAAATAAGGTGTGTTTCCCCAGAGCAAGATATCTGCCTGTGCCAAATGGCAGGTATTTCCAAGCTTTTCTCCTGGTGGTTGGTATCCCTGGCTCATCCCATGACCCTTGCTTCCCTTCTCAAATCACCGCTTACCTCGGGCACCAGGGGTTTGGCACATAGGTTTTCATTCAATAAAGAAATAAACCAGTGGCTGCGCATAGATTTATTTCTGAGGGAGAGACACATTTACCAGTCTGTGTGATATTTTCCTGAAGTTATAGGGATAGACATCCTCTTGGACAAAAAGAAACTGCCTGATAGTCACCATGCATGGACACTGTTTTGCCAGTGATCATACTACTTGCTAATATTGAGATCCTTGTTGCATCTGAAGTAATCCATGGTATGTCTGTGATAAGCCACACGTGAAGACAAAAAGGGACAGATATGAAAGGAGAGATGTGATAGGGTCTCAATTTAAGGCTGGCCATGGACTGTATATGACATTCTTGTAAGTAAACTGACAGTGTCCAGGTTTATAATAGCTAAACTCCTCAGTTTCCTTTATGTAAACATTTCACTCTAATGGAACATTATACCCAGGGCCGTGCTTCAGCAGACATGCATGTATATGAATTGCATAAAGATAGACCAATAGATAAATAGATATCTGGATTTAATAAACACTCACATTCTAACACTAATAGGCTGGTGAAATCTTACAGAGAAGGAGAGAGAGACTGGAGGAAAATACAAAATACTGCCGAGAGTTTACAGACTGGCACAACTGGAAGCACTCAGCATCAAAAGAATGAGGGGAGGGAAAGGCCGAGATGGAACAGGCAAATGCAACATTAATAATGTTTTCCTGTCGTGCTGCAAAGGATGGTGAATGAGCCAGTGAGGTAAATGCCTGCTATTTCTTCAGAGGTAAAATCGTCACCCAATTCAAACAGTTTCACTTAGGAACTGTGGAAGTAGAAGGATTCAGATATGTTTTTGCCAAAGTCAGAGGCTCTCTAGGAATTTATTTTCCTTGAAAGTCAGGTAGGTGCTTTTGAAAATTTTATCTTTGGTTTCTCTTGGAAGCAAAAATGCTTTTCCACTGGGGACAGAGTTTCTTCTGGAAACAATCATTTTCCTGTACACTTTTCTTGACGGTTTCCTTGTTACCATTCACCTTAAAAATAAATAAATAAAAATAGCCAAATTCCTCCATTCTCTATCCCCTCCCAAACAAATATTTCTTCCGATACTTACTCTCCGAACCAAAACACTCTAAATGGTAGCTCTCTACTGAACTTGATGAAAATGTGCCACTTGACAGAATATGGTCCTGACAGCTGGCACAGAAAGCGGGAGGGTTCTGTGTCCAAAACGCCTGTGTGGGAGGGCTCAAATAATCCCTTCAGTTTCCTATGGCTTCAGGATTCAAGGTAACTAGGTGAGAAGAGGAAGAGCTTCCTGACAGTAAATAAGCTACAAATCAAAGTCCAAACCTGGACTTACACTGCGAAAATGAATTTCTGAGTTCCTGCTTGCCCACTCCAGTCTGTCTTTTAAGCTAGCGGCGTCTATTACCCAAGTAAGGTCAACGCAGCGATTGCCTCAGCCCAGACACCCTCTTTCACTCTGTTTTTACAGTGCCTGGGTTTATTTTTCTTCTCTTACTTGGCTCCGTGCCATTTCGTTGGCTAATGTTCACCTTGGCCAAGCGTACTGAGGAAGGGCCGTCCCTTGCTCCCCGGAGGTGTGCATGATGTCCACGCGCAGCCAAGCCTACTCTTCCCAAACGGCTTCCACCACTGACTCCATCTGCCACCACGTTGATCCATGGCATTTTGGGGAGCCAGTGGCTTCAGAAGCAAGCCTCCTTTCTAGCTGCCTTTTATCGTTGCTCTGACCTAGGCAAAATAAAAGATTTCTCTCCTTCATGGAGAAAAAGCAATAAAAGAGAGGGGGCTGCAGTGCGCCAAGCAGCCAGGAGCATAGCTCAAGGGGAGCCCCCGCTCGGGCACGGCGTACTCTCCCACCAGGGATCTGGCAATCTTGTATGCATGAATTGCCTTGCAACGGCCACTCGGCTGTCATTCTGTCAGGCCCATTTACAAATCGCGTAACAGGTTTAATTTTGAAATCTCTCCCTGCCACCCCCCCCCCCCCCCCCCCTTATTTTTGCTGAAATGGATTTACAATGAAAGTATTTGAAAAGGAATAATTATCTATATGAGCAACAGCAGCACAATGCCTGTGGCATGGGGGTGGGGCCGGATGGGAAGGGGAAGAAACGGGTCTTTAAGTCTGAAATCTGCTTTTCTCTGTGCCTGCATGTTTACAGAGGTAGGTGTTCGTAAATACCTACAAAATATCTGGTGTGTGTGTATATGGCATGGCTTTAAGCTGGGTGTCAGGCACGTGAAACCTGATCCCAGCTTTTGTTTTTCTTGTGATAAATGCCACATTTTCCAATAAGTCTCCCACCTTGTGATTGTGTGCGTTTTGTATCTGAAGTGATATTAACCATGAGGTTGGTTACCAAAACCTCAGAAAAGCTTTCCAGAGCATTTCTGCTTTATATTTTTGAAAAGGGCAACTGGCTCACTCCCTGAAAGTGCACGGAGCCCGCTTTATGCAGGAGTGGACGTGAAGCCAAAGCTCTTTCTATAGTCTCTGTCCATTTCTCTCAGTGAATTGAATCCAGTCAAAGGTCAAACTGGCCAGAGGCACTTTTATTGTCATGGTAACCATGACTTAATCAAACAATCCTGAGATTCCAGGTTTGTGGGAACAGGCAAAGATCTGAAGAGACTGGAATTAATCAATCAAAGGGGGCAGGGAAGAAAATCCTAAGATATATGACTTATCCTTCCAAATCTATTACTCTGTCCTTAAACACACAAGAATTATGCCTCGGACAAAGCCTCTTTTCAGACCAAATACCTCTGATTTTTGTTTTCTTGTCCTTTGCATCAAATTTCCTAACATACCTCTGTCCTACAGCAGTCGGACCTCAGCCCAGACTTAACCAACAAGACAGAGAGAGGGAAACGACAGTTTAGGAAAGATGAAGATTATTTAGTAAAAAGCTACTTAAAATAAAAAGGAAAAGGAAAAACAAGGAAAAAATGCATTCAAGAGAATAACCACCTTTGACTTGGAAACCCATTTAAGCTTGTTAGTAGCAACCAAGTGCAGATCCACAGGCAGTAAACACGCTTTTAAGGGGGCTTTGCTTTCTGGCTAGCTGTTTCTTCATTCCACGTGTCCCTCATGTTGCACCTTCTTGGGATGCCCCAGCTGGGAACTTGCTGTTGTCCCAAGCACTGGAGTCATTCAGCAGTGCTGAGTTCCTCTGCTCTTTCCTTAGAGTACATTTGCTTGAAGACTGTTGTGAGGCATCTGGTGGGCTCAGGGGGCTGGAACTCAGCTGGGCTACTCTTTTATAAGGTTATTTTGTGCTTCCCCCCTACCCCGAAGCAGTTTGCTTACGTCTTACCTCCTATATTTGGAGGACGAGGTAGAACTGCGGGTTGTGCTCTCCCCTTCTCTTCATGTTTTGTCTTTTTCTGGGACCTGACTGCAAGCTGTGTCCATGTGCCATTAAACCCAAAACCTAATTATTGCTTTGGCTTCTAATCAAGGTATTCTGCTGCTTTGTCTTGCCTCTGTCTAGGGAGGTGACTAATAAAATAGGAAAATTAGGTGGGTATGGCAGGAGTTAGGGGGTGAAGTGTTGGTGGCAGTAGATTTGGCTTGTTATACCTGATTAGGTGAAGATAATCGCCTGTTCTCCTCCAGTTTTAGAGAAGAATTGTCCAGAAACCTGAAATGTATTTGCTCTTGGAGGCTTTACAGAAATTGGGTCTCTGGTAAGTGGGTTTGGTTGCCCTGTATGCATGCTCCGGTACCTGCTCTGTGACAGACAGCCATGGACACACTGAAAAGCTGTTGGCTGCTGTGCTAGGCTGGGAGCTTGGTTTTGTAATGGCATATAGAAACATTCACCTTTCTGCCCTGCTCTCAAATGCAAGGCAGGCCGAGACGCAGCTGCCTTTTGTCTGGTGGCTACTCGGTCCTAGGGAGATTGCAGCTGAAATTTTGCTATATTCATGTTATATAAGGAATACAGGTAATTACTTGCAAACCCCAAACCTAACTAGTTTAATGGCAATCAGAGCATGAAAAGAACTGATTGCTTCTTGTTCTCAATGTAGAGGTATCCTTACAAAAAAAAAATAATAATAATAATAATAAAAAAATCTTTTCAGTGCTATTGTGGGTGATTTCAGGAAACAAACTGTGAGGGGTGAATTGTCCTGGAAAACAAGCTCTTTTCTCACTGCCAGATGAGCTGGGACTCACCTGCAGAGGCAGTTGGTGGTGGTTAAAATATGTAGAGGAAAATGTATCATAGAGCATAGCAGATGGACAGAACTCTATAGCAGGCCAGCATACTGGTAGGACAGGAAAAAAAATTACTTGAACCCTCCTGAACTTCAGACAGGAAAAGGGGGAATTAGTAGTTGAGGAAGTCTGGAAAGAAGGAACACTGACCCCCCTGGCCCAAGGAAGATGTGATCTTCAGGTGTAAGAAGAAAAAGTCCCCCTTTTGCCTGGCTGTAAGGAAACTGCTGGTACCCTGAGCAGGTGAGAGATTTGGGATGGTTGTAGCCATGTGCAAAGGATGGAGGAGAAGGCACTTGACATGGAAGAATAGCAAAGCTTAGAAAACAACAGGAAGGAGGAGGCACAAAGCTGATCGTGTCAGGAAAAGCCTTTTCCAAGACCTGTAGATGTGACAGCAAGGGGGAAGTAACAGTGGAGGCAGAATGAGAGAGGACAGAAATCAGGAATGAGAAGCAGGGGGGTGGGTAAGCAGAGGCATGAGCAGAGAAGTGGGACTTTGACATTTGGGGAGCTTAAATGGCAGAACGAGAAAGAAGTTCAAGAGGTAGCCAGACTGTGCAGAGCCTGTTCTGGGGATAAGCGGGGGCTATGGTAGAGAACTTGGCATTATGAAAATTGGAGAGTATTTTGATGTCTTTTGACAGGGAAGAGCCTCTCTTCCTTTCTTGTCCGGTGTCTCAAAACATTCTTGAAGACCAGGGTGAAGAGCAATGCTGGCAGATGAACTGCCTGCTCCTCTAGAAGTGCTGAGCACCCTTCCTACCAAAACTGCCAGGAGCAGCAGGGGCTCAGCACCACTGTAAAAGAAGCCTTAAATCCTCTGTACCTAATCTGTTGATCCTCTCAGGACAAGGCTGAGGAAATTGGGGAGATGAAGGACCGTGGGCAGGTTATGGGCAGAGCCAGCACTGCACATGACCTGTGCTGAAATGAAATGCACGTCTGGGAGGTAAAAGCCCCTGAAAAACTCCTTCCTCTTTGCAAAAATACACTCCAAGTTAGTTTTAACACTTAAGTACCATGGTTCCTGAATGCTACCTTTAAAGGTTAAAGCATTTAAACTATAGGAACAGCCAGGGGCAAAAAGAGGCCCATTTCAATTTGATACGTAGAGGTCCTGCAGAAAGCCCGACTGGGGGGTCTCTGAGCTATTTGTGCTTTTCTTCCCTCCTGAACCTGAGATGGCTCCAAGGCCCAGGCTGGGCCGTGTTTCAATGTCCTTTCTTTCTCTCTGTGTTGTAGTAAATTAGCCCTTTCCAAAGGCTTGAGGAAGGGGGACGTTCTCCATCACTGACTTGCATGTTGCACAGTGCTGCTTTGCAGGAGGGAATGGAAAGTAGATCTGGAAATACTTGGTGCATAGAAAGAAGAGCTGCACCTCTTCCAGCGACTCAAAGCTTTGTGCTGGAACTCTTTTTGGAGGCGAGAAACATCTGTCAGCCACGGGGAGTCCTGCTGGGAGCGGGTGGGACTGGCCCCAAGCAGCTTTGCTCTCGTCTGCCTCCCATGGCAGATCAGGGTGCTCCAGTGACATCCTATTTCTGTACTCCTGTGCCGTTCTATCAGCATGTGGTCAGGAGCCAGAACCAGGGATGTTTGCTCTCCCAGGCTTGCTGTCTGCTCTTCTCTGTGCGTTTGCCCCCCACTGGGAGAACTGCTGGGACAATCAGGGTGACCAGGATGGCTTCAGATTTGAGTACCTTTGGCTGGGACCCTGCTTTGTAGGTATGGCTGAGCAGGACACCTGCCTTCCCTGCCCATCAGCACACTGTGAAGGGCAGCAGGGCTTTCCCACTTCCCAGTCTTTATCTTGTCCCCATGCCCTGACGCTCGCTGCTTTGCACAGCACCTCGCAGGCAGCCCTGCTACCGGTCCCTGCGTTAGGTGTTACTGCAATACACACAGCAGGGCTGTCCCGGTGTGCAACAAATGTTTGGCTTGCAGAGATATGAGAACACCCCGTGGACTTTACCCCACACTGTAATCAAAAGAGTACTCCTCAGTTTACTCTAGCCTAAGCCTTTCTGCAAGCTGCTGCTTTTTACTGTATTATCTGGTATGATAGTGACAATATTAATAGTAGGAACCCTCCTTGCGAAGAACCCCTTGCAACTATAGTGCAGCTCCCTTGCTGGCAGTGCTATCTCTCTGTGCAAGAAAGCACTTCCAGGTTTACCCCGGTGGTTACAGTTAATGGAGATCTCCATCCATTTATCCTGCGTCAGCATAAACAGTCCTATCTGTAAGTGGTGCCTGCTGTCAGCTCCCACCCTTTACAGTGATGCTGGAACTTCCTCGTATGCAGAGATATTAATGAAGGGCTCCAACACTTTCTAGACAAGAGGAAGGCTGAAGGTGACTACTGAGGAACAGAAGTGCAAAATCTTTCTGGACCCTCTGCCGTGAGAGAACTTCTGCTGTTGTGCTTCCTTCTTTGAAAGAGACCTCTTTAAAAACCTTTAAAAATACCTGGAGGGATTTTCGAGTGATCATTCAAGGGGTCAGGAAAGCCCAACCTCTTGATAAAGATCATTGTTTGTACCTTTAGGGAAAGAATGTTAATATTGGAAAGCTGCCATGTGCTGATGCAGGGTTGTCCTTACAAAGAGATGTCATCTTAGAAGAGCAGCTTTTGGGGAGGGAAGAAGAGCTGTATGTGGCCAGGGAAGCTTTCTGAGGGTCCCTTCCAAGACTTGCTGTTTTCACAAGAGCAGGTAATGCTCTGAGGACCACTTCTGTTACTGTGATAGATCTCACTCTTGCTGTTACAGCTACAGGCTCCAGTCCTTTGTTGTACACCTGGGTATCTCTGGTGGTGAGAAGTCTGAATAATGCTGATTATTGAGTGTTTAATAACTTCCTTTCTAGAATTATTATTATTAGTAGTAGTAATAGTAGGAGGAGGAGGAAATTTTACTTGCATCAAACAAATCCTGTAAACTCTGCATGTCTTACTTGAAAAAAACTTATTGATTGTCCAAGTACTTGGAAGTGACCACTTAGAGCCCTACAAGACAGGTTTCATTGTGTTCTTTACCAGACGCATAGCGTTCTCCATTCTGCCCCCTCCACAGCCCAGGACTGTGGCTTTGCTGGGGACCTCTGAATTCCACAAGCGTCTGTTTCCACATTTTGCTCCGATGTGAAGTTTCTCGTCGCATCAGTCAGAACAAGATCACACCGAGATATGCTCATTTCTTTGCCAAACTTAGTCTGATTTATAAAATAGTTCCAAGTCATCACAAATTCTGATATATGGTATTGAAACCTCTCCAAATAGTTCCTACAAAAGTCTATAATGGACTTTTGAAGTGTATTAAGGCATCGAAGAAACATGTGAAGATGATTGGAAAATTTTGGCATAGAGGCATTTGCTTCCAAATGATGGATGTGCAAAATATTTTCTCATCTATCTTGAATTCCTTGAGTAAGGATGGAGTGGATATGTCTGAGATGTTTTGCTGGCTGATATAAGAGGAAAACTATAAAATTTAGTTCCTAAGGTTGTGGTGGAAAGCACTGGGTTCAGTTCAATCAGAAAGAAGTGCCTGATGCCTAAAGCTAAATCAATTCCTCCTTGAAAAATAGTCATAGCCACTAGAATTTGTTTAGAGAATAAAACTAATTCTACCTCTCTGCATTATTATTGAGGGAGAGCGGGGGAACAAACAAACAAAGTACCTTTCCATGGTCATGAAAAAATGATTATACTGCTAAATGAAGCCTGGAGTTTTATTCTGACTTCACTTTATAACAGCACGTGAGTTTGAAAGAACTCACTAGAGGTTAATGAATTTACACCCCTTAGTGTCCACTTGCAGAGCATGCAAGTATTGAATGAGAGCCCCAGCAGTGCGAGACATGGAGGCAGGAAGCTGCATCAAGCTGCTTTTGAGGAAATCACACTCTTCAGATAAATATCAGTCAGCTGCAAACATTTTTCTCTCCAGGATGTGTGTGCTCTTCTAATGTTTAGCATAAAAATGTGGTGCTAGGAATTGGGAATATAGTTTTCACATATTTGATTACTTCAGCATTAAAGCAGCATGATAATATTAGTGGTAGCCTTTAACATGAACTTTGTACTATAACTTCCAGGCTTCAAAAACTAATGAGGAGCAAAACTGGAAAAAAAAGTCTTCCGACAAGCTGGTCTTCAGCACCTTTTTAATGGATAACAGATTTGCCGTCATCACATATCACTTAGAATATATTATGACAAGACATACGGGCTAATATAGTGCATCGTCTACAAAAGGCTGGTAATGGGCATAGACGAGTGAATTTCTCTTAAACTAGATCAAAGATGAACTGGTTCTGGTTACATAAGCTTGCAAAAAGTTTTGTCTGAAGAACCTGAACCTGGAGTCTCACAGCAACAGATATCCAGTGTGAACAGAATGAATCAGATACTTCATTAGAGAAGTCACAAAATGGTCTCTTTGCTTCTGTGAAATTTGGAAAGCATAGCATGAAACGTTTCTAATTCAGTGCTCCCAATTAAGGATGAGTTTTCAGGAAAGCTCAGGACCCAGGCAGGCAACAAGAAATGTCAGGTTTTCACTGTACTGAGCTCTGTTCCCAGAGGTAGTGAGTTTGCACCTTGAGTCTGTCTCCCTTTCATTTCCAGTGTCCAGATGTGAATCCTGGTTGGGTGTTTCTCAAATCTGTCAAACTACTGACTGCTGGATGTTTGCCTTGTTCATAGGTTTGGCTAGCAGGAAGCGCTTCAGCATGTGAAAGCATCAAGTTCCCTTCCGTACGGGGAAAGCAATGAAAGCAATGCCAATCTAAAACTTAAATGCAAAAGACTTGTTAAAAGACTAGTATATGTAAAACACTTTTGTAAAAGTTTGATCAATGGAGCAATATCAGGTGAAACAATAAATGCATGCTTCCCTGTAGCAAACATAACTATTTCTCTAATTAGCTATTGTCAAGATTTCCTCTTCTGCTCTGCTTCTTCCCTAGCTGTAAATGTCAGATCTAGAAACATATCCCACTTCCTTGTCCTCATTTTGCCTTATCAGTCAAGAAAGTATTTCTAAAAACATTCCTAAAAGTGCTCTTCAAACTTCTCCAGGCAGGTTGATGGACAGTTGAAACCACAATGACCCAGAATCACTGAGTCATCTGACTATTTTTTCCCCATCTCCACTTCTCCAAGAAATGATTTGTTTTCCTCCTTCCTCTTGATTAGCTCTATAATACACTCAGATTGTAAAGTGAACTCAATTTTGTGTCTCTTATTTTATCTGTAGTGTCTCATTAGCCTTGGTACCGTCATAACCCCCCTCTGAATCATCATTTGTATATGGATGTTTGACATATCAGCTGATTGTCCCTTTTTCTCTTTCCTCTCCCATTTCTTCTGAAAGGCAATAAAGCTATTTCTGTTGATACTCAAATATAGCAATTTCTCCCACTATCGCTAATAGCATAATGACATTATGAAGAACCTTCCTGTAGTGCATTTTTGTGTGACGTAATGCAAACAAGGCGGAACTCAATGAAAACATCATTAAAAGTTACCCTCTTAAAACTCATTCAAACAAGAGTGAGCAAGAAGCTTGGACCAAGCAAACGGTGGTGTGTTTTTTATTATTATTCAGTGTTTTTTTTTTTTTTTAGTTTATTTATTTATTTATTTATTTATTCATTCCCTCAGGAACTAAGCATATATTCTGGAATATTCCAGACCAGTTTTAACCAGGGCAGACTTGATACAGTGGAAGGTTCCATAGTGTTTGTATTCATATGACCATAACACAGGCTGTCGTGTGCAGGCAATGGGTGGCTACGTGCTGCCGCTAGTCAACAAATAACAAAACTTGTCCTGTTTTCACCATTCTCATAGGGCGCAGTGAGAAGAACTTCCTTGGGACTTAGAAATGTTTCTCCAGATAAACGATAAAATCAGATTTCGTGTCTCCTGCTTCTACGTATGGGGCAGTCAAAGTAATGTTAAGCTCTCCTGAGCTGTCTCTGCTCTGCATGGTATAGCACGAGATTCTTCCATACATATTATTTTATTTGTTTGTTTGTTTGTTTTTTGGCCCTCAGTCACAGCCTGTTTTATCTTCTTCCAGAGACCTTTCTATGGTGACTTGCCATTTAATCAGTATAAATCAATTAGAAACTTTATATTTTTTTAACACAGGATAACAAATTCTGGCAGGTTTTTGGTACTTAGTATCCCAGAGGAACTGGCACTGCTTTGCAAATATCTTCACGTTTTCAGTTGATTGTATTGCCCACCCTGAATTCGCCCATCTCTGGCAGAGAGCAGGAGCAACCTAATGCTCTGTAGCATCGTTCCTCAAGTGTTCAGGCACCGCAGACAGCACAGACATTGCAGTGTCACCTTGAGCAGGCAGAACGTGCCTACCTGGCCTGGAATATGGACAAGTGAGTGCATTCGGTCTCCCTAACCCTGATGAAAATGCCAAGGAACTTTACACGGACTGGCAGAGGGCGATACTCCTTCCCTGCTCCTCTCACATCTGCCAGGGAACCCAGCTGCTCCATGGCTTTAGGGAGAGAAGTATCACTTGGTTAATGGCTCAGAATAATCAAACCTTACTTGTTTGTGTAGCTTCCTACTCTGAAGAAGTCTGCAATGTTGATCAGCATTGATCCCAGGTCTCTGTGCACAGTTTCCACTGGAACCTTTTATTCACATGTGGATATCCCGCACATGCAGCTCTTGAGAAAACATTTAATTTCTCTGAGTAGTTCCCCTTCCTCCACTATGGCTTTGCACTGACTTTCACGATCTTGTTTCATTAAATACAACCCACATTTTTTCTGGTATTTTTCTTTTCTCAGCTTCCCTGTTGTCTCATTCCATGTGGTCTCACTTGAGGCTTGGTTTAGCTATGGTAAGTTCTTTTGTTTTCCTATTCATCTTATCTTCACAGCCATGTTTATTTTGCTAAAGACAGGCAAAAATTTCTTAGTGCTACAGAACTGATGTAGAAAGCCAGAAAATTCTTCTTAGGAGTCCCAAGTCACTTGGCTGAGGTACAAGTGAAGCCGCATGCACATGGAGTGTGTGCTTTGCTGGACTGGGGACTTTCCTTGGTGCTGTTTTGCAATGTGTTTGAGCAATTAGTTAGCCATGACAATGGGAATTACTTGAGAGAAGTGCTCAGTGATGCCAGCCTGCTGGGGGTTTAGCTGAAAGACCCGATGCTCCTGCAAGTTTTCTCCAAAAACACTTTGGTCACCTTGGTCCTGGCTCTGCCCAGCACTGAGGCAAAGAGCACCTGCAGAGAAGTGCAGGGCCCAGCGCCTGCCAGGCTTTGCTTTCCTCCCTGCATGTCCTGGGGAAAAGAAAAGCACTGATAAAGAGGACATGGAAAGGTAGCAAAGAGCTTGCCTTCCTTCATGCTGCTGTGCAGGTAGGTGATGGGCTTGAGCCTGCACTTTTCCAAATGCAATAGTTTTGTGTCTGCACTTCCCATCAAGTGGCTCACTGGGGGAAATCCCTGTTCTCACTTGGTAATTAAGAATTAGCATGTGAGTGTTGCCTTGCACAGGTACATCATGACTTGCACAGAAATTAGGAGGCTCATTTTCCATGCACTTGTTGCCGGTGTATTTTAGCTTTTGGACTGGATGAGGATGTTTCCCTCTCCTGAGTAGTCACACCATTACGATGGAGAAGTGGAGGAGCCAATTACCCACCCCTGTGATGTTGTCTGTGAAGCAATTAGAACTGACAGAGTGTGATTAAAACCAAGAAGTTATTACTTTTTTCTCTTTTCTTGAAGCAGGAGGGGTGGATATTTACAGATGAATATGCACCAGTTCTACAATGGGAATAATTTCCTCACCCACTCTGTAATCTCCCCTACTTCATTACTGGTGGGATGTATAGAGCTGCACAGTTTTTTGCGCATGAATTAACACTTGTAGCTAATAGCAGTAAACTCACAAATGGACTATTACTTTTTATAGCCTTTTAGCAAAGTCAACCTAATGGAGCAAAACCGTTAACAAATTAAGATACATTTGACAGGGCTTCAAGCAGGAATCATAACCCAGGAGTCACCATTTGGAACTCAAATGCAAAGGTCTCTGCAGAACTTGAGTGCATCTCAGTTGGAGGCAAGTGCTAAACAACAACAAAACAGTTAAGGCCACGGGTTTTTGTTCTTCTCTGTGAGATTTTCAGAATGATGACTTCCTCTAATGTTTGTAAAGAGCCTGTCACATCAGGAGTGCTGCAGGATACAAAATAATCGTAATAATAGGCATAGGAAATGTGAGTTGAATTTGTCCACCTCAAGGCCCATTATGACACTGTAAATATCTCAGACATTGTATGATTCCGAGGCTACAGGAACATCTGATCTGGGGACAGTCTTTAAGCCATGGACAGAATGTGTTTGACAGTGCAGATGCAGGGCTTGCGGTGTTGGCTGCCGGAGCAAGAAACAAACTGGCAGTAAGGCTGGCTGTAAGAGCTGCCAGCTGTGTTCAGAACGAGGTGCCTGCTATAGCAGATGCCCTGCAATAGTCTGACACGGCATGGGTTTTCTGGGGGAAGCACGTGGCTTCAGCTGCTGTTTTTTTAGTGCAGAAATGGAGGTGGCTCGGCCAGGGCTGCGCTTGCAGCGCGGCTGGATGTGTGCCGGAGTTAACGCAGAGCAGCTGCCCACATCCAAGTGAGCTTTCTGCCTCTCCAACTCCACCTTTCAATCCTATAATTCTGCTTTTTCTTAGGGATTTTTGTAGTGCTTAATCTCTTTTACCTCATCAAACTCCATCTCAAAGGAAATCAGTCACCTCTACCTAGCCTTTCCCTTGTTTTGGAGCAGGCTGGTGGGCCATTTGCCTCTGACATTGCTTTACTCCACACCTCACCTTTGTACAACTAAGCACTGCATTTCATAAGGCAGAAATGCAACACATGCCTTGAAGCCCCTGCATAAGCTACATGCTACCATGGGGCTGTTCTCCAGTGCATTCTTCTTATTGGAGCTTGTTGATTGTATGCAGCATTGCATCAGGCACCTACTTGCATGTGCTCCTGTTAAGGAGGTCAGCCTATGACACCAGCTCCACGATTGTTATGCTAATTACCAACTCGCAAAGCCCAGACACAGTGACATTCAGACTTATTTTTATTCCTTCTTCTTCTATCTCAAACCTTTGCTTCCCTCCAGGCTTGTTAAAACTTCATTCAATGTAACGTGAAGGCTTGTTCTCCTCCTAATATCTTGTGATATTCCACTAAGAACATCCAATGTTACAATTCCAGCATAAATTATATATTCCCCATAGGTGTAAAAAGTGTCTACATCAATAGCTTATTAAAAGAGTGTAATAAAAATTATGACCCTGCAATTCTGCTATTAATATAATGATTCGGTGCCAAGAAAACTCCCTGATCCTTCTTACGTATCTGCTGTAACGTGATACGAGAGCAGAACACCTTAAGCCAGTATAATCCCTTCTTTTCACCTCCTAGCAATATACATTGGCCCATAAGAGTAGCATGAATTGAAAGTTTAATTTATTAATATGCAATAGTGATAATGTCAAAAGAACAATATATAAAAACCCATACAGAACAGGATTATGCAGCACATAGGGGAAAGCCTAGAGCTAATATTTAATATAGCAAAACAGAGCCAAAAATAACTTCTCATCCAAGGAGCAGAAGCGGGAGAGCTGTGCGAGTGACGGAGCTGCGCGGGAGCCTCCAGCCAGCCCCAGTGAGCAGCCCTCGGCAGAGCCGCCTCTGCTGGCAACCCACAGAGATCATGGCACTTCCCGTGAGTGCCAGCTGTTGGGGCAGTGACTGAAGTTCCCAGCTGTCGGCTTGTCCACCTTAGTCCCTCACAGCATCGATTTAACAGCGCATGCAGGAATCTGAGCAGCAGGCACAAGTGGCACGTGTGGAGAGCAAGCAGTGTCCAGCACAGCTAACGGGGAGCCTCGCGGCTCAGAGCGCTTCAGTAAGTGAAGCATGAAACCAACTGTTCAGCTAAGTTGTTCAATTTAGCTTGGATGACTAAACTTTCACCAGCAGCCAAAATATCCTGTAGCCTTAGCAGGGATACAGCCACATTAATGTTTCACGAGCTTCGCTTTAAACAAGCAATTTGCCATATAGCCTTAAACCAGTAACATTCTTGTGAGTGGAAAATGTTCCAACCTCCAAGGGGCTGGCAGGTTTCAAACGTTTTCTAGAGTTTGCTTTCTTGCCCCTTCCCTAAAAGGAAGAACAGGGGAGGAAAGAACAGATGTGGAGGAATAAAACCCCAAACTTTCCTCATTACTAAGCATGCAATGTGCAGCCTCTACCAGGGAGCAGAACTCGCTCTTAGAGGAAGAGCTGAGAGGGATGGGGTGGGGATAGGTGCCGGCCAGGAGCTGCTGTCCTGCTCCAGTTTCCTGCTCTGTCCTTGAGAGATGGATCCCTTGAGAGATGGGCTGACGTCCAAGCTGACCCTCCAGCCACGGACACATCCCTGTGTGTGGCCAAAGTAGCTGCAACAGCAAATAAACAACAAGTACATGGTCAAAGTGTGGGACCTACTTGTCTCTGCTGATTTGAAGAGTTGGTGTCTGACAGCCAGGGCTCTGTTAGCTGTTGTACCTGTAGCTGCATCCCCCCTCCAGTTTCTCTTCCAGCCTTCCCCAGGGCTGAGCTCTTGGCTGTCCTTCCCTTTGCAGGAGTTTTTGTTCCCTTCATGGCACAGTCTGAATTAGGTGAGCCAGGTCAGCCTGGCAACGCTCTGCTACTTTAAACTAACTCAGCTACTCTTAATCACACAGAAGATGCTCAGCTCTCAGACAGCAATAATCTCTAAAAGGCTGTGGAGATGAGAAATGAGGGCAAACCAGGAGAGCTGCCTCTCAGCAGAATGCTGGTGACTGGAAGCGGGCGAGTGCCCACAGCCTGGCCCTGCTGCGGATCAGAGCCCAGAGACTGGATGGGAGAAGAAAAGGAGAAGCAAAGCAGCTGGGATTGCTGGTCCAGCCCCTTCCTGCCTCTCAGAATTAGGTAGAAGAGGGCCATCACAGCAGCAGTTCTCGTACAAGTCAGCAGTTGCCTCCAGAACTCGTCCTGCTGGTATTTCTCAAGAGAAATGTGGGTTAGCACAGGTCACAGCTGGCCTGTACGGAGCTGTACTGCCACGCTGCCTGCTCTTACACATGGGGCTTCCATGGTTTATTTGATATTCCTTTCAAAAGCTTTACTTGTAGCTAGTTGGTTAAATCAACATCTTTGTTGGCACTTAGGATGGGTGAGGAGAGGCAGGCTCGGCCCTGGCTTGCTTTCTTGCCTCTGCAAGGAGAGCGGGGTTGGGATGAGCACTGTGCTCAGCATGGCTGCTGCTGCCTTTAGAGGCCTTCGTAGTACTCTTCTGCTTTTCTCTTGTGGTGCCATTGCTCTGCAATTCCCTCTGTTGTGGTAATTTCAGAGTTTATTTTGAAATTTGTTAAATCAGTGATGACATTTTGTTCTTCTCAAAGTATTGTGCAATGCGTGCCAGGGTTGTGTTAGCAATGGTCTCCCTATCCGACTGCCACTTGCTCCAGGGAAATTCAAGGCTGCAAGGCGGTTTGCAAAGGGCTGTGCCTGTGGGGTGAGTCCCAGTGGGGGACTGCTTTTGCTGTTGGTTCAGGCAACAGCCATAAGTGCAAACTAGATCAAAATGATGTCTGTGGTTCCTTCTGTATGATGCTAATGGTGAGGCTGATCTGGATTGGAGACATAGAAGATGTAGACAAAAATGTTAGTGAGGGCTGGACTCATAGACTGCGGCAGAGTAGTTACACTGGATCTTAGACCAGAGTTACCTACTTGGTTCTGCACACTCGGCTCCCTGTCAGAGAGGAAGAAGAGTACATCCTCACATAGAGGAGCTAGAACTGGTGACTGTGTGGAAAGTATTTGTCTTGTGGGTATCTCTGGAGTCATTGCAAGGTAAAACCAAGGTATCTGAGGACAGAGTGTGAAGGTCTCTTAGAGAGGGACATTGCATGAAATGTGTCTGCTAGCCAGCCCTGGGATTTGACACACAACCGGGCTGCTAGCAGGGCAGCTCTGCATTGGCCTTTCTGCAAGTTCTGTTGCATTTTGATTGTGTTTGCAGCTTTTAGAGTGTACACCAAGGCTCAGGATTTCACTCCATGGGATGTGTTTATGACTACAGGCATTGAGGTTTGGTTGGGTTTTTGATGGTTTGTTTTGCCCTTGAATTGATTTCAGGAGAGACGCTATGTCTTTGGGCGTGTTGAGTCTGAAGGTGACAGTGTGTTTCAAGGACCTGGAGCACAGAGGTAAGCTCAGGACCCAGTCACCTTGAAAGGACAGCTGTAAACATGTCCAGGGTGATGCAGTTCTGAGCAGGATAAATGGTCTGGTGGCAGAGGTATGCCCAACATCAGAACGATATGGAGGGAAAGTCACCGTGTCCCTTGGGATTTAAGTGACGGGCACTGGGTGACCTGCCTGATCCTCCGTGACTTTGTACGCTGGGTGAGGTTGTTGCTGGATTGCAGATAGAGCAGTTGTATCTGCTCTATGGCTTCACTGACCAGAGGAATATGAGGCTGGGGACAGATAAGTAAGTCTCACTGGTACAGGGAGTTTTATCCCACTTTTACACCAGCGGGTCCTCAGCTGACTTCTGCTCTGCCAGTAGGTAAGCTGGTTTGCGTGGGTGCTTCTGCAACAGTTTCTGTGGTTTTAAATATCTCGTATTACATCAGTCAGATGTGGGGGTAGAGCAGAAGGGAGGGGGGAAGAAAAGTGAGTGAAAATTAATAGAAGAGCCATCCTGCTCAATACAGAGGATGCTACCCAGGGCTAAAGAGGGCAGGAGGAAAGAATGACAGACAAGTGTCTGACCAGCAGTTGAAAGGCAAACCCTAAAAAGAGCTGAGAGGAAACAGGAGGGAGTGATTCTGTAGTAAAGGGGGAAAAAAAAAAAAAAAAAAAAAAAAAAAAAAAAAAAAAAAGGTCTGACCTAGATACAAAGATCCCACCATTTGCTAGGTCAGGAGAGGTGATGAGGAGAGCAAGATGTTCCAAGGATCACTACAAAATTCTTCCTGGGCTTTGAGCCTCCCTCTGCGAGGCTCAGCAGGACACAAGGTATCTGCTGCACCACTGGGGTGCCGGTGGTGTCAAGCACTGGGGAAGCCTTGTTTGCTGTTTCCCCATTCCTTGGCTCCTCGCAGCATCAGGTAAAAGCTGAGAGGTGGAGGATGATGTGTGTGAAGTGATAGGTGAGCATTAGATTCACCCACAAAAGATGTGGTTTTGCTCAGCGCTCAGCTTAGTAGCAGCATCTTGGCTCCCGCCGTGTGCAGGATCTGACCTCCTCAGTTCTTTTTGGACACTTTTCCCCTGCCCCGTGAAGGGTCAGCTCTTGCTGTTGTCCTGAAAAAGACACATGGAGCTCAGTTGAACAATGTAATCTAATGATAATCTGCCAGTAGGTGAAGGGTTTAAAAATATTGAGGCTGTTTTAGGAGAAATGGTAGAAGAATAGAACTAGGAGTAATAAAATGAAGTTGATAAAGGAAGAGTCACCCGAAAAGTCTCCTGGGAGGTCTGCTATGCTGAGGCATGGCCTTTTAGGATAAATGTGAGCCTTCCTATGAAACCATTCATAAATTATGTGAGCTGTTTGCTTTTAAAAGCTTTGTAGCAGAGACAGCCATCCATATCAAGTCACCTGTTAACTCCCAGTATTTTCAGCTTCTTTTCTTTGCCTGCTGTGCCTGTACCCTGATTACAAGGCTTTCTTACACTGATGAGTTAAGCCTGGTTCCCCACATGATCTGTGCCAGCAAGGCTTGCTCTCCGTGGAGTTTATTCACAAGAAAATTGACAAAAATATTTCTTGCTCAAAATTCAGGCTCTTTTACTTGAAGGTTGATGTACTATATTAGTATGTTGGACTTGAAGTAAATTTTAAAAAGTGCCCTAAAAGACTGCCAAATACTAGTTTAATTTTTGAAAGTGGCTTGGGCACCTCACTCGTGGGCAATTTGACCCATTTGAATTAAGGTCCATTTAAATTCTGAGCAAGGTTTGGATCATGCGTTCCTCTGGCCAGGCTTGGATCCCTGATTGTAACTGAATCCAGACCTTTGTGCTGAAGCTCTCCAGTGTGAACTGTGAAGGAAGAACACCCACGTGGATTCTGCTGATAAAACCTTTGGGTACTTGTGTGAGATAATTAAGTAATGTTCTTTTTTTTTTTTTTCTTTTTTTTTTTTTTTTTTTTTTTTTTTTATTTTTTGTGGAAAAACGTATTTGACATTTGTTTTTTACTGGTCTTTAGAGACTGGCATTGAACACAAAAAACCGCACATGCAACATGAAAATAAATCTTTTATCTGTTGGCTTTCATAAACAAGGCACACAATGCTTTTTTCCACTCCACAATTTGAGAAAACATTGATTTGATCCATTTAAGTGATGAATGCCCACAGAATAAAACCTTTTTTTTTCCCTGGAATGATGACCTTGGGCAGATTAGAGCAGCTAGGTAAGAAATCCAGCAAGTATTTATCAAAGGCTTCTAAGACAGTGCAAACTCTAGCGAGTTCAAAAGCGAGAGACTTTTAGTCTTCATACAACTGACAGGGTCATAACGTTTCAAGAATGCCAGGAATCCGTGTGGCTGTTCCATTAAACACCCCTGATTAGTGAACGTGCTGATAAACTTCGAGAGTCAGAGGTCAACACTGTGGAGCCGAAGGTACCCCAGGTATCTGAAAATGTCTCCAGGATTCACGATCCTCTTGCCCGGTTAACCCCTTCCATCACTCCACCCATGGAAGCTCAAAATGGAGAGTAAGTGTCCTTGGCAGTGTCTTCCAGGCAATTCTGCGAAGATGTTAAGAGTTATTTTGAAAACGATGGAAAAATGACCTCAGGCACCTCCCATGGAAATGTTCTCGACAGCTGGCTGTTCTTTGATTTCAGCTCCAGCTCATAGTTAATATATGTCTAAAATACCATGTTGCCACTGGCTCATCCAGCCTCTCTCCCATCAACTTCAGGTGATACAATGATGGCAGCAGGCTGTGCATTAAAATACCTCCAGAGCTATCGAATTGCAAAGAGGAATGCAATTTCAAAATACTCAGTCAGGAACAGTCGCACCACCCCGTCACCATGTAAAGCTCTCCGCTTTGTTCGGGTTTCCTTGTAAGAGCTGCAGCTATACTCCCGCCAAGTGCCTGCAATGAGAAATTGGGAAATCCAGCAAATACAGGCTCTGTGCCCGACTGTCGCTTTCCAGGACATTGGTTTATCTGCAGCACAGCCAGGAGGGTCCCAGGAAGGCTGAATTATCCCAGCAGGGTCCCAGCCCATTTTTCAGGCTATTGCCCTAACTGGCAAGCCCACCCCGATGCAGCGTGGACGTTGCTTCTGTCTCAATCTCCCAGCCAGCAGCACAGGGCTCAGAGTTTAACCAATCCTGCAATATATGGCTTTTCATTCCACGCTCTGATTATGAGCTGCTGGAGGTACTGAGGATTCATCTCCTCTGCTGAGGGCCACAGCGTGACCCCATCAGTTTCTTTGAAAATCAATAGGAAAATGTCGAGGAATGCAAAGGAAGCAGGAACAGTCAAAGTAAAGACAAGTGATGTCCTGTAATGGCTGTAATGATTCTGAAACACGCAAGGTCACAGATAATTAGGAACCTAATTCTCCTTTGAAAGAATCTGTCAAGTTACTTCCCTACCTCAAAAACAATTGCTGATTGATGTTATTTCTGGGCTAACAAACTCATTGAAGGTACTCTGAATGGAGGTTGTATGGCTCTGACTATCCAGGTGGGGTTAGGTAGTTGCAGCTGGAGAATAAAACCCAAGTAAGAGATTTTCATTGTTGTAGTAATGGTCTTAAGGGGACCTGTTTCACAAAGATGCTAACTCTGCTGCAAGTGAGAGCCACAGTGCAGCAGTTCTGTGAATCAAACCCTGAAAGGTTTCTGTGGGAGAGATCTCCGCATTTGGATCCTCCACTGTGCCGCAGATGTGAAGTGGGGAGAAAAGACACGAGAATGGTGAAGCTGCACTGGCACCAGGCAAAAGCCTGCAGGGAGCCCAGGGTAGGTGGGGAAGCTGTGCAGGCATGAACTCAAACTTTAGCAGAAGGAAGTAAAATCTGGGGTCTTGTCCCCAGGGCTCTCAGTGTGTATCACAGCTAACCCAGGAGGAAGGGTGTGCTCTGCTATCTAAGCTGCATCTGGCAGGACTTTGAAGCCAGTTTGCACCAACTAGGCTTCACTGGGCTGTTTGGAGCTGCAAAGAAGGCGAGTTGGTAGCTAATGCTGTCAGACTTCCTCTGTACCACATTTCTACCCAATTGCATCTTTTTGTTTGCTTTTTTCACCTGTAGTTTTAAAGAGTGAGGTAAGTGCTGGTCTCCTGTAGGACAGGGAAAGGGTCTTACAATGCCCAGAGCGAGCAAGTTGGCTGAGACGTGGGGTTCCTTTCCCTGGCCTCTGCATGTGCCTGGGCTGGCAGGATGGTCGCTGGAGCTTGTGGTGAGGGAGCTGTGGACTGGGTCCAGAGCCAAAGCAACTTCCAAACAGCAGAGATGCAAGGCAAATGTGGACTTCAGCACAAGCGTGGGTGTTAGCTCCAAATACATAACAAAATTGACTCACGGCTCAAAGGCCAGGGCCACAACCAGTGAAATAGCAACCCTACAAATCAAAGGCAAATTTGTTATTAGGGTAGGTGATGGGCACAGGCAGGGCCTGGAGGAGGCTCTCGTCTAGGTGTAATTTTAAGAACACAGTAATTATCAACTAAGTTCTGAGAACTTTCTGGTTATAAGGTGTCCTAATTTATTTCCTAGGCTTGCTCTTCAGCTTTTTCACAGCTGCTTCAATCTCAGCTAGGTCCTAGACTTGAGGGGAGATGGAAGGTTGTCCCTGAACAAAGAGCAGCCCAGCTACAGTTCTTTAGGTCATTTTAGCTTCAGAGATGTGGAATGGAGAAAAACTATAAGAAAGAATAGAACATAAAAATGCAATTAAGTTTTCAAGGTCCTGAATTCTGCCCCATCCTGGTGTGAGATGTGAAATTCAGACAAAGATGAGCTTTTGGCTGGCTCCACATGGGATCAGCTGGCAGAGCTCTTGGCAGTGAGGGTTAAACCCAACTCAGAGCTGAAATTTCAATTTCCAAACCCAGTAAAAACTGATTCAACAGCCAGCTGAGATTTCTGCAAAGTGACAGCAAAGAATTTACCTCTCCCCTAATTTACACAGCTCAGACACTTGGAAAGCAGACATGAGTAATTAGGTATACAGTAAACTTTACAATGCTGTCTAAACATGCCTGTATGGTTCTGAATTATAAAATACATATTTCCTCACATCCAGGTATCAATTTTAGCATTTTTTCCCCACAGTCTTTTATTAGCTATGTATCATTTGAACAAAAAATTTAAAACTGCAAATATAGTCAGTTATAGCCAATACCCAGTGCAGGCATGGCCAGGGTGCACGTCAGTCTGTTCTGCCAGAACACTGCTGGGTTTCTCACGGGCCAGCTTGCGTGTCTCTGTGTTGCAGTATTATAGTTGGGAGAATAGTGTACGTATAGGTGGGGGACATGGAGCAGAGACTCCACAAGTGCCTCCAGGTGATCTAGCTCATCTGGGCATTTATTAGCTTGGTCTTGGTGCCAGCACTGCTTGAGGCAGTTTAAGGGAGTGTGGACAGCAGTAGCAGGTCCTCAGGGTTGGAAATGGGAAGCTGGACACAGTGCAGGGCAGAGCAAATCCAGTTCTCTCAGGTGAAGTTTAACCACAGCTGGGAAAAATGTGCAGGAGTTGGGGAGCTAGCTCAGCTCTCAAAAAACTTGCATATCAGCGTCCCTGTGGCAGCGACTTCCTTGACGTGACATGAAGACAGCATTACCTCCCCTGGGAGGACAAGCTCCAGGGATGCTGAAGTGCGCTGAGTCTGCTGATGGCTGATGATCATAGGGCATGTCTACACCAAAGTGGTGAGATTGCAACTTACGCAGATCTTTCTGCTCAGATAGGCTCCCACATGGGCTGCTCTACCCAGATCTCAGCTACTTGCTTGGAGACTGGGGCCCTGTGTGGCCACGGGTGGGTTGCTGTTAATTTGCAAGTAACCCCATGAAAGCAGCTGGGGTCTGTTCTCCTCCAGCCATACCCTCAGGCCTGCAGTACAATTACATGCGTGTGGGGGCACAGGTTTCAGATGGTCAGCATCATGTTGCCTTTTTTTTTTTTTTTTTTTTTCCCTGTTGTTTTGTTCTGTTATTGCAGACTGCATTTGGAGAGGAGTTGTGTTATCCTACCTGGACTATGGATAATTGTCCATGCCAAAGCTGGGCTGGGTTATACAGTGGCTGGTTCAAGACCAAACCTGAACACAATATGTGCGTTTGGATTCTCTTGTTCTGTCCCTGTGGATCAATTCCCATTCACACTGATCCCTTCTGCATCCCTTCATCAATTTTCAGAAAGCCTTCAAAGTGAGAAGAAGTGCTGCAAATGATAAATGGGCACTTTTAGCTCCACAGTCTTTTACTCTGGTATTTTTTCCCCATCGTTTTAGCTGGAGAGCCTTTGTCCCTTGCCAGTATTGCATGGATTGGCAGATGTACATCGGATATATATGGGACTGAAGCCTGGATATTTTCTGATATAGAGCTTTGGTTGTCTGTAACTTTTCCATTTCTCTTTGATTAAAGGGCTGCTACCTAGGGGGAAAATGAAGCCAAGATCCTATGGTATGTCATGTGTGTCCCCAACATCAGCAACTAATAATATCCCATTTCAGTCTGCATTCACACTCTTCTGTCCCTTCTATTATCCAAATATATTTATTTTTAATGTCTTATAAGGAGCACAAGCATGACTTGAAGTCCAGCACAAAATACAGAGTGCTGTTATTTCTCTGTATGTGGCTGACTCTATCTCCTGCTTCCCAGCACTGCAGTATCTGGAGCCCAGATTTGTAGTCATGATTTCAGGCACATTTTTGTGGCCTCATAGTTCTTGCTTAGTTTCAGAAGAGAAGAAAAACTATTTTAATAATTTGACCTGCATTTTCATCATTTCTAATGTCTGTGGCATCCTTCCAGATGTGTTTCTGCCTGCCTGACCCTCCTGTCAATACTTATTAATTTCATGGCTATCTTTTCAAGTGTGTTTGGAAACAAACAGGAAAAAGTTACTCTAGGGTCAAGAATGAGCCCAAGGAAGCGGAATAGGAATAATCACGCTCCCTGCATGATCATTTGTATTTTTGTAGGTTTTCCTGTCTTGCTCTTACAAATACAGGTCCATCGAACATCCCTGCTTAAACTTCTTAAACCCTGAAATAACCGGGGTGTTTAAAAACTTGGGGCTCCAAAAGCCAGAACCACCAGCATGCTGATGCTTTCCCAGTGCAGCAGCATCCTTGGTTAAAGATGCTTATCAAGTCAGCGTAAAACAAAATCAAACTGCTGCTTTATTTAATATATATATATTTAATTTTGCCCCCATCCACGCGGCCGCAGAGCAGCGTACGCGGCCTTCCGTGCTTCCAGACGGAAGCCTGAAGGAGCAGCGGGCAGGCCTGAGGAGAGCCGGGCCAGGGGAGCGGGCGCGGGGCTCGCCTGAGGTGCGGGCCCGGAGCCAGGCCCCGGCCTGGCGCAGCCGCCGCCCCCGTCCCGCCCGCGGGCCCCGCCGGGCGCCGCCTGCCCGCGCCGCCACTGCTCCCTAGCGGGGAGCTGCCGGGGCTGCGGGGCCTGGCTGGCGCCCACAGGCCGCTCTGCTCGCCGACGGGCTGTATTAATGAAATAATAGTAATAAAAAAACAGCTAGTGGCACAGACGGGCTGAGGGTGGCAGGGACCTCTGGGTCCATCTTGTCCAACCCGTGTTCCAGCAGGGGCACCCGGAGCAGGGTGCCCAGCGCCGTGCCCAGGTGGCTCTGGGAGGTTTTGGAGGAAGGAGGTTCCGCAGCCTCTCTGGGCAGCCTGTGCCAGGGCTGTCGCACCTGCATGGCACAGACGTGCTGCTGGTGGTCAGGTGGAACCTCTCACCTTCCAGTTCATGCCCATCGCCTCTGCCCATCATCATGTCATTGTCAGAGTAACATGCTGTAGGTGACCCTGCTTGAGCAAGGTGGGATGGACCAGATGATCTCTGGAGGTCCCTTTCAACCTCAATCGTTCTGTAATTCTGTGATCTGTGTCTGCTCAGCATTGACCCTGGAGACAGCGATGGGGCAGTTCGGCACACAGGCCTCCTGCTGCTGTGGTGGAAGCGGCCTCAGCATGAGAGGTGGAGAGGCAGAGTGGGAGGCCATGAGGGTGAGCGCCCAGTGCAGCACCAGAAGTCCCATACCTATGCTGATCTGTGGTTTGACCCTAAATGAGCAATAATGTGTTAATTCCCCACATTTGGCGTGCAGGCCAGCTGTGTGTTGCACACACATCTGGTTTGGCAGCGTATGTCTCCTCAGCGTTCATGGAAGGAGGCCAGACTGCTCGCACCTTGCAAAGCACCCAACCCAGGCTGCCACAGGATGCCCTGTTCAGTGCAGTCTGGTGACAAAACTGCTAAAAAAGCGTGGTAGCACTCTTTGGCTCAAAAGCTGTGGCAAATAGCCACTACAGAGATGTCACAGGAACAAGTGCCTGCATGTTTGTGTGGGGACCCAGCTGGCATGGGGCAGGCCTGCAGGGAGCATTCACATGGAGCGTGCACAGGTAGGACACCGTGGAGCTGCAGCATTCGCTTCTGGGGAGCGTGAGGAGCCTGGTACGGAGGTGTCTCAGTTAAAACAGCACATGGGCTGAGAGAGCTGGGTACGTGGACTGCCTGGTCAGCAGGGACTCCTTTGGCTGGGATAGTCTTGGTGTGTCCCGTTAAACCAGCTACACACGTGTGTGTACTGGGGAGGTGGAGCGCAGGGACCCTGAGCACCCAGTCCCTCAGCCACACTCAGGAGAGCCCCGGCTGCCCCTCGCAGGTAAGCACAGGTCCAAGTTGGCACGTGGCATTGCGTGTTAAAGAAGAAAAGAGGTGTTGGGTCTTGTACAGGGCTTTTAGTAGAGGAAATTGAAAAATATGTATCTGACATATCTGAAGACTCGGTTCCAACTCGCATCCTGATTATTCCAGCTGCTCCCCAGATGTCAAAGGGAGCCAGGCACCAAAACAGAGGAACACATTTGTTTTAACAGGTTCTAACTTCAGTCATGCCAAGGAACAAAAAGCCCAGGGTTTGTCTCGACATTCCTTCTACTAGGAACCTGCATATCTTTTAACCGCCCACCAATTTGTCCTCAGGTGAGCCGGTTCCTTTCACTCGGGGCGAGATGCGAGGGCTGGGACCGGGCTCGGGACCGCCGGGCCCCGCTGCTCCCCCGCTCCGCCAGGCGTCGCTGCCGCGGGGGGCGGCCCCTTCCCTTCCTTCCCTTCTCCTTCCATCCTGTCCCTTCCTCTTCCATCCCTTCCCTTCCCCTTCCCTTCCGGAGCCGTGCCCCGGCAGCTCAAGGGGGGCCGCGGCCTCCCGCCCAGGTGCGGGGCTGCCCTCACGGTGCCTCAGCGCCCGCCGCAGCCATTTCGCGGCCCCGCTGCGTTCCCCGGCCCGGGGCACCGGAGCCCCGCGAAACTGCGAGGTCCGTGTGGGTGTGCGTGGCCTCCGCCGTTATTTGTTGCAGGACGTAATTTGGCAGCATACCCACCCTGTGTTTTCTCCCCTAGCCCGAGAGCGGGTTTTCCCCCGTGAGCTGCGCGCTGTGGCTGCAGGAGGCTGCACCGAACCGCTGAGCGGTTCGGGGCTCGCCGGCCGAAGATGAAGACCGTGCTGATGGTTGCGGAGAAGCCTTCCCTGGCTCAGTCCATCGCCAAGATCCTCTCGAGGGGTAGGAGAGAAAATAAATGGGTTTCGGGCCTTCTGTTCTCCTAGACTTCATGGGAGGTGAAGTGAGGTTGAGAAGTACCCAGGTCGGCTGCTTGCTTGTCTCTGGGGCAGCACTCACCTGCGAACAGTGGCTTAGCACAGGTTGGAAATAACTGGACAGTAGCTCTGGGAATAACAGTGTGGTGCTCCGTTCTCTTTATCTTATTCTTTTTATTTTAATGTGCTAATGCCTGTTCAATTTGAGTAATGGAATCTTTGTAGCTGTAGCGTATGGTAGTGCACGTGCTTTCTGGAAAGTGCCCATCAAACACCTAGTTGCTTTTCAGGGATTTTTGAAGCTACAGTAAATGTTCTGTAAATCATGTGGAGAACATAAGGATTTAATTATTAATTGCAGTGATCGAGAAAACTGACTGTATTTGCATAAGCATTTCCTGGTGGGAGGGAAAAGTTAAAGGAGATTCTGAATAGTTTTAGATAAAAATGAAGGCTACTAGAAAAGTTCTAAAGTGATAATTGACTAGAAGAAAGTCTTGATCAAAGAGTAGAATTTTGTGATCAGGAAGACCCTAGCTGTCAGACCTAGAAAAAAGGGGATGTCATTACATAAGAAACAATGGTTATTTCAATAGGTTGTTTTTGTTTGCGTTTTTTAAATCCCATTGATAATGACCTTATTCTTACAGGAAGCATGTCCTCTCGCAAAGGACTGAATGGTGCATGCTCTGTGCATGAGTACACTGGATCGTTTATAGGCCAGAGCGCCCATTTCAAGATGACATCTGTGTGTGGTCATGTCATGACTTTGGATTTCATAGGTATTTGCTTGTGAAATGTTCTAACTGGTACGATTTGTAAAATTGTTAAGGACTTAACTAATTCCACGATCACTATTTTCTTCAGGAAGAGCATTAAAGAAAACTAAAGAGGAAGGGAGGGTGACAAGATTGCTTGTGGTCAGCAGCTCTTGGCTTGTTTCTAGTCCTCTGGCTGACTTCGTGAATGACTGTAGGCATGCAACTTACCTTTTCAGATTCAGTACTATAATTCAGTACCTGAATTATATTACTGCAAATAGAGGGCAGATGAGGTCAGTTTATTAAGCATTAAAATTTGCTACTGTGGATGACAGGTAATTAAGGAATGCAGAGTCCAAAGGCATAATCTCTAAAGCACCATAGTGAGTTAGTACAAAATAGAGATGTGGTAAGATTCATGTGCAAGGAATCCTATCACTAACTTGCATGGAAGCGTTGAATTAATCATGTGAGAACTCTATTTTCTCTGATCCTAACTGCCTCACAAGTTTTGTGGACTAAGTTCTGAGTTATTTACACAGTGCTTTAAAGAGGTATGGTGTCATGGAATTGCTAACCACTGTCACCAACAAGTACTTCGGGGAAATGGAAAAGAACAAATGCAGCGATATGAGAAGGTGATGACACAGGATGCTCCACAGCATAATAGGGCTGAGACATAATAACTGCCCATAAGCAAAACAGTCTGCAAAACAGTCACACAAAAAGTTAAGGAGTCTCTAGAAAACCAGTAAAACAAGATGTATTAGTGTAGAAATCTTTCCAAGACAAATTTTGAAAGCCGATTGTTTTATGAAGTAATGTTTTGTTTTGTTTTGCATTTTTAAATATATGTTTACAGCTCAACTTAATACGCTTCTGCTTTTCAGGAAAATACAACAGTTGGGACAAAGTGGATCCAGCAGAACTTTTTAGTAAAGCTCCCACAGAAAAGAAAGAAGCTAATCCCAAACTGACCATGGTGAAGTTTTTGCAGGTATGCTTTCTTATGGGTTGTATTTGAGGTGCGTCTTTCAGTTTTGTCATTCTTTTGGTTTATTTCCTCTGGAGCATATTCTCTTCAAGGATTTGTTGTCCTTATTCTTCATCTGTTGAACACAAAGCGGTGAGATCTATTTTTATCATTCCAAGAAAAGTGAAATAAGTGACGTTATTCTATGGTTCTGGAAATCAATAAAAATTACTATTAATTTTCAAAATACAGTGTAGCATTTTGCTGTGAATTAGCCTGGATTTATTTAAAAAAATATATATAAAAATCTTACAATTTAGCTAGCACTGTTTAAGAACCAGAAATATAACCCTCTACCAGCTCTTAGAGTAGATCAGTTATCTTCACTCTAATATAAGAAATTGAGACTGTTTTTGCCATAGTTTTCTATTGGAGGGTAATGGATTCTCAAAGGATTCAAAATATTTGCTACGTATCTTCCCCTACTAAGGTAAACAGGCCAATGAAAGGTACTGTTCCTCACATTGTAGGCTGTTGAATGTTTGATTTATTTATATTCTCCTACTTCCCTAAAGTAGGCAGCGTTTGGCAGTATGTTACACAATATTCTAGAGTTGTTCTAGAGTCAAAGATAAATGAGTACATTGCTAAATGAGAGCTTTCTTCCCTGCAGAGAGCGACTTTTTGTTAAAGATTAGGTCTTTCTTTTTTTTTTTTTCTTCATTGGTTCTTATGCCTTCTGAAATTTTTACCTTGTCGAATTGACAAATGCCCTTGCTCTGTCGTGGGTTTTTTTGGCTGTCATTATCTTACTTCTCAAAATTGGAGTGTTGGATATGTGTTTGGCTCGTAGCAGTACATGCAAGGCCTAGCTTGTAGATGCTTTAAAATGTCTCTGATTATTGGTCACTTCTTACACGTGCCTCTGAAAGGAAAGTGGTCATTTGGATACCTTTTCAAAATAATACTCTTTCTGGAAAGCAGGTATTTATATTTATATAATTTTATTTATATAACTTTATTATATATATATATGTAATGATCTGGGAATTAAGATGCAGAAAGAGGAAGGAACTGCGCCCAAAGTTGTTCACACAAACAAACTGGGTCAGGAGTTCAGGAGACTTCTGCTGTGGAGCTGTGCTGATTTTTGTTTTCATATCCTGCAGAAAATTATCTTGTAGGCAGACTTCTGGTCCCGTGAACCACAGCTTGCTTCTCTCTTCAACCATTGTTTAAGTACAGCAGACTTCTTGTCACGTCTAATATATTCTTCCAATCCTTTTTGCACCAAATAATTTACCTTTGAAATAAAAATAAAAGCTATACAGTTAGTGAGATTTGTTTGAGTTGCTGAAGAACTGTGCTAATTTCTCTCACAGGTGGAGGGAAGAGGGTGTGATTGCATAGTCCTGTGGTTGGACTGTGATAAGGAAGGAGAAAACATCTGTTTTGAGGTAAGATTTCTTTCTAAGATTCATAACACTGTAATATATTCATTTGTAGCATACAGTACTACCATTATGTTGTTCTGATGTACTGATACACAGTAAAATTTAAACTAAGTTGAATAAAGATTTAAAGGCACAGACGGCCTTGGTGGAAATAAATCATGTTTTTCAGCTCTAATTTGTCAGTTAAAAAGTCTAAACAATTTCATAGATGCCGCTCATCTGAGATGAATAAGGTCTCTTAAACGTTCAAACATTCCCGTGCTTTGAGAATCAGACTCTTTCAAAGCTGGAGTAGTTATTTTACCATCCTTATAAAACTTAATTTCTATCATCCTTGGTTCATTAGGTGATTAGACGCTTGAGCTTAGAGGCTTCTTTTAAGCAGCAAGATTTTAAGCAGCTTAGTGGCTGCTTATAGCAGCAAGAGTTTGGACTCTGCCCACAAAAGGTATAGAACTAAAATTTTGCACAAAGATTATTTTTTAAACATTCTGTTCCCAGAAGTCTAAATGAAAGCTGTTTTTTTTGTCTTTTGTTTAAATAACCTCATTTTATCAAGTATTTAAGTTCTTTAAATACCACCGTTTCATAACTGTGCCTGGTAATACATAGAAGTGAACCGGACTAGAAACAGGTACATGCTCACCACAAGATGCTGCAGCTGCACTGCTGGATTTATTTGCCCTTAGCTAAGAATAGTGCTTCACTTTGGCAGTTGCTGTTTAATAAATAAATCCTTCAATTTTGCTCATTCTTAATACACTTCAGAGAGTATGACAAATACTGTTCTTATCAGTTAATGTATTGCCATGACGTCTTCGAAATGAAGAAAATAATTCTGTGTCAGCAAACGTTTTGCAGGGAGCGTGTGGGTTTTTTCTCCTCTAAAGAGAAAAAATGACTTAAGCCCTTAGCTTTCAATTACTTACAAAATATGCTTCTGATCTTCATTAGGTTCTTGATGCCGTTCTTCCTGTTATGAACAAACCCCGTGGCACCGAAAGGACGATTTATAGAGCTAAATTCAGTTCCATTACTGACACAGACATCTGCAATGCCATGAATCATTTGGGAGAACCCAATCGCAATGAAGCGCTGTCAGTGGATGCCCGCCAGGAGCTGGACCTTAGAATTGGCTGTGCATTTACAAGGTGACAGCATAGATTACAGACAGTTTTGTGAAAGGTTCAGCAATACTGCTCTGTCCACAAAATATGCCGTAGAACTATAGTGGCTAATTCTGCTGAGCACCAAACCAAACAATTTTATGCATGGACAAATAAAAAAATTTAAAGAAAGTGTTACGGCTTTAACTGAGCTAAGATAAAGTACATCAGCAGCTATTATATACTCTTCCTTTATGACTTGCTCCCACATTTCTTTGCGCATAAACAACGTTCTGTGAGGCAAAGTATTTCTGACTTCTTTAGCTTTAAGACTTGATGTTTCCGAGATTGCTTTTTTTTTTTTTTTTTGACAAATACCTGAATGACTTAATAGATTATTCATTTATGTCTATAAAGGTTTGTGAAATTTTTTGCTTTTCATGGGAATGAGGATATTAATGTACTTGTTCCTGTATTTTTTTTTTCTTAGATTTCAGACTAAGTATTTTCAGGGGAAATATGGAAATTTAGACAGCTCCCTCATCTCCTTTGGGCCATGTCAGACGCCAACACTTGGATTCTGTGTTGAAAGGCATGACAAAATCCAGTCATTTAAGCCTGAGACTTACTGGGTGCTGCAAGCTAAAGTAAGCTTTACAATACTTGTTTGGTAAAAATATGTGTTCCTCATATACAAAGAAATGTGCTTATTTCCATTTTGTCCATTCATAAATTTGTAGCTGCTGACAAGAGCTCACAATGCCTACAATTTACTTGTGTGCTTTCATTCAGTTCGCATGTGTGTCACCACTCTCTCTAGAACAGATTCCAGGATGTCAGTTTTTTGTATTAAAGTGGTTATTGTGTGCTGCTTATAAGAATTCTTCAGTGTTAACCAACTAAGCTTAGACTCAGCCAGAAAGACTACTTGAAACGGTTTGCTTTTGTTCCCTGGGGTCCTTGGACTGACTGTGGTGTTAATTTGAATCCAAGACTTAATTAGGCTGCCAGCAAACATTGGCATTGCTGAGTATTGGAATTTTAAAGCAAATAAAATGCTCATTGTGTTAATTGGCAATTGAGTCCTCTGAATACTTTGGCAGCTTATGGCAGTTTTATAGCCTTGCTGCTGTCCAAGCTCTGAGAGCAAACTAACATGATTTTACTGCTTGTGATGACAAGGATTGTTTAAACAAATAAAAGATAGATGGTAAAAAGTTGCCATTTTTAGATTTTAAAATAAATAATAATAAAAAAAGAACTCTAGCATCTACTCTCATCTGTTTTCTGATACATCTCATTCATTTGTGTCATGCCAGGAAGTATTTGGTGCCTGTTTTCAGAGTTTCATACTCTCATATAGTCTGGTTCGTATTTATTTTTGTATGTGGGACTTGAAACATGACCTAGTTACACTTTAGTTTTAGTACAAAGAATTAGTTTAGCTAGATCAAGATGATAAGCTTTAAATTTCTGCCTGCTTCAGCCCTTGCTATTCCTAGCACTAAAATAAGTATGGTATTTCAGTTAACTGCAAGAATAATTCTAGTCATTCTCATGGCCGCTGAACTCATCATACTCATCTTTCTCAGAAGTCCCTGGGAAAAAGAGTATAACTGCATGTTGGGAGCACTTGTGTTGCAGAACGGGTATTATTAGGGTGTGTTTGCTAGATTGTTGTTGGAAATGTGCATTCTCACACTTCCAGTAATAGTGTTGGTGGCAATTACATTTTTTTTGTCCGTTAGGTGACTCCTGAAAAAGAAAGTTCTCTCACTTTGGATTGGGATAGAGTGAGGGTGTTTGATCGTGAGATTGCTCAAATGTTCCTGAATATAACGAAGATGGCGAAAGAAGCAAAGGTACAAATATGTATGAAGTGTTGATAGAGCTTGTTTCACGTTAATGAAATACTGTTTAATATCTGCTGCATTTTATTTTTTGCTAAAGAGGGGTGTAGAATATCATCTGTATCTTCTTTTTCATTATTATTTATTCCATTCAACTTTGTATAAAAGAGAATAAAAGGCAAGAGGTTCTTGATTGTAGTTCATATTATGTTAGTAGTCATCTCAACAGAAAGCCCATTCTTAATATTGACTTCAGAAATGATCATCATTCATGATAGGAAATCTTCATTACTAAACCTGCTGAGAAATACAGTTCAGAACTCTCCAAGCAGACCTCTTATTTCCCATGAGACACTGTATAAATCAGAATTTAATTACTTATATGGCAATATTCCTGCAGTTAAATTTTTAATCATGTGTATGGTACAGTCTTTATAGCCAATTAACTTGTAATTCTGTTCTGTTCAATACTTGTTTGGCAGTATGTTTGGATTTAAGTGTTTACAGCCATCCAGGTTCAAAGACTGCATGATGCTTTTAAAAGTCTGGATCCTTATAGTTAGGACCATTACTTGGATTAAGCATTAAATCCTTGTAGCACCAACATATGTGCTGCTTAGTTAAATGAGAAGTAAAGATAGCAATAAGCTACCTTGCTGCATTTCCAGTTGTAGTTCTAATTACATAGCACAAAGGGACCTCAGGACTGTAACTTCAGAATTTGGTAAACTGTCTCCAGCCAGATTTGCTAAAGTAAAAATTATATTGGTGGTTACTGCTCTAACAAAAAACCCACAGCTACGATGGCAACAGGTAATGTTAGGTATACCGTGTGGTTCTAGTCACAATGGAACTAATATATTTATCAGTTACCAAACTTCAAAACTTTTACTGGAAAAATACTATTTTCTAGGTAGAATCTGTGAGTAAAAAAGAGAAGGTGAAGCAGAGACCACTGGCTCTGAACACGGTAGAAATGCTACGAGTGGCCAGTGCTGCTTTAGGTATGTGTACAAGTTCAGATTTTCACACTGATATAAAGCAAAATACCTTGGCTTCTCAGCTGAAATAATCAAGCATATACATGTTTTGATAGCCTCCTTTCCCTATAATGTATCGTTTTTGGGGAAGAAACAAGTTTAGAAAGCTTGTCAAAAGCAAAGTGTTGGGTAAGATCAAGGTGTCAGAAGTCTTACAGAACGGCCAAACTGATTTATTTAAATGCTTTGATAATGAATACTTTTGGACACAGCAAACAAAATCAGCTACGCATCTCTGTGATTATAATTTCATTCTCTCCTATCCCACCTCAGGAATGGGTCCACAACATGCCATGCAAATAGCAGAGCGTCTTTATATGCAAGGTTATATCAGCTACCCTCGAACAGAAACTACCCATTATCCAGAAAACTTTGACTTGAAAGGATGTTTGAGACAACAAGCCAATAATCCTTACTGGGCAGAAACTGTGAGTACATGAAGCAAAACCAGTGCTGTTCAACAGATTGTTCTCTAGTCTGTGTTTCAGAAATGTCTTACCTGGTATGTCTTGATCTGTAGATTTTTGCAAAATGTCTGTAATTTCTTTTATGTATGGTCATCGTACTGTTAGGAATTCGATCTGAAAAGTTTCTTAATTTGATAATAGAGACCTGTTATCCACTTCAGTCTATTTTTTCTCTTACCCTTCACCAGGTAAAAGCATTGCTATCAGAAGGCATTAATCGTCCAAGGAAAGGCCATGATGCAGGGGATCATCCTCCCATCACTCCGATGAAAGCTGCAACAGAAGCAGAATTGGGTATAGACAAATTGAATAGCATTAGAACACTACAAGGAGACTTTTTCCTTGAGTTATAGGGGCAGGGTTGAAAATCCCTGAGTTTTAACATAAAATATAATTATCTGAGTTTCAGGAACTGGAGGGACAGCAGACTTTTTCTTAACTTTAATTTCTGATAACAGTGAAGATCAGAGCTGGTCTGCTCTTCAGTAGTTGATCCTCAGCACCCTGAAACTGTTAAGAACAAGGAGCAGCCAACTTAACACAATATTTCATACTTTCCTTTAGAGAAATTTGCCCCATAATAGTAGCTCCTAAGTATTGAAATTTGATTGTATGTTTCTGTTTGTAAATCAGACTTTAACTGCATTTTAAATTGGTCTCTATGGTTTGTGTTACTTATATTAAAATGTAACATTTGACTCTATGCTGTAATCGCTCAAAAGAGAATTTAAAATGTATAAGAAAGTACAGTAAATGGATTGTGCTGTTTATTAGGAATAACTAAGATTCTTGTAGAAAACTGGTAAATTCTGATTTTCAGGAATCAGTGAAATAATCTCTGATAGAAAAAATAAGTATATTAAAAGGTTGAATAACTGTAAAGGTTATTAGATGGCCATGTAAGATTTTTATTATACACAGCAAGATGGTATGTTGAAAACACAAGAGTAAGAATTAGTTTCTGTTTATAGCAGTATAACCTCTCTATGGTTTTGAAGGACTTTTCACTTTTATTTTCTTTCACGTACCCATTTTTCCTGTGATAGCTATGGAAATTTGGTGAAAAAAGTGCAAATTTGATGTAGAGCTGCAGGACTTGATTTGTGGGACTAAGATTTTGTTTATCTTCAGGTGGAGATGGATGGCGACTATATGAGTACATAACTAGGCATTTTATTGCCACTGTGAGCGCTGATTGCAAGTACCTACAAACCACTATTTCTTTCAGTATTGGCCCTGAACGGTTTACCTGTATTGGAAAAGTGGTAACTTCACCAGGTAAGACTAACCGGGAAGTAAGTACTTACCCACAGATTATTATTTTTTCCATATATACATTGAATGGATATAAAAGTGAAGTTTGGGGGGTCAAATAGAATTTTGAAGACTTTTTAAAAAAAATTTTTGGAGCTATTAAAGTCACAGGGACCAAACCTTTCAATTTTCATACTTCAGTTACACTAGAAAGAGTCTTATTTTTCATGTCGTAGTCTCAAGAGTTAATGCTGCACTTGCCAGTGTAAAGACAGTCTATTTTTAGACAGCAAGTGTCTTTTGTGGTTTAGCTTTTACAGAGATGGATTTTTTTCCATGAACGTAAGAAAATCAGTTTCCACTCAGTAAGAAGAGTGTCGTACCCCACCACTGAGATTTTCATGGCAAGCAATCCCAATAGTCTCTATTACGTTAATGCAACTTAACTATTTGCATTTTCTTAACAAGCTCTTCCCATCCATTTGGTGAGACTTCTGGAACTGTGATTTCATTCAAGGAAATATATATTTTTTTAATTATTTTTTTTTTTTTTTTTACTCTCCATACATCATCCCTGACGCAAGTCACTCACAAAACAGATTTGATGCGGTGTTGTGGGAGATCTTGTCTCTTGATACAGTATTTCAAATATTGCCTGCATGGTACGGCAAACAGTCTGTATGTATGGCAGTGCATGGCAAACTTTGATCTGTATAATGTAGCCCATGTTAAAATTAGAAGCATATATGTTGACCTTTTGAAAGCTGTGAAGATAATCTCTCTTTACTTTGTTTACCTCCAGGGTTCACAGAAATTATGCCTTGGCACAGCATCCCATTAGAAGAGAGCCTTCCGCACTGTGAGAAAGGAGATCTTTTTCCAATTGGTGAAATAAAATTGCTGGAAAAGCAAACCAGTCCTCCTGATTACCTGACAGAAGCAGAACTTATCACTCTGATGGAAAAGCATGGCATTGGTACAAACTCACTTAGATTACTTTATCCTGTAATGTATCTATCAAGAGAGGAAAGGGTCTGAATCATTTCTCTGAGCCATCTCTGTCAGCAGTGACCTTTCAGTATTCATTTGAATAGGTTCAGTAATGATCTTTTTCCTTTCAAACCAAGTAGCACCTCTTAGTGGATAGTGGATTCTCTATTCCCCAATATTCCTTTTCCCTTCTTATTCTTAGGCCTAGTTTCTGGCTAAAGCAATGTCCTTTCATAATCCATCATTGTCACTCTTTGTTATAAAGAGCTGGTGTGGTGTGCAAGAATGCATCTACTATTCTTAGGAATGATTTCCTGTCAGAACAGTGTGCTTCAGCTTTGCTGACTCCAGTATTCCTGCTGTATCTTATACAATTTATCACAATATTATTTTTCTTTTTCGATCTGACTCGCTTCATTCAATACATTTTCATAAACAAGTTCAGTCAAAAAGAGCATAGTCTCTAACTCCCCTGTATTTTTCCAGAACAAGTGAGAATAGCTAACTTCCCATCTCTAATTCCTTGGAAGAGGTGAAAGGATTAAGGTTAAAATACATGTTTCAGACTTTTCAGAACTGCAAAGGAGCATATGTGTTACTAGATAGGGAAACTGCCTACTGGAAACAGTAGCAGTAAAAAGGTCTCTGCATTTTAAGCTGTCTACGAGGTGCTGTAATATGACATAAAACCAGAGAAGTCGGAAATAATTAATTTGGTGAAAGCTTTGATGGATGTATTGTCTTCCTTTGCGTGGCAGGAACTGATGCAAGTATTCCAGTTCACATCAACAACATTTGCCAGCGAAATTATGTCACGGTAGAGAGTGGTCGGAGACTAAAGCCTACAAATCTTGGAATTGTTCTGGTTCATGGTTATTACAAAATAGGTCAGTCAAATACTCTTCATCCAAAACCCATCCTCTTACCTTTTGTCTCCTTCAGTACCTCAGGGGCTGTTGTCACTGTATAAATAATGTTTGTGTCTGAAATGATGCATCTAGGAAAGTATTACTAATTCCACAAGCTATAATAATTTAAAATTGTTTATGTCAGTTTATGTATGGGGCAATTTTCTACTGTTTTTGATATTCCATTACTGCTTTGTTGCTGATATCTCTGGTTTTCTGCTAGATGCAGAATTAGTTCTTCCTACAATTCGCAGTGCTGTGGAAAAGCAACTCAACTTAATAGCTCTGGGCAAAGCAAATTACCATCAGGTTCTGGAGCACACCCTTGACATCTTCAAAAGGAAATTTCACTATTTTGTGGATTCTATTGCAGGTAAAACTTGTTTACGTGTAAAATTCTGTGCAACTACTTAATTGTTGTAAAGATGCTGTTAGAAAGTACCTAAGTATTAGGTTGCTTTTTCAGAGGTTTAGGCTCACTGAAAATTGTGCTATGACTGGGAGTTTCCAGTCATATGAATTCACTCCCCAAAGGGAAATAAACTCAATAATGTCTCTGAAGTTCCATTTCAAACTTACTTGTGACTGTGTAGTGTTGAGTTCTGAAAAGCTGCAGGCCAGCTGAAGTACTTACCCCAGTGCATTCGTGTGTGCTTATTGCAAAATTCTTTAAATAAAAAGTCATCTTAAACAGAGAAGAGTGTTGTGAATAAACTATTCACAATAACTATTTGAAACAAGCTGTTGACTCTTCCCATTATTTCTTCACAGGTCCTGCAGATGATTTTGTGTAAGGTTTCCTCCTAGGAATTAGAATTCTAACATAAATGTAATAATCTCTTCTGCAGGTATGGATGAGCTGATGGAAGTGTCTTTTTCACCCTTAGCAGCCACGGGTAAACCTCTTTCCCGCTGTGGCAAATGCCATCGTTTCATGAAGTATATTCAGGTAAGTTCATGTCACACTTGTATTTTAAACTTCACTTGGTGGGCGACGTTGAGAAACCCTTTTTCCATTACTGAATTTGGATTCAAATGTGGTTGTCAAGAATGGATTTCTTGGGGAGGGGTGGAAAGGCAGGAAGCCTGATGGAGCTTTTCCATGGGTTATAAACCAGAAAGTGGTTGCAGTTGGATTTCCTGTGAGTTTTGAACCCTACTGACAATACAGATGTTCTGGAGAATTATATTCTCTTTCCAGGCCAAACCAAGTCGTCTGCACTGCTCTCACTGTGATGACACCTACAGTCTCCCACAGAATGGTACAATTAAACTCTACAAGGAGTTGCGTTGCCCCCTGGATGACTTTGAGCTGGTGCTGTGGTCTTCTGGATCCAGAGGAAAGAGCTACCCTCTCTGTCCATACTGTTACAACCATCCTCCCTTCAGGGACATGAAAAAAGGTAGGAATTCTGTGAACATGCAGGCATCAACTTCACTTGAAATAAATTAGGTACAATCTTACAGACTGTAGTTTTAAAATAGTTTTTAATGAGGGTTGCCTACTCAAATTATATTAGATACCTAAAATTAATATAAAAATCGGTGAACAAAATGGGTTAGTTAACTCACTTCTGAACACTATTATTTTTTGCTTTAATCACCACTGGCAAAGATGTTGGTCATCTTTGCAAAAGTTTCCTGTCTATTTTATTGAATACAAGAGAGGCTACTCTTACTACGTTTGCTATAAGACAGAAGAGAGAGGCTAGTAAGTTTTAAACTACTCTTGTTATTTCAGTAGCCCTAGAATTTAGTGAAAGCTGTTTTCACTGAAATAGCTGTGTTTTGTGCATGAATTCAAATACTGCAAGATTGGCTATTTTTGAAGTGATCTTTTTTAAAAATGGCTTATGAGGAGTGGCTAGTTTACTGTTAGTCACGTAGCCATGTTTAACATTTTTCAAGAAATTCTTGGAATGTTCAATGGACCACAACAGGTTTTATAAAGCCAAATAAGAAATTAACTTATTTGCATGGAAGTGACTTTTCTAATGCACAATATATGGATGGGATATAGTTTAAAGCCAGCTCTGAGAGTTTCTGAGAGGGGAATTGTATTTTGATGCAGAGATAATGTCCTTCGACAACTTGTAGCACACTAAGAAGGGGAAAAAGTAGCAGAGTAGTATAATAAATGTGAGATCAAAACTTATTTAAGGTAGCGCTTGGAAGCTCTGACTGCATATCAGGAGCTTTTTGACATCTTTTTATTACCATCTTTTAATTAAAAATGTCTTATGCTGCTAGCATACAGTGCAAGTATTAAATGAAATAGCTAGGATCCATACATTTCACTGAAAACAAGTTGCTTTTTTTTTAATCACTAATATATCCAAGCTTTATGTACTGGACAGTGGCATTGTCTGGGAATTCTGAAAGCCATTAATAAAAAAAAGAGGAAGGGATTATTCTGCGTATCTGAAAAGGCAGATTGCCTTTAGGGGATATATTCCTTTTGTGCAGTTGTTTAGAAAACCTGTAATATACTAAGCTGTCTTTCAGTTCTGTGTTTCTCTTCCTGCAAACTGTGTAGTGGTGATGTAGAGGGTTCCTTGTGGTATAGTTTCTCTTCTTCCACCAGGAATGGGCTGTAATGAATGCACCCACCCCACATGCCAGCATTCTCTTAGCATGCTTGGAATTGGGCAGTGCGTTGAATGTGAGAATGGGGTTCTGGTGCTAGACTCGACATCAGGTCCCAAGTGGAAGATGGCCTGCAACAAATGCAATGTGATCGTGCACTTCTTTGAGAATGCCCACAAAGTCCGAGTGTCACCAGAGACCTGTGACTTGTGTGATGCAGCCCTTGTGGACGTAGATTTTAACAAAGCCAAATCTCCTCTACCTGGTGATGAGACCCAGCATTCAGGTTGCGTATTCTGTGACCCTGTATTTCAAGACCTGGTGGAGCTGAAACACGCAGCCATGAGGCACCCCATGCACCGTGGGGGACAAGGAAGAAGGCAGGGTCGAGGAAGAGGTAAAGGCCGGAGGCCTGGAGGAAGACCCAATCCAAAGAAACCCAAGGACAAAATGGCAGCTCTGGCCGCTTACTTTGTATAACGACTGCACAATACAAAAAAAAAAATAAAGTTCTTATAAAAATTTGTTTCTCTCTAAGTTCATTTTAAGTATTTCTGATCTTTATCGCTTTCCTGTTCTTAGAAAAGTTAAAGGGTATAACAATCTGAGACTTAATCACAGTTTAATCAGCAAACAAATCTTCTGGATGATCAGTTAGTTACTAAGCCTTTAAGCTTTTAATTGGAATTCAATTGTCCAAGTGGACTTCAAAACAGGAAGGAGATTGAAAAAGTCTACCTATACTGTTACTTGTGGCTAATAGAAAGGAAATGAAATTTTCCTCTTCTGTCATTTCCAAAGCCTTTGTCAGCAGTACAAATGCCAGGAGTATAACAGCCAATTAAGATCAGTGTTATGCTGGTGCAGCTTTTAGATGTGGAATGGGCTTTGTTTTATCTGACTTCTCATCTTCTAGTAAATGATTAGTAGCCTCAAATTTTTAAATTACATCTGCAATAATAGGAGCACTACAAATCTGCCTCTCTGCTGCATATAATAATATATGAGAATAATGCCAATAGACATACAAATTGGAAATTCCAAGTATGAAGGGGAATATCTGTCTTGAGCAGTGATTCTCAAATAATGGTCCATGCAGCCAGGTGTCTTAAGGTCAGTGAGTCACAGTTAAGTGAGACCTCCTCCCACTGCTGGAGGACAGAGCTCTCATGCTCTTCTTTTCCTCTGTTCACGTAGCTGATCATACCTGATCAAATACAGTTTGTGATGTCTGCACCCCATATTGTCATGTTAGTGTTGGTTAGTTACAGCATGGAGTGTCCTTTTGGTCCATTATATGGAGCTGTGTCTAACCACTGGGTGCCACACTACAAAACCTCATTTTGTTCAAGTATGTAATACTCTCTTCTTTCCTCCCATGTGCACATAGCCGATCCATCTGATCGAGTACAGTTTGTATCATCAGTATCCCCAAAACAGTTTCAGTGCTAGTTGTGGTCGGATGAGAGGATACCATTGGTTGTACTTGCTGCAAAGGCTGCTGCGTTTGAGTGCAGAATATGCAGAGCAACGTGACCTGTGATTGACTCAAAACAGAATGGAAAGATGAGTCCCTGCAAAAGGTATTGTACAAACCTACTGTTCTCATTGGCACTGTGTGCAGTTTCTGAGCAAGAGAAAACACAAAACACCGCAGCCCCATTCCTTTGATCAAATGTTTATATAGTTACAGCTCAAACATGACCTATATTTTAACAGTATTACTTAAAAGACAGATTTAGGTAGAAGGGTTTTTTTTTCTGTAGTTTTTGTTTTTATCCCAAATACTAAGTCATCTTTCTGGTAAAAACAAAATCTTCATATCTCCCTTAGCCTGGATTGAGTAGTTTATTCTCTTGAAGTTAATCTTGCTGTAACAGCTTAGGCCATAAAGCTTAGCATAAACTATAGTAGTTTTCAGAGGGGATTGTATTGATTCTGTTGTTCAAGCCCTTTCTTACCTCCTGTAGCCCGCTTGGATGCGCTAGCATGCTGCTTTAAAAATACCTTTGTGTTCAGCTAGCTTCTGCTGCTGTGTAGGCCAGTGGCTGGGATTTCTGCAATACGTAGGGTGGCCCTGAAAGTGGGGGAAATCTGTCATTAGTCATTCCATGTATCTTCTGACCTGTGTGGGAAACATTTTTTTAATTAAAAAAAAATACATTTATTTATTATGTTTTTATTTTGGCCATTTTCAGACAAACATTTCCTTGTAAAATCTCTTTGCTGAATTAGCCCCAGCAGAAATTAAGTGCTGGGAACTTTCTGTCATGCTTAGAACGAGCCTCTTAAGTGTTCTGGCAGGTTTGAGTAGCTCCCTCTTATCTACCACAAATGGCAAAGGTCTTTCTGCCTGTGGCTGGTAATGAAGGCACTGCAAGATGTGCCCCAGCGCTCACCAGGCACACAGGCTGGTGGTGATGTTTGTCTTCAGAGTGGAGTGGAAGGAAGGTGGAGGTGACAAGTGCTTCCAGTTTCTGTTTAAAACTTAAGAGGCACGTTCCTGGGATTGCTTTATGAGGTGTGAGAGAGCAAGAATTTTCTTAAAACGTTGAAGTTGCTGGAGATGTTTCTAACAGTGAGGTGAGCACTGTATGTATCACATCTGCGGTTCTTACTGGAGAAACAGGAGTTGCAGCTTATGAAATAAATCTCTTCTACTTTTGGTTTACATTCCGTGGAAAAAAGCTCAGGAGAAAGCTTTTACAATTTAGGAAAGTTACTTCATGAAGTAGTGTTAGTTTTAAAGAGAGGAGATTGGTTTTGCTCCCATAGGTAATGAAACAAAAATGAATTGATCTGTGCTATATGGTTGCGTGCTTGTCCACACCTGAGATGGCACTAGCACATTCTAGGACTCTTGCTTTTGTCACCTTGGTGTCAGAGAAGTAGCAGTTGGTCTCCATGGAAAGCTGATGCCAAAAAATGGACAGACGGTGCTTCGGAGTATGGATAGTATTAAAATATATTTTGATCTGATGATTATATGGAAAGGAAGAAAAAAAAATTCAACTTTTCATTCAACTTTTAAAAACAATTTTTGTTCTTGGAACAGCCAGTAAGGAGTGGTCGTAAGGATGCTGCAACTTTCCCTCTTGGCTGTTTTCCCAGCGGTCTTTGAAAGTACTTTTTGGTCTTCCCTATTGAAGCCACTGTAGGGCTGCACAGTTTGTACTTTTTGTTTTTCCAAAGATAGTTGTACGTGGGATAAATCTTGAGCAAGACTCATGCTCCTGAATGGATTTTGCGAGGAATTAATTTGGAAGTTGCTTTGAATTTTGATAGATTTTCTTCTGCCAAATCTACTGGGGCTGAGGCTCAAACAGTATACGTTTGGTAAAACCTGCTGTGGCTTTCAGGGACTCAGTTGGGAACATTTTGTTGTGTTCAAGTTGTTATGTCAGGCTGTGACAAACTCCTCAGTGATTTTTGTCATCCAAACCTAGTCTGGATCTAGGCATCAGGCCCTCAACCCATCTGGGAAAAAAAAAAAAAAAATGTGATTCACCCAGGAAGCAAAGGGAAGAGCAATGTTTAGATGCCTGGCCTGCAAACTGCTTTTGAGGAAGGCTGCTGTTGTCTTCAGCAGAGCTTTGCCTGCTTTCCTGGAACTAATAGGATACAGGCCACTGCAGTTTAGCATGGGAATACAAAGGGAAGGGGTGGGATAAGAATCTCCTTGACAGTAATGACTTTGGAATCTCTAAAAACCTCAGCAGTCTCTTGCTGAACACAGTTAACTTAGTGCCAGATGCTTCAGCTTGGCATGAGTGTTAAAAACTTACCAATTTCAGCAGGCGTTCAAAACACTCAGATCCTTCACAAAATTGACCTTCCAATCACTGAATTAAAAGCCCACTCTTAAAAATATATATATATATAATAATAGCACTCTCTTTTTCAAAGTTGATGAATTTTTATAGGATCCCCTCTGCAGTGTCCCATTATAAAAAATAAGAATGTTGTAAAAGCATTAATTGTGCTGCTGCTTTCTTTTCAGAGCTCTCTGGCGATTTAAAAAATAAGCAGTGAGGTATGTTGCTCGCTAGCTTTTTCAGTAGAATGGGGAAGAAATAAAAAACGTCAATGCTCCAAAATAGAGATGTCGGAGAAGAGGAGAACAAGAAATGGAGGTAGTGCAAGTGCTTGCAACAACATTTCCCTGAATGTGAATTAGCGCTTCTGCTTTATTCCTCCTGTGAAGGTGTTATGAGCAGTGACCAATGGAAGCTGTTTTAATACCAGGGGAGAAGCCTTACTGCTCTTAATACCTGAAGGAAAAAGCTGTTTCCAGCTGTACCTGCTGGCAGCTGCTGCCGTTCGGGAGATTTGTCCCCTCTGCGTGTCTGGATGTTTGAGTCCCGAGGAGGGGCTGGGGGGCACAAACAGCGTGGCCAGCAGGTCCAGGGAAGTGATTGTCCCCCTGTACTCGGCTCTGGTGAGGCTGCACCTCGAGTACTGTGTTCAGTTTTGGGCCCCTCACTACAAGAAGGACATGGAGGTGCTCGAGCGAGTCCAGAGAAAGGCTACGAAGCTGGTGAAGGGCCTGGAGAACAAGGCTTACGAGGAGCGGCTGAGGGAGCTGGGACTGTTCAGCCTGGAGAAGAGGAGGCTCAGGGGCGACCTTATCGCTCTCTACAGGTACCTGAAAGGAGGCTGTAGTGAGGTGGGGTTGGTCTGTTCTCCCATGTGCCTGGTGACAGGACGAGGGGGAATGGGCTCAAGTTGTGCCAGGGGAGGTTTAGGTTGGATATTAGGAAGAACTTCTTTACTGAAAGGGTTGTTAGGCACTGGAATAGGCTGCCCAGGGAAGTGGTTGAGTCACCATCCTTGGAGGTCTTTAAAAGACATTTAGATGTAGAGCTTAGGGATATGGTTTAGTGGAGGACTGGTTAGTGTTAGGTCAGAGGTTGGACTCGGTGATCTTGGAGGTCTCTACCAACCTAGAAATTCTGTGATTCTGTGTGAAACAGCGTTAAAGACAGGGATGCGGGGCAGACAGCGACTTCTGAAGGTTTTTCTTTTCCCCAAACGAATATATCCAGGTTAATGTCTTGATAAAACACCCTGAATGTTTAACACAAACGAAAGTCGCGAGGAGCCCCCAGTGCTTTCACCTCGCGTTCCCTTTCACCCGGCCCCCCTCAGAGATCCGCTCTAAGCCTGCTGCCCCCCCCCGGGTCCTAGTGCCGCCCCCCTCCCCCGGGTCCCGGTGCCCCCCCGCGCCCCCGCCCCGTCCGGCCACGTGCCCGCGCGGCGCCTCCCCTCCGCGAGCCCTTAAAGGAGCCGTCCCGGCGCCCTTTCCCCCTCCCGCCGCCCCTCAGCGCGGCGCCGCCATGGCGCTGGGAGCGGAGGCGGCCGCGGCTCCCCTCGGCGCCTTCCTGCGGGACTTCCCCGCTCCGCTGGGCCCGGGGGAGCCGCCGCCGTGGGGAGCGGCGGGGAGCGGCGCCCTGAGCCGGGCCGAGGTGCCGGGGGCGCTGGCCGAGCCGGCGAGGAGCCTCCTGGGCGGCAGGTGAGGGCCGGGACCCGGCGGGAGGTCGGGGCCGGAGGGCTGCGGGCCCCGGGGGGCTCCCCGCGGCCGGTCCTGCCCGGCGGGGTCCCGGGGAGAGGCTGCGGGAAGCCCCGGGAGAGGGCTGGAGGCGGGAGGGGCTCGAGGGGCTGCGCCGCTCGGGCGAGGTGGCTGTTCGGGGAATGGGGCGAGGAGGGGAGGGTTGTGCCGTCGCCAGCAACCCCCCGGTGGCTGTACGGACGTTGGGGAGGTTTCGTCGGTGCTGAAGGTGCAGGCGACCTTGCAGTTCTGAAATTGCCTTAACAAAAAATCAAATGGGCATTAATTACATGGCGTGCGTTAATTATGCGGTGTGCCTAGACCTAAAGACGAGAAATGCATTAAAAAGTGCGTGTTGAGGTTGTAAAGCCCAGGTGAGCCACGCGTTGCTTGCGCTCCGACTAAACTGCTCCCAGACAAACCACGGCTGGTGCCTCCCGAAAGGAGCCTGCACACGCATCCTGTGCGCCGAATTTCGGAGCTCTCCACAGGTTCTGGACCGGTGCTCTGACGAACAGTGATGCCAGGCTCGAGCAAACACATGGCAACCACCTGCACGTGGACCAAGGCAGCGCTTGCAGTTACTTTAGGGGAAGGTGTGAGGCTGTAGAGGTCCAGGACAGATTCTTCAAACTGAAGTGATTTTTAAAGTAGCATTTATGAGTTACTTACCTGTAATATTGCACTGTTCTCTAGCACGTATGTTAACAAGTTAACGTTGTTTTTGTAATGCTTTCATCTCACCTGTCACTTCTGGTGTTTACCCAGAAAGGGGCCTGCCCTGTCAGAAGCTGCATTTTTCACATACCTGCCCTGCGGCCAGTTCTGATTAGCCTGCTTTGTGGGGCTTCTGAATTCCCAAGCTGGAAAAAAAAAAAATAAAATGCAAACAAAGGGGAAGACAGCAAAAGAAAGCAACCCAGAGTAAGAATGCAAACATCTTATTTATGCTTCTTTTCACAAACTGGACTTGGAAAAGAGCAGAGCGTCAGGTTAGTGTTTTTACGTATTTTCTTGGCTGCCAGTAGGCAAAGCAGAGAATCAGCCATTTGTGCAGCTGTGTGCTTGGCCATAGTACAGCATGCATGAGGTGTCAAACGTAGGCATCCCAGCAGGCTTGCAGCTCGGTTCTGGACTCCCAGTGCAGACAGAGCTTGTCTTACAATCGCAGAAAGCCTGCGGTGTCATCCTGGGTTGGCCAAGTTCTCGCACGTGAAGGAAGAGCCTGGTAGAGACCAAGGCCAAGACAGGAATCTAGTAATTTGGAAGTGCAGGCCTTCTTCTCATAATTCATGTAACTACGGACCAAAACTGAAGTCTGTGACTGTGTGAGAAATTGCCAGATGTCAACTCAAATGTAGCTTAAGGCTAAATAAACTTTGCACTTAACCTGACTCCCCCAAATCTTTGACAAAAGATAGGTGAGGAAATGTAAACAAATAGGAGAAAGAAGATTGCTTAAAGTTTTAAGAAAAAAAAAAAAAAGGGCAGATGGATGCCTTAGGAGACATTTAAATGTTTGTGTAAAAGTAGTTAAAAAGCACAGGTGATGCCAGATTAGGAAGCAAGGTCCAAAGAGGTCCCTGTAGCATAGATCCAGGGATGTGCTGTTGCAGACTATCGCGGTGATGTCCCTAACAGCTCAGTTGAAAATATGCGTGCTCAAATATTCAGCGTCAATATATCCAGGTGTCTCACGCTGCAGGTGCTGCTAGGTGTACCTTGCCGCCTTCTTGCACTGAAGCTTGTTCTGAATTTGCTCAGTTTGAGAGTTCTGTAACACTTTGGCATCACAGAACGCGTTTTATGTGATAATTAGTGGTGAGGAAGGATTCATCTATAGATCCAAGTGCTACTGGGAGTTCAGTTCGGTCCACAGTTCTTATTTCTGCATGGTCAGATACTTCGTTCACACCCACCCGGATGTGTGGAGAGGCCCAAGCTAGTAACAGTCCGGCAATATCCTTAGCTCCTGAGACAGCATGTGGTGCTGGTTAGCTCATCTTCTTGTTGCTCAGAGGCATAAACCTTTGTGTCTTTACAAGGAGAAACATTTTTCCTCTGCCACGGATCAGGATTGTGTTTGAGAGGAGAATGGAGTAAGGAACAACACTTGTTGTGTCCGACGACAAGTTTCTGAGCGCTGTTACAGCTCTGAGGCTACACACGTCCCTTGTGTGGAAGGAGTTGGATGTGTCCAGCTAACCCCGTGGATGTCTTCGTGAATCTAAAATGAGTTATTTTAACTGCCTTCTGCACATGTTGCTAGCACTCCGAGACAGCTGCTTTTGCTTCCTCATAGGGCTTGGGTTAAATTGCTAATACAGTGGAGCTTTGCAGATGCTTCTACTCTGAATAATTAATTTAAATCAATGGAACTGCCTGCCTTGTGCAGAATTAAATACTTGCATAAAACTCTGAAGAATTGGGGCAGGCTTAAGTAACCTTGCTTTGCAGAATTTTAATTAATGCACTTTTGGATTAGAGCTGTGTTTTACGACAATCTGAAAATGGATCAACATGAGTGAAAAGTCCATTAGTTATTTCCAGAACTTTAGACGTTAACCTGAAATTTTACCATCTCTCTGAAACAGAACACGAGGTGAAATCAGAGCTCCGATACAGAAATTTCTTCTTTGCCTTGATAGGAGCTGAAACTTGTAAGACCATCCTGTCACATAGCCAAAGAACAATGTGAAATTCCAGCAGGCTTCCTGTTTGAGGAGACTTTACTACAATAACAGTTGTGAGCTCCGGCTTCCTGTTATGACCCCTCCCAAATGAATGTTTCATCTCTTCGTTGCCTCAGCATCCTGTTTTGTTCTTTGTGTTTCACACTGTAATGCTTGCACCCAAGGTGTTGCCCTGGTGTCTTTATTTTCAGCATTTCCCTGCTTTTAGAATAGTTACTTCTGTGATTCTGATGTTTTTTATGGGATGTTTGCATGAAGTGTCAGTGGGAGAGGACTATTGCCCACTCTCTTCTAAAAATTCCCTTTAGTGCCATCCTCTCTAGAAACTACTAATAACCCAGCTACCATGACCCCTGGTTTCAAAAAATCACCTAAAACTTTCTTCTTTACTCCTAATTTTTACCACGTAGCATATGTTCCTGTAATGCACCAATACTTCTCTTTGCTAGGAGCATGTTTTCAGTGTCAGTGATCTGTTTGTTTCAGGAAAGTGAATTTCATCTGTGAACGTCTCCAAACAAACTTTCTGCTTCTTGTGGGACCAGTCGTGCTCGGTAGTGGAGGGGTACGTGCATCAGCCTTCCTGAAAGAGAAGGCCGTTCCTACTGGAGTTCTCATTAGCTTATGATTAATCATGTTAGAATTGGAAGCCTTGATAAAGTTAATGCACAAGAAGAATGTAGCGCTTTTGCTGTTTACTAGTTAATTTAGTCAATGATTAACAAATTGGCTCTGGTAATTTTGGGTGATGGTCAAAACCAGCTTGATTTCTGTTGCAGCTGGTTTGCCCACTGCTGCTTCAGAAGCTCCTGTCGAGCTGTATGTCATCCTGCCTGAAAAGACATGGAGCTCACGCTGGATACGTACACGTAATAACATTTTTGGCAGTCCTGACCTGCCTCCAGCAGTATAGAGGCTGGACAAACTGTTAATTTAGAGCCCAGTAAATTGGTTTTCAGAATACAGTTCTTAATTCAAAACTGCCAAGGAGATTTCCCTGTTAGAAGATACTCTCAGTAGTAATTTTGCAAAAAATAAAACAAATACCTTGCCTTCAAAAAGAAAGTATGTGTATGGGGAAGCCTGCAATGTAACATAGAAAAAAACTTGAGTAAATGCTGAAGAAAACAAGATCAAATCTGTGATGATGAGGAAACTTTTTGGTGACTTGTAGGTGTTTAAATCAATATATTTGGCTCTGATTGAGAAAGTGAAATCATCCTTCCCTTGAACTAGCATATTTTGCTCATTGCACATGCATTTTCATTATATTTGTTTGGTTTTATTTTAATTCCATCAGTGTTCATCTACTAAAGACCTGGTGGCATTAACGCAAGAAATGACTTCCCATTCATTTTGGGATTTCAGATGTTCTCTCCTCGACAGGAGACAAGATTTTTATATGTATATGTGTGTATATGTATATATCCCCATACCTAATCTGGGGGAGAGAAACAAAAGTAGCAGATGGGGTAGAAACCAGTGAATACAAACAGCTTTTGTTTATTAGGAAACTTGTGACCTGGTATTATTTCAGCATCGTGAGAGACTTGATAGAGAACCGCTAGCATCTGCAGACCTGCGTTAAAACGGTTTTGCTGATGTGGCTGCAGTGTTCTGCAAACACACACTGACTCCACAGTGATGAGCTTTTGCTTTAGTGTTAAAGCTGTGGTGTATCTGCTCTTCTGCTGTTACAGACCCTGTGTAGCAAACGGGAGCAAAAATCAATCTGCACTCCTGCGAGCGCTGACTTAAGCTAGAAGCGTTTGCTAGCAGATGCAGCATCTCTGGGTTGCACGGCCTGTACGTACATACTTCTCTCTATGTCTATAGATTATATATAACACGTACTCTGAAAGAGAGAAAATTGTACAATGGTTCTGTGGCAGCACTTTAATATCTTGAAAGAATGTCGTGCGACTTTTTTTCTTTGAGAGGTGGCAAGCGATCATCCAACATAGGCAGGCAGCACAGTGGGCAATCTCTTGTGCTTGTCCTTGTACACACAGACTTCCTGGCTTTGCCGTGGAAGAGTGCGTGAATTATTTTCCTTCCAAGAAAAGTAAATAATTCAGCAGGCTTTGTGTAAACATTGGGTGTTTGGTAGGTTCTCGTGGGGCTTCGTACCACCCTCCACCAGGTTACGCAGAGCCTGCTCCTCTGCTGGAAGTGCTGAAGAGCAGCTGTTTGTAGTCTGCCGCCTGTTGCAGTACTCCCTGCTTCCTCAAAGCTGCCGCAGGCTGTTGGCACAGCACAACAGAAAGCCTGTTGTGTTTTCAAGCCTTTGAAAGAAGCGCAGCCGTAGCTGAGGCCCTGGGTGAGATGGAGGGGCCTGACCCCTTGAAAATGCAGCTGTGTCCTGCAGACTACTGAACGGGCTCGCTTATATTGATGGGGCAGAATGGAACTGGTCGCAACGCTCACTGCAGGTGTTCTGGGTTTTTGAAGACCCAAATAAAGTGATCTTACTATGGTTTCTGGATCCTGAAGAAACCTGTGTGCATTGTCTTTTATTTCCGAAGGACAATGCGTGTGGGTCAGTGACAGTTGCTCTTTTCATGTGGTATAAAATAGAGAACTAAATTGTGTTGCAGTAGAGAAAAACAAAGTGAACAAGGAGAAAAGTAAGTTCACTTCTGTAACTCATGCCAAGTTAGGCTATGCAAAATGTCATAATTGCTTTCCGCTTCCACGTGTAACTTTATTTTGGCTGGAAGGTATGGATATCAGCAGAAGCTTTGCAAACCTTCGCATAGTTCCTTTTAACAGTACAGTATGTGTCCAGTTGTCCAGAATCTTTCAAGGAGGAGGATGGCATACAAATCTGTGTTATTTGTTAGCAGAAGTATGGCTTTACTCTTTAACTTAATGCTTTTATCTGTACGCAAGTCTTTGAAACGAGGCTTATACTTCACCATGGAGTAGCTGGAGGATGTGAGAGGCCCCAGCCACTGGTGTTCTGACCTAGCTGGTGTTGAAGCTACCGTGCCTCATCTCCACTGTTACAACATGCATTATTTTTCTTTTAAATTTTTGCTGTGGTCAAAACACACCCTTTTTGTTAACAAAGAAATAGCCTGTAGCAAAGACGTTCTGAGGTTGTTTGCTGCTAGCCTGTGTGGGCTGAGGCTAAGTAGTTAGCATGGCATGTGTCACAGAAATGGGGCTGACACGTTTCTTCTGGGACTCTTGCAGAGAAGGTAACTTCCTTTCCTTGAAACACACCCCGCCAGCTTCCTTCTTCCTCCCCACACAGGTGTTTTCCCACTTAGGAAGCAGTTACAGTATTTCTTCTGATTCATGAAAATTGAGTTATGCTTGGCTCAGCCATCAGCAGGGCGTCCTTGTGTTTCTAGGGTCATGTTTTTTAAACTTCTGTTTTACCTCGTGTCTGTCAGAACCAGCTGCCCACTGTTCTTGCTGGCTGCCTAACAAATCCCAGTAAGCAGCCATTTTCCTTCCCTGTTTGCATTTGTAAAACTTTAAAGGAGGATAGGGAGGAAATGCATAGGAAGCAGAGCTGAATGAAGCGTATCAGTACTGAGGAATCTTGGATTTCCTTCTTAGGAACTGGGTGGCAACTGGACAAAGTTGAAGGATGTGACCTAATAACTTGTAAACCTGTTCCTAGTTACAAGCTTCCTGTAAGTAGAGGTTTATGTGGGACTTGTGAATTACGGCATTGAGCATGATGCCTCTGGTTTAAGGTTCTTTCGAGGGACCTAGCTCAGCAAACTGGGGCTCTGGAAAGCAGAAACCTACAAAGTAGCAATCAGTTCTGGTGCTGAACTGGAAAACCAAGGCTAGATTTGAATTTCTTCTCCCATAGAACAGAAGAGTTCTGTAGGTGGCTGAGGCTGTGGCTTGCTGTGCGTTTAAATGCGTAGCTACTTCTCTTAATACTTTTGGAGCTGCAGCCTGCTTTGACTAATGCTTCTGACTTACAGCAGCATCATCTATGCATCTGGTCGCATTTGTGTGGCTTGTGTTCTCATATTCGTTTCTTTTCCACCTATACTAGGGAAAACAGGAAGGAGGACTTTGTTAGCCATCTCCATTTCAGATGTATTTCTTGCCTGACCTTTTAAAAGATTGTCTGTTGGTGTCATGGTGATCGTATTGCATTGTTACTTTTAAGTAGGAAGGGAACTGACTGCTAAATGCATTAGTCTTTAAAGAAAAAAGTCAAATAATGCCAATTTCTGGTTTCCTGTGATGATATGACTGCAGCTAGCGCTGAAAGGACCACAAACACGCTGCCGTCTATTTGAAGTACTGAAATGACTCATTAAAGGAGGCCATCGCCACTGCTGAACGCGGAGCATGAAACACGCTTCTGTTAGCTGCCTGCTGACTAACACAATGCTTTTTGTTTGCTGCCACAGGAGGTACTCGTACGTGGCTCTGAGGATATGACAAGGCCTCTCTTTCAGAAGCACAATGGTAAAATGCATTTCAGATTGTTGTCACTGGGATCTAGCGGCTCACAGTCTCTTCTGTGCACACAAAACCGGTTATCTTTGTTCAGCCTCTTCAGAGACCATTTGCTTCCACCGTTTCTTACTCTCTAGCCTGCCAGTATTATGTAGGAATTTTTAAATGTTTCCCTGCGAAACAGCTTGTCCTTGACTCGCTGCAGGTGCCTTAATGTGTTATTTGCTTTGGTTGCATAATTTGATGCTTTGTGGGCATCAAACGCTCCATGAACAACAAATGAAATTATTTTTATGGATGTCCACGCTTATTCTTCATTGTGCTCGTAGAAAATGTCTGGAATGTGTGTCGCGTACTGTACTTGTTAGTGCCTGCCATGGGAATATGGTGAATATAAAAGACTCATTTTCTAGTAGTCCCATTTCAAAGTTGGACGGAGCTTTATTTTCTCACAGATTTAGAAGCACTGTAACAAATGTGTGTTTAGATAAAGCAGATAGCATGTGTAAAACATTGAGAAAAAGGCTGTGTGGTGTTACTGTCTTCCAGAAGCTCACCTGAGAGCTTCAGTTGAATATCAGGTCTTGGAGTCTCTTCTTAGCCTAGTGCCAGTGCCAACCCTTTGTGCTTTCTTCCCAGGCAGTTTCTTTGGAGAACTTCCAGTCAGGTCAAACAGAGCGTGACAGGTTTGTGGGTTAGTACTGAGCGTGACTTTTCATGTGAAGGGAAGGGAATTGCAGTCCTAAGTAAACGTTTTGGAGGTGCATGTGTGCCACAGTGCAGAGGTCTCCACGCTGACTGTGGTGAGGCAGTTGGCTGCAAGTGAGCTGTGTTCTGGAGTGAATAGAAGGAAAATGTTGCATTCAGAGACTGGAATTGGAGGTAGCCATTCCTATCGGAGGGCTGAACATGCCATCTGTGGCTGAAGTGGGAGGCAACAGTTTGAAAACATGATTCATGCACTTCTCTGCATTCTTGAGAAAGCACTTATCTAACTGAAAATGGCGCGGAACATTTCTATGAATAAATATCAAACATATGGTTTCTTCTACAAGTTTACTAATAAAGTTGGAATTATCGATTGTATTTAACGCTTTCTAATTCTGAGCTGAGGTCAGCAGTCATAAACAGTGAGGTTGTAGCTCAATTTAAACTAATGGTATTTTGTCTTTCCCTTCCTTTTCTCACCAGCAGAGGTTTTTCACCACTTCTTGCGGCATCATTGATCCATGCTGCAGTTGATGAAGTTCTCCGAACAGACTTGACTGAATTTAAGAAGCAAAGTGTGGAAACGGAGGGAGAAGGAGATGAGGAAAGCTTCACCTGTAAGTATACTTCTTCCTTCTGCGGTTTTCCCAGAGGCTGTCTGTTGGAAGACTTCAGTGTTTTGAAATGTTTCCCAGAACATTTGGTTAGGCGATGTTGCAAACAGTAGTGAATAGAACTTTATTTGCTCCTGCTGGGTATCTGTGGAATAAAAGGTAGCTGTGCAAACATAGTGTCAGGAGCCACAGACTGATTATGTGGGCTGGTTTTCTGGAAAGGGAAGCGTGCTTCTCTTCCCAAAAATAATTAATGACTGAGTACGTACACAGTGCTTCCTGAACTGAACTAGTTAAGAGCTTTTCTTTTCCTCAGTGAACTACTGCAACTTGCAACTGAAGTTGATAAGCTCTCGTGTTTTCTAAGTGCCCTGTCTCCTTTGGTGGACTGACTTTATCTATTTATACATATACATTGGTGTTGGCATCATCACAATTGCTATTGTGCAGCCATAATAACACCTTAAATTCATCCATGTACTGGGGATTATGAAGAATATGAAGAATATGAAGAATTTGAATCATGTACCTTTTACCTGATGCTTGCATTTTCTCCTGTCTGACTAAATCAGGGAGAGAACAGACCGTGGTGATTAAGTACTGGGTTTGAGCCTTCTCTAACAGATGGTCATATTGCATTTACATGCTGAAGTACTTAACATTAGACTTCACTAAACCTTCAATCCCAATGACAAGAATCTAAATGGAGCAGGATGCAGTTCAAGATCTAAAAAATGGAGAAGAGAGATGTCTTTGACAACAAGTCTACCCTATAAGGGGAAATCCTCATCCTTCCGTTGCCCTGGGATGACTTCAAAGGCAGTTCAGTGTGCCACAGAGGATGCATCTCCAAGAAGAGCTCTGGTAATGGCCAGGACACAACACTTTTGAGAAGTGTACTTCACCTGAAATGGGGTGGGAAAACACAATTAAGTCTTGCTACACCCTGAATATTTCTTCCCTTGCCTAATGTAGCCTTTTTATGTCTGGAGAGATTTAGCGAGTTTCTAGCACTGTGCATGAGAAAATTGGCTTAGTATCAACTTGGCTGGGGTCTAAACAACACGCACTCTCTCTGCCTCCTGAGATCCCCAGGGGGAGGTTCCCAGGGGAGGCGGGTTTGGGCTGGGGGCAGGGGATCTGCTGTTCCCCAGTGGGGCTGGACCCTCAGCATGCCTGACTGCCACCAGCTTGTATGTTCTGCAAGCCTTCAGAGATTCTCCTGGGTGCCTTTTGTAATCACGCTGAGGTTAGTCTCACTGGTATCTGTGCTCTGTGTTCTACGCGTCGCTCTGTGAGCGACTGGCGCAACTTCAGTCTTAAGGTAACCTGGAGAGGATGCTGTCTGAGATGAGGAGTGGACAAAAGAAGAGCTTTGTGCAACTAGATCATTGCAATTGTTAGAAAATAAAAAGGTATGGGCAGCGGTGCTAGAGCATGAATTTGGGCAGGGAAAACTGAAGGACATTGAAGTATTGATCTTCCATAAACAGAGGTTCTATATTGTGCTTGCAGGAACAACCATAAGGCACACTAAGATCTTCCCTTCTCAAAAGTGATACAAAACTACCTTCTTTACTGTTTTCCTTACATCAGGGGGAGTTGCTTCTTATTATATTGTGACTATGTGCTTCAGTAGTGTGTCATTTGGTACTACACAACCTATATAGGAAAATATGAAATGACATATTGTAACCCACATGTGATAATTCTGTAGTTTTTCAGCACAAATATTTGACAGAGCAGCTGGCAACTGGTCATCAGAGCATCTTGCGCTCTGTTGAGCCTCGTTATTAACTCCCGTGTGATTATATTTGATGTGAACTGCAGCAGTAATACATTATTGCACAGGTGAACTGGTGTGCATTTGTACAGCTGGGAAGAAAGATGTTCCTTGTGCTATAACACACTATGGACTCTCTTCATTGCAATAACAACTCTGGCAAAAAGTGTTCTTGGAATGAAAGAGAAGTGACTATATACAAGTCAGGTGTGTACGTGTACCTATATGAGTACTACTGTTTGATGTGGCGCACCGCAGAAAAATTTCTGGCATTAAGGTACTAAAGTCTATGTCAAATTCCACAAGCTTGGTATTTAAACAGCAATATACGTTTGAATCTTCTGGTCAGTGTTAGCATATACCTGTAAATGTTTTGACTAATAGCTGTAGACAAGACTGTTTAGGGTGCTGTCCTATTGAATTGTATTTGCATATGGTATGACTTAATATTTAAAAGTTTTTATATCTTGCCAGCTCATATTTGTATATTGAGCAAATCAAAAGTAATTTTGGATAACATTTAGTGACTCCTAATCAAAGGTCTCTGCGAGAGCTTTCAATTATCCAGGCCCAGGGATGCATCTGAAGATGGACATCCAGCATTGCTGAGGAAAATAAATGCTTGAGAGCTAGAAGTTATAAAATAAATTCTGAGGAAGCTTTAATGCTAGTAGTGTTAGTAGGAGTAAAGATAAAACAGAAATAGAAAAGATAGTTTATGCACTGCTGTTCTTCGGGAAATGCTTTAGTGGCCAGCATATTATTTTTGCTGTATAGGTGATCTTTTCAATGCTTTTTGGAGTTAGTTGATTTAGCACTGAGGTGGGTTTTATAAAAACAGAACTTCAAATTATTATCTATTCTGAGAGATGGTACATTGCAAAGCTAGATACAATGCCAAAAACCAAATCATTCAGTCTGATGAACAATAAGTTTGGATTAATTGATCTTTGGGACCTATCCAGAAAAGGATTTGAGCGTCTGGCTAGAGCTTTTCACACTATGCTCAGTAGGTCTTTATTGTTCTGCTCTGTCATGACAAAGCAGGAAAGTTGCAGAGGTGTTCTTCTGTCTTTCTGTTCTTCTAGCTTTTACAGTCCTGTGTGTTTAAAGAGATAAAGACAACAGCTTAAAATTTGATTCTGTTCTGTTCAACTATGAGTTGAGCTACTGACCTCAATAAAATATATTCTCAGACTTCCTTGATGCTTCAGTGGAAGTGGTTCAATAGGACATAACCTGACCCAAAGCCTGGCTAATATTTTTTCAACCCTTGTGTCAAAGAGAACAGCGATCTGTTATTGAGTTGGAATTTCTGCCCACTTGATCTTTTTGTTTTTCGTAGGGATGTACTCCTACCACTATACTTTGTGCATTTTACTTACATAATAATCACATTCATGTCTAGCTCACCTGGCTGATTTTTGGATCCATGTTATGATTGTTTTTTTTGATGTAGTTACCTATTTGATGAGCCTCTTCTTGAAAAACAACCAGTAAGTACGAGAAGCTTTTCTTGTCCTTAATGGTACCCTGTTCTCCATTATTGCCACTTTCTTTCCACATGATTCTCAGGAGCCTATTTTAATTCTTGCAGAGCTTGTAGAGGCAGAGTGCTGGATGTGGGTATGCAGCTGTAAGGAGAGGAAAGATGGGGTAAATGGTGAGTCACAGCTTACTGTTTTGTCTTTGTGCTGTCAGTGCTGGATGGAGAGTCACTGCAACGCTGCTTCTTTAACAAGCTTCGGGATGTCTGCTTTGAATGGCAGAAGCAGTTGCCACCGCTGAGACCACTGAAGCGGTTCCTGCTTGTTTCTGTCCATGCCATCCGTAACATTCGACGGAAAATGGAGGACCGACATGTTTTGCTCCCAGAGTTCAATCAGCTCTTTGGTTTATCGGTAAGTCTGGACAAAACTGGGGAGGTCAATTTGTCAGCTTTTCAACATTCCCATAAACAGAGTGATCTGGTGATGGATGATCTGGGAAATGGTAAGAATTGGTAGCCACAAGGTATATATCATGTCTGGTGGAGCGAGTGCTTACTGACTCCTTTTGCTAGGGGCTAACTAATGCCCTGAAAAAGAAAGATCTCGGAACATTGGGTTTCATGTTATAAGTGATGTAGGGAGATGGGAAGTTACCTATTGCTATGTTGCTGGAGTTGTAATGTTCTTGTGAGTCAGGTAACTCAAAAAAAAAAAAAAAAAAAAAAAAAAAGACTAGGAACAGCACAGCAGTTGAACAAGGACAAGTGCCAATGAATGAAGTGGCAGTGGAACTACATAACTAACCGCCTGCTGTTTCAATTCCAAAATACTCCAGGATATTAAATGACAAGCAACAAAGAAAAGTAATGCTCCTGTAAATTACCCATTTTATCCATTTAGCACATGGGTAAACTGATTTAAATTGCCTTTACCTATGCAACATCATATGGAAGAAAGCCCAGAACAGAGAACCTTTGCTTGCTTCCTGGTACTGCTTTAGGAACTATTTTATTTTTAACACTTGTATTTCTTCTTCTCCCTCCCTTCCCACAAAAGGACGACATCGATCGTGCTTACTTTGCGGTATTTGACGGCCATGGTGGAGTGGATGCTGCCAATTATTCAGCAACCCATTTACATGTAAATGTTGGGCTACACGAAGAGATTGTTAAGAATCCAGCAAAGGCCTTGAAATGCTCTTTCCAGAAGACAGATGAAATGTTTCTCTTCAAAGCCAAAAGAGAGGTGAGTGGGTAGAGATTAATTCTGTTGTATTTAAATAACAGCAAGAACTGTTGGACAACACAGTATTATCCAGAAAAATCTGGCAGTATAGCTTCTTTGAATTGCTGACTTATTTATGAAATTATGCTACATGAAAAGGTTTTATTTTGATCAAATTATTTCTTTCTTTGAGGAAAAACAAAATGACAGTGCTTGCAAGTTTGAGATGAGTGATTGAAAAGAAGTGTTACGTGGTTTAAGTGATCCTGACATATCAATTATTTGAGAGAACACTGCTGCCTCTTTGCCGGAATTAGTCTCTAGGTGTTCTGTTGTCCTACTCTGTACCTGGAAAAAAAGGTTTCTGTTTTTCCGATACTGTGGTCACTATCTTCCTCTTTCTTCATATCTTTAATGTCACAAGTGGTAGCGAGATGAAAATGTATTCCATAGTTATAAAAATGATCTAGAACAGACCCTTCAGTTCTTCAGTATTATCCATCTGCTTTGAATCAAGTTGGTATGATGAATGTTCTTTCTTCAAATCTGTACAATGGAAGGATGGTTTATAGTAACAGTAATTGTAGCAGTATTGTAACAGTGCTTGTAATGTGAACTCTTTTGTTATCTTTTGTTCAGCAGTAACTGATCAGTCTGGGAACTAAGAGCAGAGAGGGAAGAACATAACAGAGTCAGTATCAGCTATCTATGCTAGAACAAATAGTTTATTTCAGATCTGTCTGATATATTGTACCTTTTTCAGGTGCTTGAGTTATGATCACAGGTCTACTGCACTGCATTTCAGTTTAATTAACTTAAGTTTGTAATTTTGCCAACAAGCAGAGCTCGTTGAATATTCACCTAACACACCTGCTTTCTTCTGCAGAGGCTGCGGAGTGGTACAACAGGTGTATCTGCATTGATTGTAGGGAACAAGCTACACATAGCATGGCTAGGGGACTCGCAGGTAATGCTTGTCCAGCAAGGAAATGCCGTGACGTTAATGGAACCTCACAAACCAGAGAGAGAAGTAAGTCTTTTTATGTGTGTGTTGTCAGAATATCTCTTGAAACCTTTTGCAATTGAGCCTGCTCAAATGTTTTGTGCTTTACATACTTCTGTGTAGTGTGGTAGGATTTACAGAATGACTTTTTCCCATGTACTCCTGTGCTTTGAAAAGCTGTTTCCTACAAAGTACTCATGGTACTGGCAGGCTTGACTTCAGTTCCTACTCAGACTCTTTTCAAAATTTATAGTAATTAGAAAACTTTCACAGGATTTTTTTTTGTGTGATTGTGTAACTGCCTGTTAAAAATGGACTTTGAGATTAATAGCTATTTAAAATGTTAACATAACTAGCACATAAGACTTCCATAATATGCTATACTGTCATCCAAAAGCTAATGATAATCTGCTAGCCTAATCAGCTTAAAGTATATTGCAGTTCAAAAATATTTTAAATATCCAGGAATTTTATTACACAAAATTTGGTGGGGATCCTGTGAGTTTAGATAGCGTTGTGTGACCATCTGCCTTCATAGCATGAATATTTGTAGTAACTGACGTAGTTAAGGTAGTATCAATGCAAACACAACATTTAATTGTGACATAGCCTTGCTGTCTTGTCTTTTATTCCAAACGTGTGTATTTACCCAGCTGTATGGGATAGAAGGAAGTGACAGAAAGGGGACTCTTTCATATGGAAAATAACACGATGATACAGAAACTTAATATTTATGATTTTTTTTTTGGCCAAGCTGTGACACATTTTGGGAAGTAGGTGGATTGTTTCCAGTAATTGTATTAAGTGCATGTTTCTGAACTAGATTCTGATATGTGTTCATTTGCTATATTCATGCTATAAACACAGAAGCTAAGGCAGTGCTTGGTTTTGGGTTTTGTCTTTTTTACTTGAATGGTTAACAATAAGTTCAGTAAACCGCAAGTAGACTCTCAGTATAAAATTTGTATTCTACTGTTTTTCAGGATGAGAGAGCACGTATTGAGGCTCTGGGTGGCTGTGTAACCTATATGGACTGCTGGAGGGTTAATGGTACCTTAGCTGTCTCCAGAGCAATTGGTAAGATTAAACCATCAGAATTAGTACAGTTCAGATTAGATCAAAATGCATCATCTGAGACTGTGTGACTATAAATAACACTTTGCTCAGCATCAGTCGAATAGTAAACCACTCTTACTATCTATCTTGCATGCTAGCCTTGACAGTTCAAATTTTATACTTCTAAGGCTTTTGCTCCTTGGAATGTCTGACACTGTTGTTCTCCAGTAGCTTAACAAACTTGGAGAATTTCATGTGGAGAAAGTAAAATTAAATAAATAAATTCATCTAGCTTTCTTTATATTTGTGTCTAAATGTCTGCTATGTTTTTTTGGTCCACTTTATCTTTCTCCTGACTGCAGCTCTTAAATCAGATTACCACATCCTCCTTCAAATAGCACATATCCATCAATATAGGGCACTTCAATTGTAGTATTCCAGAATCTTATTAAATGAGGCTGCTTTGCTACGCACAGGATAAGGCAAAAAGAGAACAGACCTTGGACAAATAAAGTAGATAACTGTAATATATGACTAGAAGCAAATTAGTATAAATTTGTATAATACTATTTGGATCAATAGCAACCCGTATTTGATTACAGTGACTACGAAACTGATGAACTAAGTACAACAAACAGATTCTTGTGGCGTTTTGCTGTATATCTGGATAGCTAAGAAATACCTTATTTTCATAGCTTTCTGAAGGCTGTGCAAGAGGTGTGCTTCTAAAATGAAGACCTGAATATCTCCTTCCACAAATACATTTCAAAGAGAATAAACTTTGAAAGAATTTCCTTTGTTTCCCTGCAAAATTAGGAAGACATGAATTAGAGTAACTCTTTAGAAATTACTGGATTTAGGTAGGCCCCAAGGGTTCTCAAAGGAAACAAAACCCTTCCATGCTTATTATTCCATAGCTTTTCACTACTCTGGTCCTGCATCAGGTATCTCTGGAATATGATCTGTCTGTCCTTTAGGATGGTGAAAGCAGGTGTGGATAAAGAACTATTTACATTTGAAGTAACAAAGTCTTTGTTTTGATCATTTGTCTTAGGTGATGTGTGTCAGAAACCCTACATCTCTGGTGATGCAGATGGAGATTCATTTGAGCTGACTGGTTCTGAAGATTACTTGCTCCTAGCCTGTGATGGATTCTTTGATGCTATCAAGCCATATGAGGTTGTAGACTTGGTTCTAGATCATTTAATGCAAACCAAAGGAGTGGGTCTCAAAGCAGCAGAAAGACTGGTGGCTGCTGCAAAGGAAAACGGATCCAATGACAACATCACTGTTTTAGTGGTGTTCTTGAGGGATCCACAGGACATCTTGGCAGACTGTCTCAGAGACACTAAGAGCCTTGGGGCTGGTGATGATGCTCAGGGCTCACCTTTTAATTTCCTCAGCTGTGAGGCAGCAGCCACACAGTGACAAAATCCACAACGTTCAAAACAGTTCAGTTAAGGAACTGCTTTCCACTGAAGAAGCCTCTAATACAATAGGCAAAACGTGTCAGGAAGAAATGACAAATGGACAAACACTTAACAAAAAGCCAAGACTCCTTTTTACTGAGTTCCCATTTGTCTTTTCCTTCTCTTCCCCTCCCTTCAAAAACCACTGAGCAGACATGGAGATTTGTACAGCTATTTTGTCACTGGGAGCAGAATTGTAAAGCGTGTCCCAGGGCTGCTGGTCATTTCCCTCTGCCCTGGAGGTGGTAAGAACATATATATAAGCTATTGGGTGAGAATACCCATTTGTGAATTTTGAGTGAAAGTTTAAATTAGTGCTTAAAAAGAATGCTATATGTTATATTTAATTGTGATGTTACTTTGGGAATTGGGCGGAGAGAAGCTGTCACTATCAAAGAAAAGCTTGTTACTGTGTGTGTGGTCTGTAGGAATGGGCTTGGTGCATGAGAGAACTGGGTGACCAGAAGTAGCACACCATTGTGCTGTGTAAGTTACTTCTGTTTTGTACCAAAGGTGATATTAAGAGAATGATGTGGCCTCTTTCTTCAGAGACATTTATTTTTGTGTATATGGAGAGGGGAAAATAAAACTGAATGCTCCAGAGAAAGAGCAAGAAAGCTAACTAGAAATATCCTAAGCAAGAATGATAGAAAATCAGCTGCTTTCAGGGATGCTCTGGTTTGTAAACTGGAATCCAACATTTAACTGCACTGGATTATTTCTCTCTAACAAACACACTTTATTAGCTATCTGGCAACCTGAAAAGAAAGGACTATTTTATATGAGAGAGATCCTTACAGTGTGTGCGCTCTAGCAGTTAAATATGCTCTGTTTCTGCCACTCCTTTTTTTTGTGTGTATGCGTACTATAACAAATGAGAATTTTATTTTAATTTTAAGTGTTTATTTGTTTACTGAACTTTATGGTTGGAGGATTTTTTTGCAGTGTTACTTTATTTTGTTGTGGTTTTTATTTAAAGTAGAAGTTTAAAGTGGCTGTATCTTTATTACCTGGTTTTAAAAACTGACTACCCTCAAGTGCCTTAAATATTTCACCCAAGGATTGCTGGCTTCCTGTTGTACTCTGGTGAGCCAGCTTGTAGTGTTTTTAAAATGTGACTTTTCTATTTTGTTAATATTAATGTGTTATGCACTTAACTCTTTCACTTTTGTGAATGATTTTAATGGGAACTAGGTTTCAAAAAAACATCTAATTCATTGTTGCCAAGTTTCATGGCTTAAAGTACAAGCCTCACAATGCTTACTGTGATTTGCCCCTGCCACATGCAAGAAGCCCTAGCTAGTTGATCATAAAGTAACAATCTGATTTATCACAGCTTTCATTTCAAAAGAAATACAGTTCCAACCTTCACAAGAAAATTTATTAACACAAAATATAAGCATTCTAGTAATAGTTCTTTATATATATATGGTTGATTTGACCATCTTTTGTAAATTTTTAGGATCTAAACTTTCTAAGGAGATGTGAATCTAAGGTAAGGATGAAAGAGTCTTAATGAATGTGTATTTTGTTTTGCAACTGTTAGATCCATTACGTGCTAGAGCCTCTGGCTGTGTTTTATCCTGCTTTGCTAGCCTGGCTAGCAGAACTCAACAAGATCTGAAGGCTCAATGGCAAATGTGTTAGTGATTTCTGCATCTAAAGAAGAAATGTTTTACATCTGGCAGCAAGATCGTATGCCTAATTTAGAAGCACATGGCACTGCAATATGTCAGTCCTGTTGATCAGAATGTGTTGTAGTGTTGCTTAGGGAGGTAGAGGAGTTGAGATGGCTAAACAAAGGCAAGAACAGCAGTGTGCTTATGTCCATTCTGTCTCTGAACCGTCAGCTGGTGTGGGCAGTGCAGTTACCCGGGTGACTTGAGCCTTTTGCCAGATTATTGTGGGTGATGTTACAGTTTAACGCAGCGTCTCTTCCGTGAGCTACCATCTCATTGCATAGCAACCCAGACAATGACTTTGTTTTGCTGAACAACAGTTGCTTTTCCACTGAGAAGGTTGTAACCACTTTTCCATCCTAGGTTTTGCTGTCCTAAAATATGCAGTGAAAGCTTTCTATGAGGGTAACCTGGTGGGGTAGGTGTTAATTTTTGTAGTGAACCTACTTCAGATAAGGAAGCCTTCAGTCCTGCATAATCCTGATTAATCTCCCATTGCTATGCTTTCTAACCCAGAAAATCTAGAATCGTGCTAAATTCTGATGACCACTAGTGCCTCTTGGTGTCTTGGAAGTAGAGTTCTCATTGTTAGTGAAGTAAGATTCATACAGAATTGTTTGATTTCACAGCTGAGGTTTATCAGGAGAGGGGGAAGCTATTGTATTCATGAAGGGAGGTATGAAATGTCAGTAAGTTCATAGTATAGTTTAGTTTCTGAAATTTGCCAAGTTTCCTGAAGTATGGAAGGAACTGAACAAGTCAAATGCTTTGTAATAGGCCTTTTATTTTAATCTCTTTGGGCAGATTTGCAATACAGAAGAAACAGTCTTTCAGTGTGGGCTTACAGCCATGTGAGAATGTCCTATCAAATTTGGAATTATTTTTTTTAATGGGAGAAAAGTAAAATTCACCTTCACAAAGCTGTCTGTGGTAATCATAAACTTAATTCTTAAGCTCAGAATGCAGAATTTCCTCTACAGCATAAAAGTTGTTTTTGATCTGAATGACCAAGTTCATCGTTTCTTTGATCCTTGAGAGCAGGAATAACCTTTGAAAATTAGTACAGATTTTAGAAGGGATATAAAATATTTCTCCAATTTTCAGCGACTTCTTACTAGCTTTAAAAAGACTGGTCAGATCTGTAGGAGATGTAACCAGGTTGAAAATAGCAGTTTGTATCTTACCAGTGGAATAAATAAGTCTTAGCATGTCATCCGCAGTAAAATTTGATTTAATATACTATTTGGGGAGGGAGAATTGCTTTTGGAGATGCCTTATCTGTTCTTGACAGTCTGATTAAAAACTATGGATTTTTTTTTTATATCTGGAAAAATACTTCAAAGTTTTTACTTGTAAATCAGTAAGGAAAGTACAAGAAAGGACACAACTACAGATTTTGGAAGAGAGCTTTCAAAATGTTATTGAAAATCACAATGGATGGTCTTACCATCCTCGGGTTGGCATGAAAACTCCACTGTTTGTTTCACTTGTGACATTATTATCACTTTTAGTAGCTAGCAGCTATAACGCATAACACTGTTAAAAGAAGCCTCACCAGTATGGGTGGCGAGGAGACGGGTAAGAGCTCTAGCAGAAGATTGTGAAGTTGAACTAAATATTCCAAAATATGGAATGGTGCTATGTTTAGTATTTTAGTTTATTAATTTGCAGTACTAATCTGCTATGTTAGCTTTTCTTATCATTCCTCTTAAAATTTCCTGGGTTTCAGGTTTTGGGTGTTCTTTTTTTTCTTCTTCTGTTGTTTTCCTTCTCTCCCTTGGGTTTCAACAGTATGTAGTTGTGGTGAGAGAATGACCTCATCTCTCCAGGCCTTCCCAGCGTCATCTACAATATATTAAGACTTGTCTACCAGTGTTCAATCGACTAATTTGCCTGTCTCCTTGTCTTTCTGATTGGTATGAGCCTTCATCAAAACCAATGCTTGAGCCTAGTCAAAATCTATGAAGCTGTAGAAGTTAGCTGAAGGATTCAAGACAAACGTTCAATGAAAAAATATTTTCATATTTTACTAGATTTCAGCTGGATGTCTGCTGCTGCATTTTAGCACCGAGCACTATAAAAATTACCTTTTAAAGGAGACTGCATCTTTGAAACACAGCATTCTTAAATTCTCACGTTGTGCTTGATTGAAAACCAGCTTTAGTCATGCTGCTTAGTGGGTATACAATGCAGTCCTTGTAGTTCTGGGTAATTCATACTTCTACCTTTCTTTCCTTCCCTGCTCCACCCTCTCCTGCAAAGAAATGTGCCTAAGACAGTAAAGTCTTCTGGGTGTGACATAGATGAGATTACAATTGTACAAATTGCTTTTGTTTTTATTGTGTTTTTTTTCCTAATACAGAGGATAGAAAGGCAGGAAAAATTTTAGAACAGAGGGAGATTAAGCAAAATCCACCCTCTAAGTGATGGAGGAGTGAAATAGAGAGACAGGAGTGCATTTAAGTATTATTAATGCCTATTTTAAAAAGGAAGTGGGCTGGAAAATAGAGCTACAAATGTCAGTTCTTTAGAGTGAAATACCAGTGCTTGGAAGAATTAGAAACACACCCATTAAAAAGGCAACACTCAGATGCGGTAACTCTGTCTTCAGCCAGGGAAGAAATCACAATAAAAGCATCCTAGGTGACTTACTCTGACCCCTCAGCACTGCCTTGGATGTTAATGCTACCAAATGGATTCTTTTAAACGTCTTTACGTGTAAGGGGGGGCTAAGAGAGAGCATTCGCTATACGCAGTCACTGGTCACTATGCAACTGCTGCCATGAGCGAATGCCATGAAGTGTGTTAATGAATTGGTGCTGCTGGTAAGCTCTCACGAGATGAGTAATTGGGCACAGAGTAGTTACATCAGAGCTGGCAGTTGAATAGTGTTAATCACAGTGATGACTTTAATAGCATTTAATAGACACTTATCTGAATTCAAAGTCAGATGAGATATTGCTCTTTTTAAAAGCATTTCCAGTGCTATTAGCTTTCTGTCACGAAAAGCCACTAAAATTTCCATTTTTTTGTTGGATGTTGGGAAAAGTGCTTCTCTTGCTTTCTGAATTCTGGAGATAAGTTGGCTGTCTGCATTGGAGAGCCCATTTTCAGCTGATAGCTTAAAGCAGCTGTTTGGGGTTGAAACTTCCCTTCTAGCAGTCCTTTAAAAACAAGGAAAAATGTGCTTCCAGAACAAGTGGCTGAGGAACATACGTGTTTCTAAATGGTGCTGCACAAAAAGCCGTAGCTTTAAGGAACCAGCAAATACCCTCAATATGTAAAGAAGAGAATCCGTTAATTGAGGTGCTTAAAGCCTAAATTAAGATTGCAGCTCCACTCCTTGTATGATTACTTGGGTTCTCATGGATGCAGACACCTAATGCGTAGCACCAGACGCGGTATATTTCTGTTGTTAGAGTACTGAAGTGTCAAGTAAATGCTTTAGGGAGAAGGTGGGGGGAATGTTAGCCACAACAGAGCAGATTGCAGATGATTCATGTGTAATTTATCTCTAGTTCAGCCTGAATTAAATTTCCCTACTTAGTTCTCTTACTGTCCCTTTTACAATTGGGCCTGTGCTGTCAGACAAAATCCTACTGGGAGGTAATGGTCTGTTCACCTTTTTTGAGGAGCAAACAGCTGATGGCTGGAATGTCTTTCAGGAAAGGTTGGAGAGGGAGAAAAAAGAATTCAAATGAGAGTAAAACTTCCTAATCTATGCAAAGTTGCGTGTTGTCTCTAAAGGCATGTATAGCATGGTTGCAGTTGTGCTGGAAAGGGATTGGTTTTCTGCCAAACTCGTCATAACCTTTACAGCTGACAGCACCAAAGCCACGAGGCTGGTCCTCCCTGCTGTCCTGACTCCTGCCACTAAAGCAGTCAGCCCTGCTGAGTATTTGTTTTCTAGTGGTGACAGTGCTAAGAGCTAAGCCTGTCACTTTCTGCATGTGTTTTGTTTGGTTTTAATATATTTAATGGATTTTACTTGAGATAAAGTTATTTTGATTGATTTCAGTCACATCAGCTGAAAAGTAATCAAATGGAGGGAGACATGAGGGAGCGAATCTACACACGTATCTGTCATAGACACTTCTTAAAATACCCTAAAATAAGCAGATAGGCTCTTGTCATAACCTTATCTCTACAAATAGAACAGGAAGCCAAAACCTTTTGAGAGAGAATCACTTAAACCTTAATTTTGCTGTGACCTGCCAGAGCCCGAGCGGGCATGAGCCCTCCCCGCAAGCTGTTCAGTGCTGCCAGTTAATGTGTTTTCCAAGCTGTGCATGCTGCTGCTGCTGCTGCACACAAAAATAAACAAAAGACAGCTGTGTTGGCAGCACAGAAATTTAGCAAGACACAGCTTTTGTCAAACAGGAGAGGACAAAATCAATAGGGAAAGAAATGTTTTCAAGCTTCTTGGAATGCAAACAATGGAATAAAAAAAATGCCACATAGAAGAGTTGGCAGTGTGCTGTCAGCTTAAAACCACTGTTTTAAGCAAATAAATTTGGCTGCTTTGTAATCTTTGCTCTGTTTTGTTAACAAACTCCTCTCAGTCAGGGTTTCATGTCTTGTTGATATGTGCTTTTTAGTCTGAAGAGAGAAGATACATTCAACTCCTTAGAAAGTTAAATGTATGTGGGTTTTGTGACTACGCTAGTTGAGAGAAAATTCTGTAATCATACTCTAAACTATTAACCTGATTAGTAATTCCTGGGAGATACTCATATATCAAGTACTGAACTTACAGATGACTAAGTGGTTCTGGATACCCATGCACAAGAACATCAGTCTTCCCTACCCTAGTCCATCACTTCTTGGTTTGTTACCATTTGTGTGGCAGTACCTTTGGCACATGAAGGGTTTGTCACCTTGGCAGATGTACCTGGAAGGTTGGATGATCACTCCCTGAAGGAAGTACTTATCCTTTTATCTAAGGAATGATTGTACCTTTTGGGTATCTAAGGCTAAAGAGATAATAGCTAGGAAACTAGGGAGGTCTTACAGGGACATTCTCAGGACAATTAGATACTGTGGCTTCTCTTTTTCATGTTGTCCCTTCTAACTTTGTTAAAAGGCATTCTGCTTAATACTGGATGATTAATACTACTGTTTTTTTTTTCTTTCTTCAGTGTGTTTGAAGGAATGTCATGTTTAATAATAGCCAGATGTTAGATTTGTTGAGGGTTAAAATTTTACACCTTGATATTTTTGCCAGTATAACATTTCTTACTTCCTCTTCTTAAAGTCAGTCCTGCTCTCTCTCCTCCTCATTCTCTTCCCAGTTTTCTTTTTCTTCTACTTTTTATGGCCTTTTACACTGTCAGCCTCCTTCTGCTACCCCTGCCCCCCCCCCCCAAAAAAAAAAAAAGTAATCACTGCTTAACCAGTAAGCCCTGTTGGCTGTTAAGTCAGTTTAGTTGCCTCTGTATAATTTTAATTTCATCTGTGTTCATACTGAAGTAGTCTGATCTTTGGAGGCCTGCAACACCAAGAGCATAGAAAGTACCAGGTCAGCTAAGAAGATAAGAGACTAGAGCAACTGTTCTATTATTGGCGTAGCCCAGTATTGGATGGTTAAGAAGAAAATCCTGTTACTTGCATGCTATTACACAGGAGTACTTGAGCTTTTTTAAGGTAAGAGTAGCTCTCACTGTCGATACAGGACTCGAGAAGTATTCTTGTCTCTATTTTCTTGTTCCTGCAGACTGTCCGTGCTTTCAAACATTTGCACTGTTTGCTGGGGGGACTTGGGGGTGCCCGCCGGCGAAGCTTTCTAAGTTTCTTCAGCGCTTCATTTCTCTCTCTTTCCTGCGCTAGTTGACTGAACAGACAGGCTGCAGCATACCGCGTGGCTAACCAGCCTCTCAGCCAGTGTACCTCTTCAATGTCTGCTCTATATAACAGCTTCAGTCCTTTGCTTGTTTAGTGGTAAGTTAGACTTCTGTAACTACTCCTGCTGACATAAAAATGTGTCCTTATCAGTATTAAAGTAGTCTAAGAGCAGAACTGTTGCTTTAGGCACATTTCTTGCCACTGTGTTGGCTAATGAACCTTGAATGAAAGTTAAGAATGGCCAGTGACTTTGAAGTAGGAGCTGTTAGCCAAGTGTTGTAGAACTGTAGTCTTTATTTATTTTGTATGTTAATCTGCACTTGTGACTGAGCAGAAAAGCTGCAACACAGCAGGTTTTATAAGCTGTGGCTTAACCAGTTTCTAGTATCTTGAAAGTCTTATTTAAACTGACTGGTTCTGAGCACAGCTCAGAAACCTGTTGTCATTGATCATTACATGCTATGCATATTGTATGTTCATTTATATGGATTGTTCTAATAGTGCTTGTGTGTATTATCCTACATTACCATATTATATATATGTATGTATGTATTGCATGAGGTTTAATTTTTTTTGTATCGTCACTTTTGTATTCACACGGTGCCTCATGTATCTATTTGCATATTGCAAGAAATTGTTTCAAAGCAGTGATTGGAAACAAGTGGGGATGAGAATTCTTCACTGTAGGATCTGATGTTTCCGAAGTATTAATAAAGCATAGTGATTTGAAGTGTTGTTTCTTTTCGTCAATGTATTTATCTTCTTAATCCTTCAAGTACCTGCATCTATTGCATTATCTTTGAGGGGGTTCCCTGTCATATTAACAAATGTCACCAAATCCTCCTTTCTTCCATAGGGTCTTTCTGGGAGGAAAGACCAGTGGAAGCACTAGAAGGAAACAATCCTTGGGATTACAGACCATCCTTACTTGAAAAGTGGTGTTGCTAAAGCCATGAAATGGCCTGTGTATCTCTAATTCGTTGATCTGACCTAAGTTTTCTTTCATCCTTCTTACCAACAATAATAATGCAGGGTAAGTTACAGGGTAATGATCAGAAAATCCCTGTTTCAGAAGAGGTGGTGACAATTTGTTGTTTACTTGCGTACTTGTTAAAGGAATGGTCTGGAAGCACATAGGGTTAATTTACTACAGAGCATAGAGAAAGTTTTGAAAAAGATGGTAACTTTCAAAATGTAACGATGGGCTTGGAAGCTAAGCTGATCTGTGGTGGTTTCTGAAGCGCTGGTGTTCATTTGCTCAGGAAAGGAAGTTGTAAAGACAGCGGGACAGATAACAGTTAACAAAATGCAAGCTCTAACAGACTTGGGAATCTGAGATAGGCAGCTTGTCTAAATGCTGTGGCATTTATCCTAGGGAAGAAGAAAAAGTCTAGTAAAAGACCAGGATGCTGCATCAGAGGGAAGCAGATAAGATATTTCTTGAAATACAAAAATAAGGGTCAGGATATTTGAACATCAGATTAGATCTTAAATCTCCCGAAACTATCTTCATTTTCATGGTTCTAAATGTTTTTTTGTTTTGTTTTGTTTAAAAAATCTTATTTTAACTTTTTAAATAAGAATGCCAGAGGTGAAAATTCGATTGTAATCATTTCTAGATAAGTAGTAAATTCTCAGGAAAGTGTAAATTGGGGATTTGCTTGACTAGCTTTAGAAGCATAGTTTAGAACCTAACACATTATTTTCTTAGCTCACCAGGGAACATAAGCAACACTTAACTGCTGCTGTTCTTTCATGGGTATGCAAAGCAACTGTGGGAATCCATCATCCAGATAGCTCCACAATCCAAAGGCAGCTACAGCTATTCTTTATCGACAACAACACAGTGCTGAACTAAATCGCTCCAGTGTGTTGTAGGCATACTTGGTACTTCCTATAGATCTGAAGTTCATTCCAACTGCAGTTAAGTGGTATTTGAAGAGAAAAAAGTGAACATGACTATTGTTTCTCCTTGCTGGTGTCCAACGTGGACTTTTCTGTCTCCTTTTGATTAGTAGAAGGTGAAAGCCAGACATTGCTGAATCTTTTTGGCTGCATTATCTTACTTATGTTTTCTTTCTCATCTAAGAAACCTCCAATAGACCATGTGCCCAAAATGGGGCTCAGCCAACCTTCTGCTCTGTGCCATCAGTCATCCGCAGTTCTCTGAAGCTGGTGGATTTAAGCAAGAAGCAATCAATAAGCCCATGGCAACAAATATAAAACTTTGATTTAAAACTACATGAGGCTGGACTTGGATGCCGTTGATAAGGTTCAATGTGTCTAACCATACATTTAATGACATGGAAGCATTATCTGCCTCAATTGTTTGACGAGCAATAGCAAATCTTCATGTCCTGTTTAACTGCCTCCATTTAATGTATGTTTCTTTGCAGACAATGTGCAGTAAAATCTGCTGCCACTCGCTTCCCAGGCTGTAGAAAGTAATGAAGTAATGGTGATGAGGCAGGTGTTTCTGTTTCAGCCTGAATTAGTGATTGTTACAACACAAATCAAGACCATTTAATTCTCATAGAGCTGCTCAGTTGGCCTTAACGAGTATTTGCTGGTTTCATCCAGGTTCTCTAGGAAACTTTACTGAGGATTGTTCATCAGAAATCAATTCTTCAAGTCTGTCACATCGGTGTGGAAATGCCTGTCCCCTATACCTGGGAAACAGTGAGCAGCAGTGCTTCATCGGAGACTAGAAGAACTTTAAGAAATAAGGGCTTTCCTGTAGGAATGCAGGAGATTTCACAGGTGTCTCTACTCACTGGCCAGGGCCAGATGAAATATTTTCTACATCTAGATCAAGACTGCTATTCAACTAGCCTGATACAAATTACAGGCTTTCATGTTACTTTTTTTTTTTTTTTTTTTTTTAAATCAAGTTTAAGCTTGAATATGTCATGCAGAAAGTCACTTGTAAATTGTGTGGAGACTGTAATAACCAGTCATTTCAACAAGCTGGTAGTGCAGTTTTATGTATGCAACCAATGTCTTATGGCGAACATCCCTTATGTAATCTGTTTTTTCAATGTGTTAAACTGTTCTTGAACTTTTCTTATTGGATATCTTACAAAATCTATTACCTGTTGCACTATAGCTAATTTCCTAATGTTTTGTTAGATGCTTTCTAATACTTTCTGTTTTTAAAAAAAAGTTTTGAAGTTTGGATTTGCTACATTTTCATGTTGTTATGTTGAGCTGTTTGGAAAGAATCTTAAGTTCTCATTCGAATGAGAAAATATTTAAATGTTTAAATGGTGCAGCTGTTATCAAGCCTTGAGATATAAGTAGCTCTTGGAAGGAAATATTTTGAACATGCCTTGACAAATGTAAACCTGCTCACTTTATGCAAGAGTTCACCATATGCTTGAGGCATATTATAAGGCAAAAACAAGTCCTTTGCATAGCCTAAAAGAAAAATTCTAGCTATGCTGTGGTGGGCCAGACTAGCTATAGTACTTGAATCTGCAGTCCTGTCTTTTCCAAAAAAGATAGCATGAACAGTAGAAAAAGACTTACTTTCCCACGTCATGTTCTAGGGTGTAGAGTAAGCATTCCAGGAGCCAGCCTGTGACCTTCTACTCGACCTGACTTCTCTGTGTAGATCTATGTTTCAGTCCTTGCAAGTGACAAGGAACTGCTCCTATCTCGAGGTAAGGCAGGAAGGACTCGCTGCGGAAAAAGCCGGCTGTTCTGCTGGTGCCTGAATGCTTTCAGGTCTTTTTGTTTCTGCCCCTAGAGGGCTCCCTCCTTCCTTTGGCCAAAACAAAAAGATACCTGATGTTGCCTTCACCACAAGTTCCTAAGAGCCCTCTACGTGCTGTGTCATTCCCATATTTTTATCTTGCAGTTAACCACTGGAAAGCTGAGTCAGATAAACGTCTTTGCATGGTAATACCTTCTTTCCTACTCAATATCTTTTAAGAAGCCGCAGCGATTCTGGCACTAATACTGTGTTTTGTTTTCTTACTGGCTAAATTTCAACTAGTTGGCTCAGGATGGGATCCAGCAACAGAGCTCTGACAATGGCCAACAGCAGGAATCTGGGAAGAGTGGAAGAAGCCTTTTACATGGGAGGCAGGAGAGTGGTAATTCATAACAAGTGAGACTAAGATGTCATGGGTTAGAAATAATGTTCCTTTTTGCATCTCTTAGACAAAATAATAATAAAAACCTGAAGTCTTGTTTCTCTTTACATAAGATATAAAACATGTTTCTCTGTTTATCAGCCTACCCAAGAGACTTCACTTTTAGTCTAGAGGACAGCTCGTTTGCAGAATGAAATTCTGGTGTCAGTGTGGGGAAAGGAGGGGGGGGGAAAAAAAGACCAACAACAATGGAACAGAAGACACTTCAGGTTTTCTGTATAATTAATTATAGTCATTTAAAAATCTTGTGCACAGTCTTTGCTTCAAGAAGTTCTAAGTTATAATTAAGCCAAGCTGTTAACGATGGATCTAATTGTTGGGTTACAGACAGGCGCAGGTAATGCGAGTTGGGCCACTGACATCAGATATTTCACCCAATTGCTTTCTGTTGATGCAGCTGATTCCACACAACTGTTCCAGCAGCTGGAATGATTGGCATGAGGTGAAGCCTGGACGCCTGTCAAGAGTTTTCCTTGGCAGACTTAACTAGCCAAATGTCACTGGTCTTTAAAGGTACCATGTCCTTGGTGTTGGCTCTACAAAGATTTCTGGGAGCAAAGCTGCTTTAGCACTGCTCCTCTTAAGCCCCCGATATCGAGGGACTTGAGATGGGAGAATGAATTAGATGCTGGAATGGCTCTGCAAGCTCTCCCTTTTTTATTGTATCAGTCACGTGAAGTTGCACGTGTTTCTGAAGAAATGTGCTGTTGGGGCAAAGGTCAAGTTCAACAGTGTAGTCAGGTATTGCTGGGGCATTGGCAAGTCAGCTTTTAATAATAAAAAGAAATCCTTGTCTCCAACTTTCTGTCCCATCCTTCAATGGATTTTCACCTCCAAGATATGGAGAGTGTCACATCATACATGGAAAGACCATTCTTTTACTGCAGAACTAAAGCTCCGTGACTGTATTGGTAATTGATGAGAATACTGTGTAAACATCCAACTTGGACATCCACTATTAAGGTTATATTTAAAGCCTAAATACAGGGTGCTTGGAAGTTACCAGCTGGACCATTGAGACAACCTTCCTGCTGTGCAGTGCAGTGTATATTTCTTAGGGGATATTGAGGAAAGTGTTTCACATTCTTATTTTTCAGTTGACATTAAAACCTGTAAAAAATATTTTCATCTAAATTTATTTTCCCATTATTTTCTTTCTTACAACAATGTTTAAAAGACTGTTTTTTGCCCTAATTGTGGCATCTCAATTTGTTTTGGTTTTGTCTGCTGTCTAAAGTAAAAGAATTATGGATCTGAATTCTCAATGCTAAACCCCTTTGTAACTGCTGGCTGTTACTTGTTTAATCATTTATTTGATAGTGCTAGAAAGAAATTAGGAAATGGCTAGCTTCTGCAGGGTAGAAAAGAGAGGGTATTCAAGCAATTTAGTATCTTTTAAGTAGTTTAAGAAAAGGCTAATGAATAAATTGTAATAGTAATACTAATGCAAACCGTTCATTTCTTTCCCCCTACTAATAATCACCTTTTGTAATGGGAAGATATGTTGCAAAGGCCTGCCCTTACACTCAGAAAATTGTCTTATAATATTTTTTTGTTAATGAAATTTTAAGTCAATGAGCTGTTCCCAAATAGTCATGGGCCAAGCCAGGATGTGCATTAGCAGGCTAATGGCAGGCATCCTTCCTTGCTGAAGGCAGTGCGGCTCACAGCAATCCTCTAGGAGTTGGCTGCACCACTTGGAGCACTTAATCCTGGCTCTGCTAAAGCACTTCTTGTCCTCCCATTGTCTCCTTTGGGAGACTACTCCATTGACTAATAGATCTCACTGTCAGGATGTCTTTCCTCTCCTTCAGTCTTACTGATCTCAGTCCCAATGCATATAACTGCAACTTCTTTGACTACTCGTTAATGAAATATTAATAAAGACAAAAAGCCATCACATTTATATTCATATCAAAAATGGAAACTAATCTGGTTTTCAGTCTTCACTGTAAAACTTGTAGAACTAACTGTTCTACAGATTTTAGTTTAATGCTGCCTGCATACATTTCAGGCTGATGGCAGCAGGTTCTGGAAATGGGCTAGCATAAGTCCACTCATAAATAGAAAGTACTGGGATTTGAAATCTGTCAGTGACCCATGTGTGCCTGTGACATGTTCAAAAGCTGGCAGCTAATGAAATCGGAGCTGAGCTGCTCAGGGCTCAAGGGAAGTTTGTGAAGTTGCACAATGCGCTAGTTGAGATGTCACAGGGAAGCCAAGGGCTAGGCTTGTGGAAAGACGACCACTGGGGCTGCATTTTGCGAGGAAAATGGTGTCAGTGTGACAGCAGCCTGTAAAGCTCTCTGGCTTGTGCAGTGCGAGCTGCTTGTAGTCATTGCTGGCTGCTGAGAGAGGCTGGTGTGCAGGAAGTAGCCGGGGAGAGGTTTTCACAAGGACCTGTTGTTTGGTTGCTCAGATTATATCAGTGTTCTGGCTATTGAGAGGGATTTGGCCTTTTTGCTTGCAGCTTTATTTATTTTTTGCCTGTTCTCAATTCTCTTTGTGAATACCAATATTCTGAGTCACCCAGAACGATTTCTGCCTTCATTAGAGATTCCTTCCAGCTCCCCTTCAACTGCCTGTAGGCTGCTGCCTGCCCCTGCCTCCCCCTGTGCACTTTGCTGCACGGATTTAGCTCTCAGTATTCCATCACTCATCCATTCCTGCAGCTCTGGCGGTTAAATACCTTCATCCACATTAAACTGGATTGTACCTTTGGTTCTTTGCACAACTTGCTTTCTTCACCTGACCCCTTCTGTACTGTCCCTGCTACTACTGAAGTGTGTTTTCAAGCATTTGAGATGTAGTGTAAGGCCATAGTTTATCCTTGGCCTACAGCAGCTGTGCTTAGAGCCAATCAAGTGAAACTGTTAGACCAGGGAACTGGGCATCCAAACCCTTTAACCCGTCCTGTTACACTGTGTCATTGTGTACCATCCTGGAATAAAACAACATGTTTGTTTATTTGATATACCTCGGTGTTTAAATTGCCTACAGTATCTACGCCACACAAACAGGACTGCGTTTCTAGAAACCTAAATTAAAAGATCCAATATAAATTAGAAGTAATTGTATAGTTCTTTAATGGATATTCCTACATGAGTTGCTGACCTCTGTGGTACTCAAAAGCTTGAGTATAAGAAATCTACAAATCAATAAGGAAAATAACCTGGAATGGAGGATGGGTCTCATTACGGTGCTAAGTGTCGATACAGTAGATGTCTTAATGCTAGTTAATGACTGTCCCTAATGGTATTCAAACAATGTACATTTGCTTTAGCTTTTTTCAAAGTCCAGATAAGCTGCTTTGAGCTCTCTTAATGATGCGAATTATTTAACGCTCATTTGTATGCAGTATGCTCCTGCTTTGAAAGTACTTCACAGAATTCAAGCCAAATTCAGCCTTGCAGCTCCACTGGAGTCAGTGCTTGTCTGTGCATCTGCTGGTAGTTTTTGCTTGAAGAGTTTACTTCTTGTTGCACTGATTTTATTTTATTTGTTAGGTTAATATCTGCAAAGGGTTTTTAGTCATCCGTCTCCCCTCCCTGGTAGAGTAGCTGTAAGTACAAATGCGGTTCTGTTGATTCTCTCATCTCCCTCTTAAGCCCTGCAGAATGAGGACAAGCTAAGCAGAAAATATTTTTCTGTATTCTTTCCTTTCCACTACTTTGCACTTCCTAAGCATAGTTCTGCTGATAAATGGCACTTCTAAAAATCGTCCTGCAAAGAATCTCTGCCTGCCATCAGATGTATGCAAGAAGCTGAGTTCCTGTCTGTGGCCCATTTCTGGGTTAACACAACGTGAACTGATGGAGGCCAAGTCACGTACAGTTCTGCAGGTTAGTTCTGCTCGGTATAGCAATGTGAAGATGCCCTTTCTTGTGGCTGATAGCAATACAGTGTGGGATCCTCAGCTGATACTTTGAATAAAAGTAGCTGCTGGAAGGTGGAACAGGTATTCTTAGTTCAGACATATATTTTTGTGTTTGACATTGTAACTGCAATATTCTTTCAATGTAATTTTTAACTCGGCCCTGCTATGTTTTTAGCATGCACATTAAAAGAAAAAAAAATCATCTGCAATCATATCATTCAATCCCCCGAGTAATGGGTAGGGGTGTGATTTTGAGCTTACAGCACAGACCTACAACTCTACTGCCTGCAAAGAGTAAGTAGGAGTAATGGAGAAGCATCCTTTCTAAATGTACGTGTCACTAGAATGGGCAGAGATGTTTCTTGTCAGCTGTTAAGATATTTGCTGGCAGCACAGGGATGAGTGTTGAGCTGTGGGAATAATGGGTTCATTTCCAAGTTCAACAGCAGATGAATCTAGATGTTCTGCTGCCTTATTCTGTGTAACAACATTACAATGTATGCCTGCTTCCCGTCTCCCTGTCCTGTAGCACAATTCTCCAGCTTCTGGCCTGTGTTCATCTTGATCTCTACAACACGGTTCCTTACCCCCAGCTCCTCCCTCCTTGCTGCTTGCCCATCCCTTTTGGCCTGTATCTCTCTTGCCTCTCTCCTGCTGGGGATGGCTGTAATCCCCCGAGGAATGTGGCCCACAGGCCTCTGCAGGACCTGGGTGTGTGACTCCGGAGAGCCTGCGATGGGGAATGCAAAGCAGGAACAAGCAATCTCGTGTCACCTGGCAGCACAGGGAGGGGAGAGCTGGGGATCTGCGGGCTACTCAGTGTGCTTGGCTCTCCAGTCATCTCATCAGACAGAAAAATAGAGGCTAGACTTTTCGGCTGCATGTGCTATTTCCCTATTCATTGTGTCTGGGTGATGTATTCTCTGCCTGTGGTTTTAATAAATGTCTTTCTAAGCTACTTTCTGCTTCAGCCCCCCTTGGGATAGCTCTTTCCAACTCAGCTGCATCAGTATGCTGAAGATGTTAAGTTGAACGTGTGGAACGGGAAAAAGGAGAACTTCACATAGAGCATCTAAGGAACCTTTAACTTTAATAATATCTCTATGAAGCTGCTGTATGTTACAAACCTCACCTGAATTTTATGTTGCACAAAGCTCTCTCAATCATAGTAACTCTTTCTCCCTTTCCTTTTTTTATTTATATGTCCACAGAGCACTCAAAAGCATTTGCAAGGAGAATCCCAAACTGCTGTTAGGACACACGCTTGTGCTGGGTTCTAGTAAGGCCTTGCATGTAGGATGTTGCTGTGTTTTAGAGTATCCTGAAAATTTCAACAGGGATATAGGGGGAAAAAAATAAATCATTGTTCTGTGTTTGGAAACTAAGCTTTGTTCTATGTAGTAAGCACCCATCTTAACCCTGCTAGAGCAGAACAACACCCCTTTTCTAGCAGAAACCAGAGTTGTTGTTAATTAATGTCTTGCTGAAAACTAAGTCTTTGCCATCTGTTCCGCCCCCTCACTACGAATGCCACTCTCATTATGTTGATTATGTAATTAAAAATGAAAATATATTTTTGTAGAGTGCTGCACAGGCATCTGTGCTGATTCTTCTGTTCCTATTCACTGCCCCCTGCCCCCCAGCCCATACAAAAAGGAAAAGACAACAATTGTTTGGCTCTCCAGGAGCTTTGTGCTGAAGCTGTGGCACTGGCTGCCAGACGAGTGCACGTCATGGGAGCAGCCACTTGAACCCTGCTGTGTTTGAGCTGCAAGGCCTTCGGAAACCCTGGTTATTAGGTTCATGAGAAATCCGTGGCAGGAAGCTGCCCCTTAAACTGAAGCAGCTTTAAGTTCTTGTGACGGGTTAACTTGAATCCAGATCAAGAAAAGTGAAAAGAAAAGAGGCCTGGATACTTTATAAGTGATAGCGTGACCTCCGAGATCAGCGAGGCTGCTCCTCTTACAAATATGGCCTATGTCTTTCTAAGGGTGGAGGAAGAGAAAAAGAGGAGGGGTAGCTTTCCTGTAAGTGGGTTAGAGCAATTACTGAGGTCTCTTACAGCAAATGAAGTTGTCAGTGTGAGTCACATTCCCTTTTTTCCCTCTCCCTGCCAAGTTTTAAGCAGTAACCAGACAGAGAGGAAAAAAAAGGGAAAAGTAACAATGGAGAAAAGTTGAACTGAAACAACCCTTCATTCAGGGTATTGTTTGACATTTTAGTTCTGATTGTACATAGAGATAAAGGGTCTATAAATATCCTGTCTGCTGAAATTCCTTATCACAACATCGCCTGTCAGCTGAACAAATAGGTTAGGTTCTCCAAATACTACCTAATTACATATGTAAATACAAAATTACTGATTATATCCCTGCACTACGTGGAATGAAGGCCTGATCACTGGAAGGGACGTTAACCTTGTCTGTTTTACTGGGAGATGCCCTAGTCTCAGGAGAGCAAACGGCACATACAGCTGTTGCTGCTGAATTGGTGCAAGCTCCAAGACCAGACTGAGCAAAGCAACAAGATATTTATCTGGCTTATGAGACTAGATGAAAGCATCTTCTGATGCTTTTGAAAGTATCTTAGCATTTAGTTCTGTTTAACAAATGGCTGGAAGCTTTTCTACTCTGTTTTAGAGCTTTTAATGAAGCATTGTGATTCCCATTGTGGTTGATTGTTTGACACTTTTATTATTACTGGTATGCATAGCGTTTTTTAATGTTTGACAGCTGGAGAAAGAAGTATTTTGTGCATTCAAACTTTTAGTACAAAGCTGCTGTTTTCCATTCTGCCTTTGCCTTTGTCTTTTATTCTTGCTAATGCAAATCAACGAAAAGACAGAACTGATGAAATTACGTTTGTTTACTTTTTACTTGATAATAAGACACAGCCAGCCTTTTATAAAAGACAGAAATAGGGGATGTGAATGTTCCTACAGTATTTCTATAAAGGTTTTTTTTTTTTTTTTCTTACAATATAAAGGCATTTATTTGTTTCGTATGTCTTCATTTATAAGATAATGTGCACTTCCTAATGCATGGGGAATAAGAATGGAACAATGAATGACAGTTAGCAGTGGATTCCATTTGAAAAGCTCATAGCTTGTTGTTTTTCTTAATTCAACAGTATAAATGATCATAGCACATCACAAGATAAACACACCAAGATACCTTTGTCCTTCACAGTAGGACTGCCTCTGATCATTATTGCATATTTGTATATAGCTATACAAAAAATCCACTCTATCAGCTTTGGCTTTATACACTTGTAATTGTTACTGGGTACTGGCTTTGATACATTTCTATGATATTGGAAAGAAACAATCACTGAGAGGCAGGGCTGCAGAAATTGGATACCCATGGTTGTTTTGGTGAGTAATGCGCATGTCTTGTGGATTGTGTAATACTTTTTTTTTTTTTTTTTTTTTTTAAATGCTTGTCCTGAGAAAGAAGGCCTGCATTTATCTATCTGGCTTGTGAGTGTGCGTGCAAGCAAAAAGGTCCTGGATTGGCAGTTCTAGATGTCAGTAGCAGCAGCAGAAAGATTTTGGAAGGAGTAAAAGGCAGAAATGGGAGAGGAAGATGATGAATGGAGAGGAAGTAGTAAGAAAGGCACAATAAAACTGCTCTCATGATCACTGTTTCCTGCATTTTGGCTAGAAAGGACAGAAGGGCAGCAAAGGATGGCAAAGGCAAGAGAGGTGTCTGAAGGCTTTCCAGCAGTGTAGCCAAATCTCCCTGTTCCACAGACAAAACTAGACTGACAGAGTGATATCATATGGCAGCTGAGCCAGATCTAATGAATTGCTGGTATCAAAAAGGGCAGTTCTGCTCCCGGCCTTGCTGCTTTCTTTGTACAGGTCTGGTGCTTGTCTGGACCCTTTGAGTTTATGCAGCTCAATAAATGGTAAGAAAATGAATTCAGCAAAAATTAGTGAATTACCAGCCCAGGAGGGAAGGAGGGTTAGACACTGTGAGAAGCAAAACTGGAACTGCAATGAGTGGGAGAAGCATGGATGTCAGACTTTTGCTGCAGGTGTGGGGTGTTCTGGAGGATGCCTTGCTGCTACCCTACACCTAACTCCTCCCACTTTATCTCCTAGGTGGTGCCTCACTAAATAGGGCACGAAGTGAGCATGGACTGATCAGGAAAGATGCCTGGACAGGTGAAGGGAGGCAATCCAGCAATGCCAGTCCAGACAGCAGAGAAGGGAATGAACTGCTGCGGGACTGCAGGAGCCCAGGAGGGTGTTGAGGGTAAGAGTAGTGGGAGAGGAACCAAGAAGGAAACAGGACGTGTTCAGAATGACTGCAGAATGCTGCTGCAATGAGCACTGAGACAATGCTGGAATACGGGGCAATGGTCCCATCTTGCTAATCCAGCTCTCGAAGGGTTTTTCTAATGTATCCAGGTAGCAGGCCTGGAAGGGGGAGTCCTGTTTATCTCCATTATTTAGGTATACATTTCTCCAAATTGGGATTTGATAAGAGGACAGCTGCTGCATTTTTATTATTTGAGACAAGCGGCAGTAAATGCTGTTCAGAGCTCACGATGGAAATGTATCCGCATATTGGCATTTATCCAGCTGCACTTCACAAAGGTAAATGGGATGTGAGAGTGGTATGCTGCCCCCTTTTAATCCATTTTCTATAGAAGGGAGTACTTTGCTTCTCTGCGGGAAAGGCCAGCACAGCTACTGTGCTAATAAATGCTCATTTCTCACTGCAGCATATGGGCTTCCCAGACTCATAAATCCAGGCAATTTGTAGTTGAATTACAATTAAATATCCACACACATTTCCATACCATGGTCTGGTGCGCAAGGCATAGGCCTAAGTGGCTGGACATCTGCTGTCTGCTCTCCCATACGTAGTGTTTGGCAGAGTGTAATTGCTTAATCTTACTCTACCTCCATCAACGGTACCTGTAAAATTGGGTGCAGAGCATCACCCTACAGATGTTTTGGCGTATTCTTCAAGAAGAGCAGCACTTCCTTTCTTCCTCTTCCCCCCCCCCCCCCTTTTTTTTTTTTTTATGCAGCCCTTATTGTCAAATAATCAAAAATACTTTTCAATGCTGTTGATCTCAGTCAAAGGATTTCCAGGTCAGGGGTTCAGTTTGGCTCTGTTAATGACAGTGTGAAATGAGACATTATATTAAAAAGTTAGTTGAGATGCAGGACACCCATAGATCCTCCCAACAATTGTGTGTCATTTGTACAAGACCCAGAGACTCAGTAATGCAATAAGATAAATGTAGTGCTTGATTACAATGGATGTATTGCACTTAAAAAGGCATTTTATTGTTAGGCTCTGCATATCTAAAGTAATAACCACTGTATGTCAGGCAAGACAATGGTAAAGTAAGCCAGATAATTTTCCCATTGTTAAAACTTTCAAAATCCAAAAAGCTATAAATGTCTTAATTGCGTTCAATTTAGCTAGATCTAGTGCTGGTGGCTGGAGGGAACATCTTTCTTAGGTTCAGTCTTTCCCCTGGTCTAACTGATAACATTTAAAACTCTGTCACTTACACTGTTACAGCTATTCAAAGAAGAATTTTAGGTAGTCATTACCCATCTTGAGTTTCCACGCAGCAGGGTTACCATATGAAACCGCAGTTTCGTTGTTCTCATTTGTCCGAGGAAGCTTGAACAAAGATACACTGTCTGCCCAGAGCTCAACCAGCATCCTTCAGTGCTGAAGCTCTATGAGGCACAAGGGCTGTCTTCTGCACTGTTGTATAGTTACCTAACAAAATGCTTATTTCCTGTGGATTTGGTAGAAACTTTGAATTTTGCCCTATTGACTACAACCCCATGTGTCTGTCAGCTTCAGACTAAGTTCTAGCCACGATCACAAGAACATCCTAAATCAGTCTCAGTAGTTTGTATTTCCTTGCCAAAGATCTTATCTGCTGCGGGTGCAAGTTGCACCATAAAGAGTGCTGGTGTTGAAAATTGTTCACCCTTCTGTTTCACAGCTCTACCTTTTCAGGCTAGGCTAATTTATCTAGAAGAACTGAGACAAAGCTGTCAAGTGAGAAAGGCCATGCAGCAAGACAGCACTGCTCTGAGCATCTGCACAATTTGTGTATTTGATTAGGTACCTCCACACTTGCAGGTTATTGTTGGTAGAAGCAAATCCTACTTTGGCCATTTTCTTATAAGGCTCTGTGCTGCATCAATGTGGATGTTCATTCTCTCTATACCTATCTTCTTTACAAAATGACAAACGCTGATAGTAAAAATTACATTTGCTCATTAAAACATATCACTACTTATCACATATATATATATATGTGCTGTGGTCCAATGACCTAATGAGAGGTGTGGCACGGATTTCAGTGGGACATGAGCTGCGCCTCGAAATCTGCTTCTCACATGAGTAGTCCCCTGATATATCTCATGAAAACCTTCTTTTGTTTATAATGACAGATGCCACAGGGGGTTGTATATTTGGATATATGTATTTTTTTCTTAGTGTTTATTATCAAATGCTTGCAAGTTCTATGATGTGGTAAAAACTCTCTCTCTGGATAAACAGGAAGCACTCAGAGGTATTGCATTACCCACGTAACGCAACACAGATTCCAACAGCTTGGCTCTTTTTTTCAACATACTGTGACACCACTTCCTTCAGGAAATCTCTTGTCTGCAGAGCTCATTTCTGCTATAGATATGCAAAACTGCAATAGAATTGGTTGTTTTAAAAATGCATTTTGATTTGCCAGTTTCAGACTGTGGAAACTGATGTCTAATTGACATAATGTCTTTAAAAACATGCAATACAGACTCTTAGGGCTCTTAGGTCAGTGGGTTGACCAAAGTGCAAGAAGTGACTGACACCATCCCTCCCACAGGTACACAGGTGCAGCTTAGAGAGCAACGATGCAGATTTTCCCTGCAGGAACCAGAAATGTGTCTCAGCTGTAAATCTGGAGGTGCTTCTTCTGCAGTCCTGCCACGCAGTGTCAGCAAGGCCTGGGTCTGCCCCATACAGGATGAACAGCAGTCCTGGGTCCAGTCATGTCTTGTTATCTGCCAAGACTGGCAACAAAAAAGCTAAGTATGTCTGTTCATATGTGAACACCTGTATTCAGAATAGCTGTGCCAAGGCAGTGTGATGGATCAGTATTGGCTGAAATTTGAACCCCAGGGGCTTTTATGTGAAAATCTTGGAATACCATAAGTGTACTGTTTCCTGTGTCTTGTTTCTGTTCAGCCAGTGCCCATCACTTAGACTAAGTGTGACAACAGCGGACAGTTGGAATTATATTTGTGCCACCACAAAATCATTAGATGCGTGTTTGTAACAAACCACCCAAAGTGACAACATCACTTTAAAGGAAGTCCTAGTAAGGTCTTGTTTGAAGGTTTAGTATCATTTCCCAAACTGGTTCTCAGTGAAGGGACTTCTGTGTCTGCCAAGTGCTTTATTTGCACAAAGCCAGATGCAATTGGGTGTAGATATCAGGACTGATGCTTTCTCCTCTGCCCTCAGCTATAAACAAGAAGTATTGAAGACAGAGTTGCTGCAATATCTAGACAACATAAAACCTCAGTGATCCTGTTTCTACATTCTTTGACTTCTGCCTTTGTTGGAGTCATCGCTTTTCCTGCCAACAGCTGAACTGAGAACAAGTGGGGGAAACAGACTGCATATTTTAGTGTTTGTAAATCATCAGACTTGTGAGGTTTTCTAATAATCTTGTCTCTTTTCTGTATTTTATTGTATTTGCCTAACAATCAGTGATTTCAGAAATAGATCAAGAGGCCGATATTACACACTAGCTAAATCAATTTTGTAAAAACTTAATAGTCTTTCAGTGATAAAGCTTAGGCACAAGAAACATGTTAATGTAGCAGGATTTCAGTGACATCCTCACAAGTCACTCTAACATTCCATCTAAATATTGGCTGTGCACGTGTTTTGTTTTGCCAGTCCTGTAGAATAACTTTGTCTCGTTCAATTCTTTTATCATCCGTAGCTTGTTTACTGAATTTTAAGTCTTGGGCGAGATGAAGCAAGCTCATGAGGAGAGGTTGGTTTTCAAAAGATACAAGCTCCAGATAACTGAGGACAAGTAAAGCACACAACAATATTGAAATCACTCAGTTTTATTGCAGCTGACTGAGACAGAGCGTGCTTTGAAGCTGGGAAATTTCCATTACTGAAGTGCAGGACAGTGCCTGGATACTGCTGCTACTGCAGTTGAGAAATAAAAGCAACTTAATTATACTTAGCATCAAAATGTCAGTATAGTAGTTTAAATTGTTCGAATTATATAATAAGCTTTTAAAGTTGCTGTGAAATGGATCCCTTCTAAAATATTTAGAATATAGTTTTAAACTACTTACATGAAACTAAAGAACACAAAAATTAGTTGAAATTGTACCTGAGCTTTCAAACTATATCATATTTGTGAACAGCAAATCTAACAAGAACATGATAGATAATACATCCCTTACAATGCTGACAGTGTGACAGTGACAGAATGATATCCAGTGCAAAATCAAGGCTGTTTCTGACAGAATAGTTCTGCAATTAATAATCCTTTGTGCTCCCCTTGGCACGCACAAAACAAACATAGCAATCTGTTTATTAATTTTAAGCCCATAAGGAATAAGCCACCATAAGTTTCCTGCAAATTCAGTCAGAATGTTGAATGGGGGGGGGGAAGAAAATACTGGGGAAAAAAGAATTAAATTTGTTTTGGCATCAAGTTATCCAGCACTTTGGGCATGAAACTTTTAACTTCCCAACAGCATAAGATTACAGAGAGATTCTCATTTATGTAAGGTCACTTCACACAGTCAAAGCAGTGGCCAATATTTAAATGAAAATTAGTCTCAAGGGATTTCGGCTGTATGTCACCAGTTAAATCAAACCCAGGTAGGTACTGCCTGGAAGTTATTAGCATCTGATGCTCTTCATGAATCTTAGGGTATTTCCCAGTGGATCAGAGCTCATATCTAAGCAATTTAAGTTTGTGTCTCATACATCACCATGGTTCCTGAGTGCCTGAGAAGTTAAAATATATCTTTATGAAACATCTTACATGTCTTATTTCTCTTTTTTTTTTTTTTTTTTTTTTCTTCTCCCCCACACAGAGGCTTGAGGTCTCTTTAACTGATGCTGGGAAAATTGTTTTATATACTTAATGCCTGTAATTTCTTTCGATGATGAGGGCGGCAGGTCAGGGTCATTCTGAGGTACTCTGAAAGCAAATGCCATACTCCTGCAGCAGATACCATAAAAGCTGCATCTTCAATGTCTCCACGCAAATAATAAAACTATTCCAGTGGTGATGATTTTAGGAGATGTAGCTTTAATTAAAAAAAAAATAAAAATAATAAAAATAAAAAAATGGAATCGCTCCCACCCCTAATAAAATATGACACTGTAGGGCAGTTATGTGGTGTTTGTTCTTTGCCTAAACCTGATCATGCTGTTTCCGGGACTCGTAGGGCCTTTCCTAGTATGACATTTGCTTTTCGAGAGACCTATTTACAGAACACAAATTTAACAGTTAAAGTAGATGTGTATAATTGTACAGAGAATTTGCAGACCCAGATTGCAGAATGAACTCATCCATGTGACCCCTGAACTTGATATGAAGATGGAGATGGTCCAAACCATGGCATATTTAAACTGACTTATTGTATGGCTTAGCTGTTTCCTAATATAGCTTTCACACAGAAGGTACTGCATTTCTCTTTGGAGAAACTCTTCTTTGCAGTGTTTTTGTTTCTGTTTGAGGCACACAGACCGGTTTCCCCTCTGCTTTTCACTATCTGCTGTCATTTTGTAGTATCACCTGTCCCCCCAGCATAACCCCTTATTTTGATCATCAAACTAATAATTTTCATAAAACACACATTCTTTTCAGAATTGAGGCTCTAATGTCACCTTGCTAAAGTAAAACACCCAACATTAAGTGCAGGTAATGGCAGTGTATTTAAATAGGCTGAGAAGCAATTGATAACATTTCTATCCAGTCTGCCTAACTCACTAACTGCAGTGCTTCATTGAAAGACGTACGCTAAGTTCCGTCACAAGAGAAATTGTTGGCAAAGTATGCCACAGCCTTTTGGTTGCTTATGATTGGACATATCTGAACACAGCATTCAAAGGTGCTGATGGTCTTTCCACAATTTCCTGGTCTGCCTGCTTGGTTTTCCTTTTGTTTTGATGCATCCTGGTGAAGGTAGAAAATAATGTAGATACACACCAGCTTTTAATTAAATTTTGCTATGACAGGTTGTGTTTAAACTAGATTCCCTATAATCATTTGTTTTGCATTTGCTGATGACAGATTTATTTATGTAAGAAATCAGAACTGTAACCATAAATTCATTTTTGGAGTTGAGAACCTTTTAAATCTTATTTTACTCGTTTTCAGAAAATTTAAACATTTATTCACATTTACTGCTGTCTAAAATTTCAGAGAAAAATAATGCTGGGTTTCTAAAATGCAGAAGAACGCATTGTGAAAAGGATGCAAGGAAAAATAAATTGAAAGCATTATCCCACTCAAATATACAACAAAAAAGCTGTATAGCCGAATGTCTGTTAAATATATGGAGGAGTTTATTAGATTTTGTTGGCCATCCCTGACAGCTTTCACTCCATCACACTGAAACCCTGACCTGCTGGGTAGGGCTGCATCCAAGGGGATGGCCCTTTGGGGGCTGGGGAGGGCCAGGAGGCTGCACAATGAGACCAGTGACTTCCCTTGATTTCTGGCCAAACAGAGCCCAATGCTTTGGGGGATGCTAATAAGGTGTAATTTGGAGATTGTATGGTATCTGGAACCAGCTACAGCAAATTGCAAGTGTTTGGTCAGCGTCAAAGGAAGTGACAGGAGGTGGGAGGCCTCAGGTGCCCTCTAGCAGCTGGCAGGAGGAGGAGGGCAATGGGGTGCACCCACAGGGGTGCCCTGAAGGCAGAGAGGTGGGAGGCAGCAGGGCGGTGCAGATGGCAGTAGGAGGAATGTCAGCAGAAAGGGACTGCAGTGTCAGAGCTGGGAGAAATGCTGAAAGAAGGAAGAGGGCGAAGTACAAGTGGTGAGAACCTCAGAGGAACTGGACAGTCCTGTAACAGCTTCTGGGTGAGCGCTGGTAATGCGGAATGCAAAACCAGCAACTGTTTGGTGGGGTAAAGCACGCTGGGGTAAGCGGATGGGTCTGTGCTGGGGTGTTTAGGCAGGGTTTGGCCTGCAGGATGGGTATGTGCAGATGCAGGCACACTGAGATGTGCGAAAATAGGAATTTGACAGAATTTTGGAAGGAAGGGGAGAGCGCACAGCTCGATCAGCACTAGTTAAATTAAGGAGCTGGGGGATTCCACAGCAGGGCTGGTTTTTGGCTTAAAAATCACTGTACGACAAGATGGTTACAGAACTGCAGAACAACATCAGAGGCGTTACAACCTCTGTGCTTAACTCTGGTAAACTTATGGCTCCGGGGAAGGCTGCTGTGGGAGAAGCGAGCCGGGAGGGAGCAGGCAGAGGCAGACACTGGGTCGAGGAACCACGGCCAGCCGCGCCTCCACCTCCCGGACCGGCCGTGTCCGCGCGGGGAGCACTGCAAAGCGAGGAGGCGCCACAACGAGCTCGCCCCGCTGCCCCCCTGCCGCCAGCCGCGGCCCGGGCTCCATTTCCAGCCCCGCCGCCCCCTCACGCCTCTAATGGCGGCGGGCGGCCCGCAGCGCCGCCGCGCCCACCACGTGACCCGCCCGCCGCGCCCCCTCCCCAGCGGCTGCGGTTACCGCAGTCCTCGGCCACGCCCATCCTCACCCAGGCCCCGCCCCCGCCCCACCAAGCCCCGCCTCCCTCCGCGCGAGGCCCCGCCCCCCAACGCGAGGCCCCGCCTCCCTCTCCCCTCCCTCCCCTCCCCCCCCGCCCCTCTCGATGCGCGCGCGCGCGGCCGGCGGCGTCTCCTCAGAGCGGCCGCGGCGGGCACGGCGCTGACGGGGCCCGGGGGCCGGCGGGCGCTGCTGCGGAGCGGGCGACGCCTCTCGTCCTCCCGGCCGCCCTCCTCCTCTTGCTGCCGCCGCTCGCTGCCTCCGTCCTCCCTCCCGCCTCTCCTCCTCCTCCCGTCCCCCCCCCCGCGCCCGGTGCCCGCGGTTCCCGGCGCGGACACAACATGGCGGCGGTGTCGGGGGCCGCGGCTGCGGGCGGCTCCGCCAACGCCGGGGGCCCGGAGATGGTTCGGGGCCAGGTGTTCGACGTGGGGCCGCGCTACACCAACCTCTCCTACATCGGCGAGGGGGCCTACGGCATGGTGTGGTGAGTGCCGGCGGCGCGGCCCGACCCGGCGGGGCAGCGCCCGAGCCCTCCCCTCCCCTCCCTTCCCTTCGCCTCCTTCCCTTCCCTCACGGCCCGCCCTGGCCGTGGGGAGCGGCCCCGGGGCAGCCCCGCAGCCCTGCCCGGCCCCCCCGGCATCGCCCTGCCGCCTCCCCCCGCTCCCCGCCCGCCTGAGCGCGGCCGGGCCCGGCCCCGCGCTTGGGTTCCCAGCTCCGTGACGGGACCGCGGCCGGCCGGGAGGGAGGGCGCGGGCCCGGCGGGTGCTGCTGCGGTCCCGCACCTCGCCGTGTGCCCGGCCCGGGGCTCACTCGGCGGCCCGATCCCCTCACAAAAGGGGTCTGGGCGTGCTGTCCCTGCCCGGCCCCTCGCAGCGCGCGCTGTGTGCCCCGCCCGGCCTGCCCGGGCGCCGTGTGCGGGCACCCGCGGGCAGGTGGAGCCGCTCCTCGGCCCCGCTGCGCTGTTCGTAGCGCCAGGGCTTGCGCCCGGTCCCGCCAACGAGCAGCCGGGCGTTTGCTTCGGCTAACATCAGCCTTAGGGGGCTAAATGGATGAGCTGCCAAATTCTGAAGAGCGGTGGTGGGATGGTGGTGCTGGCTTTTTTTTATTTTTTTTATTTTATTTTTAGCAGCCTGGATGTGCTGGGTGAGCTGAGATGCTGCTGTGAGTTAGCGTATCTAGTGCCGGGGTGATGCCTGGCGTGCACGGTGACCTCGCCTAGGGTTTCTCATTCCGTCCTCCTCAGCAGTTAAAGAAACTTATTTCTGCAATAACCGAAGGGATTCGGGTGGAAAACTTTTTCTGACGTTGCTCTACCAACTTTGTTCCAACGCTGCTGCTGTTTTTTGGCACATTTTTTGAGGTGCTAAATGAGGTTTATGGGCCATGACTTCGTGAAAGCTGTATCAGCATTAATTTCTCTCCCCGATGTTTAATCTTTTGTAAACTAGTACATTCCTCAACAAAGGCTCTTCACAGCCTTCAGCTATATGTTGCAGATTTTTATAGCTATAGGTTTTTGTATATAGTCGCTGAATTGTGCTGGCCTATTGAGATGAAGTCATCCTGCCTTTCAGAATGGAAGCTTTCATCTAGGCCTGAGCTTAGCTGAGAGATAAGCCTCTGTTAGAAAGTTCTGAGTCGTGGCCTTCACTTCTCTGTTGTGGGAACAGCCTCCTAGGTATTAATCAAAAATCCTGTTTATGGGGTAAAAATAACCTTATTATTGGTCTAGCGTTAGAAGTCACAACAACACATCCAGTCCAAAACCTGTTTGTGGTACAAACGTTGTTATTGTGTCCTTTATCACCCGAGCTAGCACAGCTAAGCCAGCGCAGATAACCTGGGTGCTAACTGCGCTGGTTTACACTTGCAGTCTGATTTAGGAAAGTACATGGGAGCTTTCGATATGCGTGCTCTGCACCGTCCTGTTCGTATCAGCGGGGTGTTAGAAAGCGGTAACACAGGCATCGTGCGAAAGCCGAAGTATTTCACCACCGATCACAGATTGCAAGAAGCAGCACGACGGCGGTGGATGCCCTTTTTTGGCATCACTACGCTGGTGAGCAGATACAGGGAAAACGGGGTCACTTTCTTCCCCTCCAAATCATATGTTGCTCAGTTCTGGTACTGAAACCGTTTTTTCTCCCAGACTGCAGAAGGTTATCTGCTGTTTAAAAACTTACCCCAGTAAATCGTGTCTGCTTTGGATGCTGCATGTAGTTGTTTAAAAATACAGATCTTCAGTGTAGTTGAAATATACATTTGGCTCCTGCATTTTCTCCTATAAAGATGCTAATTGGAAATAGGAGGTTTAATATGCTGTGCTCTTGGTTATTGATCTTCTGCCTTGGGTGTGAAATAACAGGGAACAAAGTCTCGGTTTATGCTGTGTACTTGATAAGGAAAGTGTTGGATGCACATGTTCTAGCTAAATGCCATAGCAACTGTAATGTGCTGTAGTGCATAGCACGCAAGCTACTATGATTAAGTAGCTTTACTTAGAGAGCAGCGGGGTATAGCTTGTGCAGATTAATGCCGCCTGTTTCTTACCTTGCTTTGATTGCTAATGCAGTGAGCATCTGCAGAAGCATCTCCCTTTGGGGTGGGGGGTGGTAGAGGGCAAGCTGTCAGGGTGCAGGTGGAGACATTTCCCGCTAGTGTAAAATCCATTTAAATCTGTACACTTAAAGGAAGGACAGCAAAGCAGGCCTTAATGGCTTTGTTTTAGACCTTCAGCTAATGCGTGTGACTGGGGAGATGCCCGTTACTTACCAGTGCATTGTGCTGTAAGGCGCAAGGTGGAAAACAAGTGACTTAACTCTTAAAATCCTTCACTCTCTGCCTTGTTTTAAATAACGTGCATGTTTCTGGACTATTGAATTAGGGAGTTTATAACAAAATAAAAATATTTGAGTTGTGTTACTGCAAAAAAGGACGAACGAAGTATTCTTAGGATGCTGCTGTTACAGCCAGCCTTCCATTTTGATTTTGCAGCCCTGAATAATGTTTGACAAATACTGATCAAAACCTGAAATAACAGCACAGGAAATAGAGGAAAATGTTGACCGAATACATGGCACACAAATGTTCTCTCATCTGGATTTGAAAACCCGTAAAGGCATTCCAGGATTTCTCTCCATTTTCTCTTTTGCATTGTCATTTTTAACCTAATTGGGTTTTCAGTTAAAAAACAAAGAACCTTAATAGAGCAGTGTATTTACTGCTGTGCTGTGGTTGCACTCTGTCAGCAGAACAGCGTATTATCAGGCAACCACCCCCCACCTTAATGTCCTCCAGTTAAACTTGCCAAAAATGTTCATCCTTTGGTGGAGGCTTGCATCTTACTCAGCACTTTTGCTGCTGAGGGTGAAGCGGTTAATTAGCGCATGTCCATGCGAGCATCCCCTTCTGAACTGCCTTTTTTTGCTTTTGGTGTTTTTGCGTGTGGAACGAGGGAATGAGCACAGTGCAAACCAAGCCTCAGCTGAAATCCTCAGCACTTTCTAGGACTGCAGGACATTCTTTGAGCAATTATTTAGTCATACTGCCGTGTTTGTTGCTCTGAATTAATTTATCCTCATACATGCAAATGTGTTTATTTTTTTCTTCTTTTGCTTAAGAGTTGTTTTCAGGGGTTTTGGTGTGAAGTTCTGGTGACGTTCCCTTTCTTCCAGTGGTAGGGGATTATCGACCCGAGAGTCAGCTAGAAATGACTTTCACACTGAAAGTTTCAGAACTCAGACACAAACTGAAAGGTTTCTGAAGCTGCCTCTTCCTCCCCGTTTTTTCAAGGAGGCCTGTTAGCAGGCTGTGTTTTAAACACGCTGAAATAGTGGTAAGAATGGGATTGCGTTGGGCCTTGTATTTCCAGCGTGCATTGTTCTTCATCCGTTTGGCTGGTGGTAACTTGGCAAGACGACCACTTGACGGTTTAAAACAAGCCACTTCTGGAAAGAAATGGTTAATGGGAATGCGATAAGGATGTTCTGCTTTATGTGCTGGTTTTTGGAAGCCCTTTTAGTTACCAGGCTTATGTGAGCGCAGTGTTATCAGTGCTGCAAATCCTGCACATAAGTAATAAAGGTAATGCAGTCAGAAGAAAATGATCTTGAAGCTCAAATCTTGCCTTTCTCAACCTGAATTTTAGTGTGTTGTGAGACGTGTTTCATATTTTTTTTTTCAAGACTGTTCAAATTAGGCAAAAAGGTAGCATTTGCCATCCCTCTGGGAGGGTCAGATGGTGATTTGGGGGCGACCGCTGAGTGGCAAGGGGCAGCCTGTAAATTTTTTTTGATTAGTCCTTTGATCTGGAGAGGTTACAACTGCTAATGATGGAGCAAGGATGGCTTTGTGTCTTGTTCATGAGCGCTTTTAAGAGTGCAGGTTGCACATAGGTGTCGATACCTGCTAATTAGTGCGTTTTGGTCTGCGTGATAAGGCAGGCAGAGCTGATACAAGTCCGCCAACCCTGATTCATCCTCGTTAGTGCAAGGATCAGAGTAGAGAATTAGGGAATGTAATTGGTGGCTGGTTATCAGCTTGTTCCCTCTGGGGAGAAGGCAGGTAAGCACTTCCTTCAGTCACCCCCGCCTCCAGCGCTGCCTTAACCCAGAGACAAGAAGGACAAGAAGGAGCACCGGAGCTGCTCTCCTTGCTCGCCCCGGTGGCACCACGGGCAGGCTGCGGGGCCGGGCAGAAGCTGCTTGTCCTCTGCTCCCATCAGGGCTGTCTTGAAGGTTTATGGTGAGAGGCTGCAACTTCTCCTCTCTGCCCAAAGTAATGGGATGCTGGCCTGAGTTGGAGAGCGCAGCTCAGGGACGCTTGCATTTCATAAATGAATTCACGTTTTCTTAACGCGGCGTGGTTCAGCCCACAGAAACAGATAACTTGTGGGTTTTTTAGCACGATGTATTAAGGAAATAAGGCTTATGTGTTCACAGGAGCTGCATGTGGTTGTGTCAGTCTGTCTCCTGCACCCCTACATACGGCTCTTAAACCTGGTGCCTGCTTTCCATCGAGTCTGACAGATGGTAGAGGTCTTAAACATGGGAAGGTTCTTCATGTTTCTTAAACGCTGGTATTTTGCTAGAGCTAAGAAATGCTACACGCTGCTCTGCTGAGGAGGAGACCAGGTCAGGAGGTCGCACGTGAGAAGAGCCGTGCCGGATGCCCCGGTTTCATGGATGGATCTGTTGGTAGCTCTCGTGGACAGAAACGCGTCCCCGCAGGACAGCGGGGTGGCGGCCTGGAGCAAGGGCTGGTGCTGCCAGCCGAGGTGTGCGGCTCAGCCCAGTGCCTGGCTAACAAAGTGATTCTTTTTTAAATAATGCTTTGTCATAGCTTTCAGCTGTGATCTAGAAAGGCAATTAACTGATCAATTTGATGTTTAATAACACGTTGACATCTTGCTGGGGAATAGTTCACAGAATAGCGCGGGTTGGAGGGGACTCCTTGAGGTCGTTTAGTTCAACCTCCTGCTTAGAGCGGGGCTGACTTCAGAATCAGATGAAGCAGCTCAAGCCCAGTATTTCCAAAATCTCCAGGGATGGGAATTCCACAAGTTCTCTGGGCATCTCCTTGTGTTTAACCAACTGCCTGGTGAAACTTTTGCCCTTATAAACCTGAGAATTTCCCTTGCTGTGCCTTGTGACTGTTCCTACTTGTCCTTTTTGTACTTTCTAACCTCTGAGAAGACTCTGGATCAGTTTTTCTCTGCAATATCCCTTTGTGTAGCTTAAGACAGCCCGCCACCTTCCCCCCCCCTTTTTTTTTTTTTTTGTCTTAAACCCAATTTCCTCATTTTTTTCTTGTATGTCATGTCCTTCAGCCCCTTTGCATCCTAATGGTTTTCTGCTGGACTTGCTCCAGCACTGGGGGAGAGCGAAACGTGACGCAGCGTTGCAGATGTGGCCTCAGCAGCGACCGCCTTCCTTGACCCGACGGCTGCTCGCCTCGGAGCAGCCCCGTACGTGGTTAGCCTTGTGCTGAGCTGGAGGCACATGCTGCTAGCGGATGAAGCTGGATGTTGTCTCGCAAGAAAGCACTTTTACTTGCGCTTCAAGTCAAGTATTTTAGGAATCCTTCAAATAACATCTGAAAAAAAAAATAACTGATTTTAATAAGTGTTTGTGAAATGGAGCAACGCGTAGTAGTTTGTTTCAGGTGATTTGTCTGTGTAAAAGCTAGATTCCCTGCATTGTTAGGTCAGTTATTAGGGTTTTCTGCTTCCGAACAAATCTCCTTTTCAGAAGGGAGCTAATTATGGAATCTCCACAAGGTTTGGGTGGGAAGGGACCTTAACGCCCACCTTCCCCAGCCCCCTGCCATGGGCACGCCACCTCCCACAGCACCAGGTGTCCCAAAGGCCCATCCAGCCTGGCCTTGGACTCTTCAGGGATGGGGCAGCCACAGCTTCTCTGGGCAGCCTGCTGCAGAGCCTCACCGCTCTCAGAGCGAATACTTTCTTCCTTAATACCTAACCTAAACCCACACTCTGCATCTTCATGGGGCTGGCGGGATGGCTGCCGTGGGAACACGCTGCTGGGTTTGCGCAGAACCTCCCCGACAGTCCAGTTCTTAGCATAGCTGTACGCGTGTCACTAGCAGTGCCCAAACTCGGAACACCCCAAGTTCTGTTACGGGAGAAGTCGCTTCTCTTGGAAACTATTCTTCTGTATTTTAACCGAATTTTCATAAGGGTGAAGTACTTGGAGGTGATTAGAATGCAAATGAGAGTTTTTGTTACACGGCAGAAAGTGTTCGTCTCTGTTGTGGGTATGTTTTAACTACCAACAACTTGCAATTAGGCTCACAGTTTATAATATGTAATTACTTCATTTTGCAGTTTTCCTTAAAATCAGCAGCTGTCACTGCAGTACCTTCTCGTTTGTTTGGAGGCCGGGTGGTTCCTCTGCCGAATGTCGCCAGTGGGCTGAGTAAAACGGGAAGCCGTCCGAGCACGTGGATCAATACTCCCCAAACGGCCTCAGTCCCGAATTGGCCCAACGTTGTTGGTTTTTGGGTGGTGCGAAGCACCCCAAGTGACATTCAGACTGACCTTTATATTGGATTTTTTCTGAGTGTTTCGTGATTGTGAAATACCTTGGTTTTACTTGCAGTATCCAAGGCGTCTTCCTGCAGATATGCTGAACGAAACAAGAAACGCGATGTTTGAGGGGTAAGGGCTTACAGCCCGCATGCTTTCTTAAAAAGATGGGGAAAAAAAATGCCAAAAATGCACAGTAAGGTGTGAAGGGAAGTAATTTCTGGTGGTAGTGACGCGCACACTCAGTGCTAGTGGTTTTGGTTTTGTTTTGCAAATGGAGTACTGAACTAACCATGGCAGGACAGCAAACACGAGCTTACTTTATTTAGTGCTTTGTGATACTTTCATTTCTACGGGTTTAGGAAAACCTTTGCTTCCAGGTACGCACAGATGATTTTGAGTGATTTTTTAAAAGAATACACATTTTTCTTGTTGCTTCGTTCTGAAGTATTGTGAATTCCTTTCTGAAATTTTACAATGTGTGGAATCAAATAAGGTGACTTCTGAAAAAGAAAGTAGTTGTGTGAATCTTGCATCTTTTTCCTTCTCCTCAAGCTGATTTTAGGGAGAGTATCTGAGATATAAGTCAAATTAGAACCTGCTTAGGCAAAAGAGTAAGCCCTGTTGGGGAATTTGTAGCAGCTATCCCCAGTCAGCTGCCTGTGGTGCCCTCCTTCTCTCGAGGAAGGAGGGGAAATATTTTCTGCAAATATTTATAGCGCCTGCTCTGCACTGGCGTTGTTGTTGTTGTTCTGGAGGCTCTGGCCCTGTTATGTAACTGACCTGTCTTCTCTCCGTGGCTGCTTTTTGCTGCATCTCCGTGAAGCTGTAAGCTCGGATGAGGAAGTCGGCGCCTCACTGGCTGGCGTGTGGAGGCTGGGTTTTTATGACAGCCCTGGCTAGAAGCTGAAGCTGTGGTTTCCATGATTGACTTACGCTGATCTACGGCTGTGCTGCCTCTGAAGGGGCAGCCTTTCCTGCCCTGCCTCAGGTCATGGAATTCCTTCCTCCTCCCTTGTGCTGGTGTTTGCGCAGCTGCTGTGAGCAGTGTTCAAAACCTGATTTGGCTGAAAAGTTACTTCAAAAACAACAACATGCACACACACACAAAAAGGCAGCAAGTTGATGTGACAAATGCAAAGCCACGTGAGTGCCAGTGCTGGCACAAGAAGGGAATAGGAATATGCTGGCAGAGGACTGCTTTGCTCTTCCTATTAAGCTGCTTGGCTTTGAGGTCTCTGATTTGGCACAAAGCAAGCTACCGGCCCTACTGAAACAGCAAGAAAGGGGCAGGATTGTCAGGCACAAAGAGTAGAGGGAACCGCACCGTTTCCTTTCAATTCCCTTTGCCTTTAGGTTGTCTGAGATGCTGTTGAGCTCTAACAGTTTTACCCAGAACTGATTCCCATGGAAATTGTTTTAACATTATGTAAGGAGAACATTGGAACCGAGTACAGCAGTGGGTGCTTTTGGAATGGGGGGGTTGTTGCAGGGACAGCCAGAGGGCCTTCGAACAGAACAGTGAAATTTGTGTAAATGATAAATTTGGCCTAGATGCTATCAAACGCAGTAATGGGTAGCAGAGAACCTGCACATCTAAAATGGGAGGATAAGCAGGAGGGCAAAAAGTAGACAAAATAGCAAGGATTGTGTGACTATTCGGTGCTTCCATTTTCTGAAGACCAGCTTGAACTAAAGCGGTATAAAGCAGCATGGACACATGGCGATTTGAAGTCTCATGGTACACAGCTAAATGCATAGAAAGAAAACTATGTATAAGGAGAAACGGGAAATTGAGAGAAGTGATGGGTTTCCTGGAGCGACTGAGATTCATCAGAACGCCATGAAGCTAAACGACTGCTTTAATGAAACGGTACAGACAGAACCTTGGGTGAAATGCAGTTAATATTTTTCTAATGCTAATGGTAAGGCGTAGTTCTGGAACTGCTGCTCTTCATAGTTTAGCTTAACGGGTGGTAACATAACCCAGAGCATCTGGTCTGCCACACCTGGGCTCACGAACCGACTGAGCTGCTGGCAAAAGTAATTTATCGAACAGACTCCATGTTGCAGGACTAGATGCTTATTTTTGAAATACTAAGAGTGAAACAAGGAATTAAGCTATCAAGCCATTATTATGTGCATAGTAAATAGTTTTAAATTATAATGCTTTGAAAGGTTCTGTCAGGTTTTACTCTTCAAAATCTGAAAAATAAATTTGTGCCTTTTTAGCTTAATGGAATTATTTGAATAGATGAATGAAAACAAATCTCTTCCGGGAGGTTACAGAAGTGCCTTAAGGATTTGTGAGGTGAAGGGCAATAACCTGCCCTAGGTCAGAAGCTGGGAAGAGTAAAACCTCTCGGGTGTAATTATTCACTTCTGTCACGGGGAGGGGTGGGGGGAGGTGGCATAACTGTGCCAGGAACCCCTAATGCTAGGGTTGATACTGATGGATGTAGGAAAGATGGCTGAAAAGGTAGGTGGTAAGGCTGAAGGTAATGCAGTTATGTTGTAATCCAGCCAGCTGCAGAGGTTAACGAAAAGCGTGACGGAGCAGTCGGTATTGATTGTGGGCACATCTCGCTCTGCACTTGTGCTAAAATAAAGGACTCTTAGAAATAAGATTCTTCTCCCCCTCTTTGGAAAAGACAAAAGCAGTCAATGTTATGATAAATAAGAGTTAAAGTAGCTTGTTTAGGTCATCCTCTATAATAAACCATCAAAGGTAGAACTTGGTCATTTTGTGATGAACAACGGACCAAAAAGGGGTAAGAACGTGGGTGAGTTCATGAGGAGCTTATGAAGTATGACGTTGTGTTGCAAAGGAGTCGTGCTAAAAGACTTAGATTTGTATGTTCTTTTAATGTTCTTTGTTGTTATTTTAATGTTGTCTTGTCGCACAGTCTTCCTGTTCTGCCTTGTTTTGTACCACACGATGTAAGAAAATGGGGAGAAATAGACAGGGACTTCCAGGGCCTGCTGACAGCTGTGTGCTACAGCAGAGCCTGGTCTTTGGCTTTTCTTTCCTTGACAAAAAGACGACTTAAGATAAATCTGAGGTCATCCTGCAATTTATAACTTGAGGTAATTTTCCGACGCTATAAATGGTGGAGAACTCAGCAATCAGGTAATTGTATAGCTATGTTTAGAAGGACCCACTGTATGTTTCTTTGGGCTTACTCCTGAAAACTGTTTGTCTATTTCATGGTGGTATGAAGGGTGAGAACAGGCCCATTTCTTAAACACTCAAGCTTATGGCAATTCAGTGTATAATTCTTGTACCAAAACTTACTCTGAAGTATCTCAGTTTTGAATTCAAGTTCTTGGCATCTTCTTCCCTTACAGGCTGCTAGTGCTTATGGGAGTTTCACAAAGACTGAGAAGATAGGTACAGCTGTTTTTTAATAATCAGTGGGGAGTGCCTGTAGCATGCTGACAGATAATCCAGAAGTGCTGAATTCCAGCATATTTGACTTTTTTTCCCCTCTGTACAGCATGAGAAAGTATGGGATGCTCGTGTTCTTAAAGTTGCATAATCTTTTTGTAGTTTGAAAAGCAGCTAGAGTGTCAAGGCTGGGATTTTTTTTTTCCCCAAGAATTTGGTATTTAAGTATTTCTCCATTTTCCTGGATCTGTTAAATTTCCTCCATGATAAGAATTAAGAGTCTGTCAAACAAAATCTTTAATGGAAGAAAGTAGAAGTATGCTAAGATATCCTTGTTTCTGTAGCTTATCAGACTGATGCGTGGTGCAGAAGGAAGAGTACTCTCTCCTCCCACCTTCATAGGCGAGGGATAATGACTCTTCTCAAAATTAAAGTGGTTAATTCTGATAATGAGACTTTTTATTTTTACTGTTCCTTTAAACGTTCAAGATATATCACTGTCCATTTTCCTGTGAGAATTGGTGGGAATTCTTAAGATGTGGGGACAGAATCTGCAGAAGCAGCTGTGACTCCTGGGTTTACCACTGAGTATCACCCATTTTTTATGTAATGTGAAATAATTCTACTTCTTGAATTCACAACTGAGAAGCCTGGGAAATGTTGGCATTATTAAGATCATCTTACAGAGAAAGCCAATAACTAAAATGAAAACTCTGAGGATAATTTGGTTGTCTTTTCATAGACTGAGGTGCATTGAAAGAAGGCAAATACACCTTGATGTAAATGTGCATGTTTCTTCTAAAAGCAAGTACTGATTCTATAAGGTAGTACTAAAAAAAGTTTTAATGAATAACGTGCTTATTTACTTTCAAAAATATTATGAATAAGTGGAACAAAGTGTCAAAGACTTCTATTTAACCCTGGGTGTTTACGGTTGAGGACAAGAAGTGTATTCAGTGTTACAAAAGTGACATGTGCCTGGATGTCTTGAAACTTTGTTGCTTTTATACTCCTCTAATCTTTGCTTTTGGATAAAGAACAAGGTACTGTGGTTGCTCCATGTATTTTTTCATCTGAAATGAGAAACTAATTATTCTGAAGAATCTGTTTACAACCAAAAACAAGCACAGAGCACCCAACAGAGCACCCAACCAGGCAGCCCCCTCCAGAAGTGTACACCTCATAATGCTGCCTTCCCTTGCCCCTAGGAACCGTGGTGAGCAGCCTGCTGCGGTGCTGTTGGTTCAGTGTGCCACAATATGGTGTTATTTTTCTTACAGCAGTCTTAAAAATAAGTTTAAGCTATTTGCATTGTAACTTGATAAATGTCAGCATGTTGTGGAAATATCTGCGATTGAGCTAAATGTAGACCGAATGCGAAGACTGAAGATCTTCACAGAGCAGTTTGTTTGGGAATTATTTTTTTCCTTCCCTCTCCTAGCCTCAAGCTACAAAATTCGGTATTTCAGAACAGTTCTTATCCCTGGGCATGCCCTTGGAATCTTGTTTCCACAGCAACACGAAGATACTGATAAAACATCCTTTTTAAACTTCAAATCGGCCTTTTATGTAGGGCTGTAATTAGGACGTTTGCCGGTAGCACTGTGTGCGCAGTTTCTGCGTACGCACACATGCTGAGAGCAGCCTGCAGAGCAGCCATAGGTGAATAATCCTGGAAGTGCTGGAGGAATAACCCTGGATGGGGTAAGCCTTCGGGCGGCATGGCAAGGATGTGTAATGAGGATGGAGGGAGCTGCCGGAGTAGGCAGTTGTTTTTCAATGCTTGTGTGAAGAAACAGCCCTCTGTGGGATGCAGCTATTGCCAGGAGCTGGCTGCTTTCCTCCCGGCAGCTGCAGCATGCTCTCACTTGTTCCAGCGCTGCTCCGAAACGAGGCACGTGAAGGGTAGAAACGGACGGAGGATACGTAGCCATTGTGGGTGCAAGGAGCTCGGCTTTGGCACTTGGCCCGTGCTGCCTGATGAAAAGCTTTTCTCCCTTGAGAAGGAGCTAACAAGAGAGGGGCTGCGTGTCAGCCCTTCGTCTCGGCCTTCGCTTTGCCGCTCCCTGCCAGCTCCCTGGCTGCGGCCGCGCACGCCCGGGCCGTGCCTTCAGAGGCTGCTCCGCCCTGGGCTCTGCCAGCAGGAAGCCGGAGTCCGAGTCGTAAAGCGATAAGTCGCTGGCGTTCAACCCGGGTGGCACGGCTTCCTGGCTTATACGTGCACATCGTCTGGGTTGTACAGCTGCGCGAGATGAGTCAAAACTTCGTTATGTATGTGCCAGGTGCTTTTTACCAAGCGCTAGGGCTTGGGTTGAGTTTTATATGGTTTCTTATAAAAGTATTTGGATACTGGTGCTGTTGAGGGTTGTCAAGGGTTGTTGGAGTAGTAATAATGTTGTGTATGCTGGAGTTGGGCAGTTGCAAAATTGGTATTTAAATTTATCACGTTACAGATAAATAGCATCCACAGCTGTGGTTGTATCAGCTGGTGAAGCTGCAGAGCACGGAGGATCAATCCTTCCTTTTGGATACGTAGCATTAGTAGCTCGATTCAGTATCGTGAATAACCCAGGGACTGCTGAAATCTGACGTGCAATGACTGCTATACGTTGTTAAGGATTATAAACCGAAAGCTACACAGCGGCACTTTGGAAGTTGTTAGTGTGTGAGCTGTTATTTTCACTTCACAGGTCTTCTCTGGAAAAAAGTCGTGGTCACAGAAGGTTCATGTCTTTAGAAGGCAGTGCCGTTTAACTGTTTCGATGAAAATATAAACACCTGTGAGGTTCAGTAGCAGCTGAATGTTTACACAGCTAGGTTAGGCTGTGCACGCTGGAACAGCACTTCCAGAATGCAGATAATCTAAATTTAGGACGTGCTTGGATGGGATGTGTATGTGAAGCCGCTCCTTTTTGGACTGTAGGGGGAGCTCAGGCGATTATTTGTCATAAAATTAGATCTCTAATGCGAGCTAAGGCTAAGCAAGATGAATCCTATGTTAAGTGATAAGTAAGCTGTTTAATAAGTGCAGTGAGTGAGTGCACCGGCGTTTTGGATTTGCATCGTTTAGAGTCGTTGTTCCGTTCCCTAGTGCTGCAAAGGGACTCGGTGTGTGAGCAGCGCGCTCCTGCAGCAGTGCTCCGGAGAGCAGCGGGCGCACCTGGTGGTGGTGGTAAAGGTCGGGTGCAGGTTGTGAGGAACAGGAAAGGCTTTGGGAGGTGGCTCAGTCTGATTTGCAGAGGACTCATTTTATTAGTTTAGTGTTTCCTATGTAGCAAAATAGGTATTTGACCTATGAAATTGTGTAACAATATGTCTGTAGCATGTGTGTGTGTGACAGGGAGCATGACCCTCCAGTTCTACTGAAGTTCAGCCTAATATATAGGTCAGGGACCACGTCTTCCTTGTAAACGTCAATAAATGTTGAAACTGTTAATGGCCAAAATTTTTTGTTGAGTACTTTAGTGTCAGTATCTTCCAGGTCTTGGAGCACGTGGCTCCTTGAAAGTGTACTGGTTTTCAAAGGGTCACAGAGTTTACTCAAAGATGTATTTTCATTGAGGGCTGTGTCTCTGAGAAGGTGAAATAATGCTAAATTTATAATACGGATTTATGTGCCTGTATTATTCATGCTATTTAAATAACTATGCACAGGCAAACGCACGGCCAGCTTCTTGCTCGCAGGACGTTGAGTCGTGTTTCATATGTTTAATCAATTTACAAAAAATCTCTTGTTTGATAAAGTTAACAGAAATAAATCCCTTTTAATGTTCAACTAGCTTTGGTTTTGCTTTCCTGAGCTGAATGTTTGCAATGGGAACAGTGATGCATGCTTAGCTACAGTAGTGTGGTGAGATCTTTTGATACGTACAGAAAAATGGCTGTATGCAGAATGTGCACTGGGGAGGAAATTGATTGCATCTTTACTGCAAATACTTTTTTTCCACACTGAATCATGAGTTTTATAGCAGAACCATTTGAAAGCAAAATTGCCCATCGTTTTTTAAATAGCCTAAAGCTTTTGCTAAGAAAATACTTCAAGAGCTGTAAGTGAAACTAAGCTACAAGAGAGCAAATCTTCAGTGTTTAATTGATAGATTCAGATTCACTGCATCTGTGCAAGGAAAGATGACTGTTTTCTTCCAACCTTTACTTGAGAAGCAATAACTTAGACATTTATCCAATATTGCAAGGGGTTAGAAGTTTTTATTTAAGCAGCAGCATCAACTGGTAAATATTGGGCATTCTGCTCTTCATAGCTGCTGCTGTCCACTGCTTTAAAAGGAAGTGAGATTCTGCATTGTGGGAGAAGAAATAGGCTTCTGTCAACACAAAGAAGAAGGTAGGAGGTTTGTTTCTAACAGTAAAATGATCTGTTACATTTTTATTTTTCCCAAATATGGGTTGCTCATACTTCAGAATTATTTCTATTTTTTTTTCCAGTTTTTGTCATACCTTGCTAGCATATTGTAAACACCTCAGGTGATTTACAAATTAAGAACTAACGAGGAAGTACTCTTGAAGGCTACATTGAGTTCTATTTGTGACATTTTCTTATTATCTGTTTTGGGACTTGTGAACTGCTAATGTGTTATCTATACATATGTAGTAACAACAGTCATAATTAATACTTGCTTGATGTGTGGAATTGCCAAACACCCTGTGGAGCACTGGAGTTCGTTGTTTCCAGAGGCGCACAAAATTTGCATATAGACTGGCGTTAGGGATGCAGATAGGACAACGTGATGCTGTATAAAATCAATCAAAAAGGAGTTTGCTGCACAGGTATGATTTATATGATGAAGAAAGTTACTGGCAGCACAAATCCTGTGTTGCTTTTAATAATGGAAGTGAGAAATGTAAAGTGATTCTGCATACAGTGTTATCACAGCATAAATCTGCTTTGTGGTAGAAGAACCTTGAGGTGACTAGGCATCAGAATTCCTTTTAGTTGTCCTTTTCTAACTGGATTTTCATATTTCATTCTGTTTTACCTGATCATCAAATACCTGGACATCTCAACAGAGTAAGGCCAATTAAGAGGGTTTCGAAGAATGTTCTGGATTTGATTATAGAAAATCTGTGGAATGTAAAGCCTGTTTAGCTCATACATTTATATTTTCATGTGAAATAGTTGAGGCTAACAGGAATGTCTAAATACAGGCTTGATTTTTTATTTCTAAACAACGTAGTAGTGAATAAAAAGAAATTTGAAAGGAACAAGGGAAGCGCATGTATATTAAAAATCATATACATGCATTTAAATTCTAAATATATTAAAAACATATGGTAATTTAATTAGAGAAATGATTGTAATGAGATGCTTTGCCATTCATATAAACAAGACCACGGAGAACATCCTAGAACATCCATTTGTAACATTTTTAGGAAATAACTTCTGTCCGTGTTTTAGAAATGTGTGTCCTTCACTGAGCCTCTTTCCTAGGCTCGGGCTGTGATATTGTGTATAAATGGGTAGGCATAAACTATTAGTAACACAAGGCATTCTGGGCAGAACTGCTGAGGCTCCTGTATTGGTGTAGCTCTGAACGCTGCTCCGAGCTGCTGAAATCACGGTACTGTTAATGTAGCCACGGGTGTGTTCATTGATATGGGTCACAGTCACCATCGTACGTCAGTGAACTGTTCCTCGCTTTTGCTTCCTGTGAATATATATCCGGTATATTTCTTTTCTGGAGCTCTCTTGTCTTTGGACTTGAACTTGGAGAGGTGTTTCCACAAATTTTCACAAATCCTCCATCCCTTAGTTCATTAGTGTCTGTTCTTCACAGAGATGCCAGAAATGTAGCTCAGTGGAGGAGTAAAAGGTGGGGGCAATTGGAATTACTTGCCGGAGTTAGGGTGTGGAATTACGGTGCTTGAAAGATGATTCCTGAAAGCTTTTCTGCACTCCAAAGTGAATGCGTTAACCCAAGATGACTTTGTTGCAAACTTCTTGATTACAGCATATAGGAAAAGACTCAAACTTGTTTGTTCTACAGGGAGGTAAAGAAGATGAATACTACTTTCATTGCTCAGGTACCTGAGCAGGCTTCAGGTTGATTGGAAAAGCTCGTGACTTGGAGATAGCCAAATAAGTTGTAGAACAGACAAAATATTATTGTGCTATCAGCAAGTTTAAAGATATCTGCCACTATTGCCTCTCTTCATTTGATAAGATAAATGTAAAAACAAATGGATTCACACTCTTGCTTTCTGAATTGAATGAATTTACTATTTGTTCTAAAAATGTTATTCTCTTCTAGTTCTGCCTACGATAACGTCAACAAAGTTCGAGTTGCTATAAAGAAAATCAGTCCTTTTGAGCATCAGACGTACTGCCAGAGAACTCTGAGAGAGATTAAGATCTTACTGCGCTTCAGGCACGAGAATATTATTGGAATAAATGATATTATCAGAGCTCCAACTATTGAACAAATGAAAGACGTGTATCCTTTCTAAGTTTATTATTCTACTTAGAGGTGGATGCCACCTTCTGTCCTGATTATATCCCCCTCTTCATCCTCTTCTGTACTAAATTCTAATAAAAGTTGGCTTCCATTATTGTAAATTAAAATAGAAGTTCATAGTATTTGATAGGTTTAGATGTGCATTGATAGATGATTTGACACCTAGATAAAACACAAGTTTTTTGTTCTTTTTCAGGGGAAAAAAGTTAATTTATATTTTTCAAGGCAAAGAACTCAACATTTTATAGGTGGATTTAGTTTAGCTGTTTAATCTTAAAACTACATTCACTCTCAGTAGAGCCTTTTTTAGAACTGTTTGCTTTGAGGAGAAAATGAAAAGCCAGACTCTGGCACAACTGTCTAAAGTTTTCTTAAAGGATACATCTTGGGGAAAAGCAAATAAAGCAAAACATCCCTCCACCCCCACTTCAGCATTGCAGTGCTTCCTGCATATGTGTAGTCTGAAACTACATGTGGGCCGGTAAACATGCTTGATTAATATATGCAAATATGGCATTTTCATTACACTCGTTTTTCTTTCATGGGAAACTTATTTTCATGGAGACATCGCTTCATGTGGATATCTAACATATCAAAGCAGTCACAACTGGGAGGCTCTACCTGAGATACAAACCCTAGTTTGGAATCAACCAGCTTTAATTTCCCTAAGTCTGTATACATTGTTTCCTATTAGTTTTGCAGGCCCTGTGCAGAGGGCTGCCTAATAAAAACCGTAAGGCAGAAATTGAATTGAATGCCAAACTGAAAAAATTGAATGTCAAATGTTTTCACTTAATAAAGTAGCAATATAGTATTTGAGTTTAGTCAGTCTTACCTGGGATCCTGAGGTTGCATTTCTTTGGCCACTTTGACTGATATAAGTTCATGCTGCCTCTAAAAAGGTGTCCTAGTTGTGTGGTCCAGTCTGAGTATCCAAAGGAGGCGATAGGAATGCCCAACTGGAGTGGTAATAGTGTTTTTTAGTGAAATCCTATTTTGGTCATGGAACTATAACCCAAGGGTTTTGGAGCCACGTTCAATTAAGGGAGATGACTTTTTTTTTTTTGCTGAACTCATTCCTGTCAAAGCAGGATAAAACCTTTTCTCTATGTTCATTTCAGTCCTAGGAAAAAATTATCAGATGGAAAATATTAAAATTTAATAGCCCTAGTTAAGGGCTATTTATGTTCAGTGTAGCATGATTAAATATATAGTAAGAGTGAAGAGGTGGCAGAGACTGATCAGAATTGATTGGATTTTCTACCTTCGTGCTTTTATGTAACCAGAAGCAAGTATCTCAAAAGCTTATTACTCCTTAAACTAAAACAGTTTTTATTTCCTGGTAAGCAGGTTAGGAACTTGGTCATATTAAGATGCCAATAAAGATCAGGTTCTAAGAAAGAAATAGTTTGATTAGTTTGAGAGGACCGCGTGCTGTGCCTCTTAATTCTGTAAAGGTCTGCGTCATGTAACAGAATTGATTCAATTCAGAACTTGTAAAACGAGAAACAACTACATAGTTCCATAATTGTCATGAAGCAGACAAATTGTTAGAGAAGTTCCATCTGGTACTATATGTTGATATCTAATATGACACCAGGTTTGTTTTGCTGCCTTACATCTGATGCCTTACAGATACATTGTGCAAGATCTCATGGAGACAGATCTTTACAAGCTGTTAAAGACTCAACACCTCAGCAACGACCACATTTGTTATTTCCTTTACCAGATTCTGAGAGGGTTAAAATATATCCATTCAGCCAATGTGCTTCATCGCGACCTCAAACCTTCGAATTTGCTGCTTAACACCACTTGTGATCTCAAGGTTAGTGGGGATTTCTTAAAAATTTTGCTCCCGTGGTCTTCATAAACTACCTGCTATAACCACGAACACAGGTTTGTTGTTGGAGATTAATGTGATTTTTTTTATCCTGGAAGGATTGCCGAAACATTATTAGTTCTGATAAAATAATTATTAATGTTTTAGAACGCTACGCTCTGTTATGTTGTTTCAATGAATGCATCGCTGATTCCGTCTGGAGGCTGGCTTTGAAACAGCCTTTTTGAAAGCTGGTGAAAATACCTTAAACAGAACTGTGTTCACCTGGAAAGTAAACTGAAAACTGTATTTCAAGTCTTGGATTCTCTGTGTTTAAACTGTTAATTGTTCAGTATTGGAAAAGGACTTCATATTAGTGGACAACTAAAATGATGCATGAAATCTCGGTGCTGATTACATGCAGAGAAATCAGTTGGAGAGAGAACATTCCTAATTTACGTTTTTAGTCACAGGTTCTGTAACACTACAGAAAGATGATCTTAGAGCTGTTATGATTCTTGAAAAATGTCAGCTTGATGCTTAGTGGCATTCAGTAAAACAAACCAAGCGTGAAGAATTAGAACAGAAATAAAGAATAGAACAGAAAACATGTCATTCTATAACTTTATGTTTTTCTTGAGTCTTAAGTACTGTGTTATTGTTACCCGTTGCTTCTCCCCATGATAGCCTTTAAAAGGAGGAGATCAGGATTTCAGAGTACTTCTATAGTATATGAGAAAGAACTGTTTAGCATAGGTTTCCCCAGCAGGAAGATACTGTTTGAGAAAAGGAAAGAATACAATAGAAATTGATAAAAATATTAGTGGCATAGGAGGGATAAATAGAGATCAAGTGTTCAGTCTTTACTAAATAAATTAGGTGGGGGCAAATGAAAGGAGCAGGTGACGTGCTCAGGCTAAAAGGACATAGTAGTTAACTTGCAGTATTTTTAAGCTGGTGAAATTGGTATCACAAATTAGGTATTAAGATAATGTGAATTAAAACAAAACAAAACAAAAAAACATGGAGCAAGTTAGCAGAAGAAAAAGCTTTTGGATGTTACCTCTGCTTTAGAGTTCCATGGTGGCAAATCCATAGAAGATGAGAGACTAGTCGAGAATAACTGGTCGTGTTCCCTTGTACACTTCAATACTTACTGTTGGCCACTGATGATGCGAGATTACAGAGTTTATGTGACTTTGATCTGATGTGGCACAACTGTTAGTTACATGCTGTGTTGCACCTAATTACGCTGTTTTTTAAAGTGACTCTAGTGTTCTAATTTAAAACAAAAACAAACAACAAAAACCTCTTCAAAATGTAAGCCTCTTGCTGGCCATACACATTTGTCACAATTCCAAAAAAAACAACAAATCCTTGCTGTTCATACGCTGGCCCATTCTAAATACTGGCTGCACTATTAGATTGCTTTATATTCCCGCTGCTACTTGCCAGCCTTTCCCAGGGCATAGAACTGCTGGACCTTCCAGTCTGACTCTTGCTATGGGATTTCAGCAGCTGTTGTAACATCAGAGCCCCGCAGGGCATTAACCCCTTTGTGAAAGAGATGGAGTAAAATCTACAACTGTGGTAGAAGCAGGAAAGAGTTTGAGTGTAGTTCTGTGCATAAGCTGCAGCTAAAGGAAAAAAAAAAAAAAAAAAAAAAAAGTTTAATAAAAGTAAGATGGTCATGAAAAAGAAATTAAGATGACAAAGTAACAGAATATGACCTCAGTAAGTACTGCTCCAGTTTCTTTCCAAGATAAAAACAGCATGGCACTGTGATGTGCGCTTTCCTAGTGCAGCATATGGTAGCCTGTGTGACAGCACATGCTTTTTCATGACCTAAAGGGGACTCTGGTGTTGTATTAACACCACATCTGAAGTACAAATAATGGAATTGCTAAGAAAGTTAGGTATTCTCTGATGAATACAGACTTTTTACTAACTTGTTTCGTATAGGGCCATTCTGCCAGTGTGTGTTATGTATATATGCATGACTACAAAGTGATTATTGCACATAAATTCAAAACATAGCATATTGTGAAAATGGACAACTTTAAATCGTGCTTTCAGAGGAACAAAAATAGAATGCTTGTTCATCTTCAGTGGTTAGCTTCTTTCTTTAATGGTATTGTGAGAGAGATATGTTGATCTCTTCTGGAGCTCAGTGTCCTAGAAGCTGTAGTAAGAGCTTCTTCTTTCTTCTCCTTTAAATGTAATCTTGACCTCTAGATCCTAGATTCCATTTCTAGGAAAGAAATGTATTCCTAAGTATCCATGCAGAGACACAGAGTATTTGGCGATACCACCTCAGATATTTCAGTGTATTGGTTGCACCGTTGGATTTCATTTAATGTGCTTAGTAAATGATCGTATGTACACAAACCTCATAAATCTTCCCATCTGTTTGATACCTTCGTCCAATTTTAAGCCATATCTGTAAAAAAAAAATAATAAATGAATAAAATGCGTATGTGGTAAGTGATTACAAAAACATTGTTTTCAAGAATTGGAAGCTAAATATATTAGTAGGATGTTGGGTGTTTAAAATTATTTAATGGAGGAATTACTCCATTACTCCTCTCTTAGTAGCATCTGTTCTGTTTCTCCAAAGAACGAAGCACTGACTGGTTCTTTCATTATGTGTACCTTTTGTGTTCTCTTCTATGACTTAGTCAAAATGCCCTACATGTTCTGCCTGCCATTATACTGCCTTCACACAATTTTTCTTGTTTTGTTTTGCTTCTGATTGAGAAGCCTATTTTCTTATTGTACCTTGACTTTACCAATTAATAATTGAATAGGCATAGTGGATTTGCAACTTTTTTTTTGCCCTAAATAGGGTGGCTGCTCTGCTAAAAGTGCTTTGTTGCCACAGGGCAAGAACTGCCTGCCCTCGCTGGGCACAGTCGGTCTCTGTTCTTCCTCCCTTGCACCGAGGACTTCAGGCAGAATGCTGACCTCTCCGGCTTCTCTTTTATTTTGTCTGGTTAATGCTCCTGGTTAGCTCTGCAGCTGGTGAAAACACTGCTAACAGCCAAAAAGCCTTTCTTTCTTACAGCTTCAACCTTGGTGCCTTTCTCACTGATGGTGTTTCTTCTTTTCTGCTTAACCTGCTTCTGCTGTAGTCAGCAGGGGCTTTTTGTCATTTTAATGAGCTCTCTTTGTTCATTAATCTTCCTTTCCATCCCATGTGCTACTTTCTTCTACTTGAGTTGAGAGATTCACAGGCATCTTCTTAAATTCAGTTCTTTCTTCTCACTGTGGACTGGATGGAGCCTTTCTTTTGCCTTAATAATAACAAATCATAGCAGTTTGCTCGTGTACTCTTTTAATTCTGCAAAATCTGTAGTCTCATTTAGCTTTTTTTGTGAGGCTAGGAGGAAGAGGTTGCAAAAAGTTTGTCTGCGTAATTATTTTCTGAAGTCCATAAGGTTGTCCTCTACAGTTTCTTCACCTCTGTTTTTCCAGAAGGCTCTTCTGATTATTTGTGCTGGTTCTCTTTATGTAAGCTGCTAATTGCATACAAGGCAGTTTGCCCTGTCTGCATAGCCTTGGGAAAACCTTGACATGCTTAAAAGGGTTCTTTTTGTTTGTCGTTTTCCAAGGATGCTTTTTTATTATTATTATATGTAACTGAAGTCAGATATCTGAGTGGTCCAATGCAGGCTGGCTTCTGAGTTTCATCACAGCCTTTTCATCAGTCCCTCTGTTTAAGGGTCTCCTGCCAAATCTTTTATTTCAGATGCAGCTTTTGCTCAGCTTAATCACTTCTTCATTAACTGAACTGTATCAGTTGTTTCATAGGCTCTCTCTCCAGGAACATCAAGGAGTAGGTTGTCAAGGTGAAGTGAAGCTCCTGCATTTTTGGTAGGATTATCCAGTACATTAACTGTAACATATTATTTCACATTTCTAATGTGGTCAATGTGCACAATTAACTATCAAGTAGTAAAATATTATAAAATACATTCGTCAGAGGAACCTCCTAATTGTTTGTTACTCCTACATCTGATGCTTTGTTTTTTGAAGAGGGCATACTCATTTCAAGTAAATACACTTCATGTAGAAATTGGTCATTATCATGATTTGTTCAGTGACAGCAAAAGCAGAAGTGTGTGTCTAATTTGTCAGTCAACAAGCTTGCATTTACCTATCGGGTGACAGAAAGGAACAGCTGCCATACTCTAGAACACTATCTTCACACTTTCCATTTTCTTATTTTCTTAATTTCTCTTTTGAGAGAGGATGATAAATAGCTCTGAAAGCCACGGAGCCTCCTTACCAGAGTATATATTAAAAAAGCTCTCATTTTTGCTGAACTCACTAGTCTAGATCAGGGATTTTTTTTTTAATTTTTTTTTGGTTAGATTTTTTTTCTGGATCAAGAAATGTTTTCTTCTGGGTTTGTTTATATTTGTTAAGCTTGTGCTTCCTTCAGCAACCTGTATTTTCCAGCCTACCATTATGTCATGATGTTTCTATTGCAAAGATGCACTGTTGGGATGGTAGCGGGGTTTTGAGCTATGCTTCAAATGCGTTGGTCATAGATTCTTTGGGGGAGGCATCTTAAACTCTTCTCATTTTCTGATAAATGTTTACTAACAAGTTGGAGCAGAATACTTTGCCACCTACCTGTGAGAGAAGGTGTTAAATAAGCCCATAGCAGAACACAAACTGTGCACCAGAAGTATTTTTTTCCCCTCAAGCTATTCAGGCAATTTATTCTTCTTGACCCCTGTATGAGGCCCTATCCAAATACTCTTTTTGTACTTGCATCCAAAATACTTATCCTAATGCTAGTGCAATAACTTATTTCTAGAAATACAGGCTAGCATCACTGTCTTTAAGTGTTGCATCACAGATTGGAGAAAGGTGAATTAGTAATGTTCTAGTACTGGAAGCTCTATGTCTAATATGCCTTTTTTCTTTTCTTTTTTAATTTAAACCAGATTTGTGACTTTGGACTGGCTCGTGTTGCAGATCCAGACCATGATCACACAGGATTCCTGACAGAATACGTGGCCACACGTTGGTACAGGGCTCCTGAAATCATGCTGAATTCTAAGGTAAGAACCACAGTGCGTTGCTGTGATGCTTCTGTTGCTGGTTATTCACTTCCAAGTACCAAATTCTTTTCCTTCCTCCTGCCCATTCTGTGCTGTTTTTTTTTTTTTTCTATTTTTTTAGGATCAGAATGCATGCACAGTCCTGAGAAAACAGGGTGGTGGATTTATAGCGTAGCTACTCTCTTGTAATAAATTTGTGATTCCAGATACAATTACTGGATACTACAACTGAGCAGACGTGCACGAGATCCCCTATGCCCAGTTCCTTGCTATTCACAAGACTTCTTTCTGTCAGATGCTCTGTTTCATAGAGCAGGACAGAAGTACTGGTAATGAGAGCATTTTAGTGCTGTGTTCAACAAGGCTTGCAAATGTTGCCTTGGTGTTATCTTGATGTCTTAATTTAGGTTTAGAGTGCATAATGAGGGTGAGTCTGATTCTGAAGGCATGTGATCTTTGCTGTATGTCAATCTTACTTGCATTCACATAGTCTTAATCAAGTCATCCTTTTTTTTTTTACTTTGAGTTATTCACATTTACCTCTGCTAAGGTGAATCCAATTTCTGTATGGTGTGACTAATGGGTATCTTTCATAAACTTTGAATTAGTTTCTACAACTGCGTACGTGATAGTAAAATACCTGTGACACCTGTGTCTGTATCTTATGTACCCCAAAGACTTTTCGTCTGTAGGATAACTGCTTGGTTGTTGGGTTTGATTTCTTGTTGCAATAGTGTGTTTAATGTGCTTTTTAGAAAATAAGCATCTGCTCAGTAGAAGGGTTTTTTTTAGACTACTTTGTATTTTAAACTTCCACTGAGGCCTTAAAAATAGGGCAACTTAATCTTATTTCTGGATGTTTGCATATATTTATCAGCAATTTCTACAAGAACATATTTTGTGTGTTTCTTAGGAGGTGGTCAGCTCACAACATTCCTGGTCTATTAAGAGACTTTTTTCAGAATTAGTGCATTGAAAACATTGTTGAATGGTCATACCATGAGGAGCTGGTGCTGAGTCAGCTGTGGATTCAGCAGTCACTAGCTTTTGTTGGAAGCTCCCTGCTACTGGGAGGGGGTGTGGTGGACAGTGGGCTATGGGAGAATAGGACAAAGGAGTTTATAGGGCCAAGGGTTCTTGAAGTAAAGTTGCCCTTGTGTTATTTACCCAAGCAGTAGTGTAAATACGCTTCTGAATCAGAGCCTTTCATTACATATAATATAGGTTATACACTTGAAAATAGTTTGTTCAATTCTTCTCAGCATAGCATTATTTCCTACAGTTGGCCTTCTCACATCATCTTTACTATTTACTTGCCTATTGTGTTTACAAGTCACCTACCCAACAATCCATTTTATCCTTTCACTCCTTTGATGCTGAAGGTTTCTTACTGACTTGTGTGGTGTTTAAATTCTGTACCATTAGGAGGTGTGGCTTTTTTTCCCCGTGTGTTTAGCATGCTGTTAGGAGCTATAGACTAAACAATATTGTAAAGGTTTCTGAATTTTTAAGTCTTTTAAGTTAGTATAAGGCCCATTTTTGAAATTTGTTACTGTAAATTGGCTATAGGACTAGGGAGTCTCAGAAATTTGTGGTTGGCAGCTAAACTTACAGTATGCTTTAGGAAAAGCATATCTTGCATGTTTCAGTTCTTGGTACACCTTCAAAGCAGTGTTTTTGATACACAATTCTTAATTATTTCTTTCACTGAAAGGATTGTGAACTATTGGAACAGGCTGCCCAGGGAATTACCAGAGTCACCATCCCTGAAGGTCTCCAGAAAAGGTCTACTTGTAGAGCTTAGTGACATGGTTTAATGGTGGACTTGGCAGTGCTAGGTTAAAGGTTGGACTAGGTGATTGTAGAGGTCTTTTCCAACCTAGATGATTCTGTGGTTCTGAACAAGAAAAATAAAACAGCATGAACAACCATGACTCATCTAAAAAACTTATGTCACTGTACTTTCAAAATTTACTGAGTATGTTACTGCAATTATGCAAAAATATATTTGAACAAAAATCTTGCTTTCCTTTACTTGCAGGGTTACACCAAGTCTATTGACATCTGGTCAGTAGGCTGTATTCTGGCAGAGATGCTGTCCAACAGACCTATCTTTCCAGGAAAACACTACCTTGACCAACTTAACCATATCCTTGGTAAGCTTTATATAATGAAGTGGCATTTCCACATATGTCTCTCAATTTTTTCTACCACTACACTAGTCTTGGTCAGCCATTTCTCTTTCTCTTGGTTTTGTAGTTCCTTTAACCTATGCTACTATGTATGCATGAAGTGTCTTCAAGAATATATAATGTATGGATTTATAGCTGCATCTTCTGTTCCATGTAGTTATTTCTGTAGTGATTTCTGCAGTAAATCATTGATTTGAGGGACAGCAAGAGGATACTTATTTACTATATAAAAAGATCCTTTTTTAAAAGGTAAAAAAGCTCAATTACACCGATAGGTCCAAGTCAGTTTTTTAAAATTTCTACACATAAGCCACTTACATCAACTGGATGTTGTAAAAAAAGTATTGATAATTGGAAAACTCAAATACAGTTGTTTATTTATGAGAAAAGTTAAATTTTTTAGTAAAGGTGAGGCTTCTAGAAATTCTAGAATATTCTTTGCAGTTAAAACATTTAGTATGGAATCTTCTTCCTAGCAGTTTTAATGTTGAGTTTTAGCAAATATGATGTGACTGTTTTTAATGTACTTTCATAGAAATGCAGTAGTTTATTTATTTATTTTTTTCTTTTAATAGGCATACTTGGATCCCCTTCCCAAGAAGATTTGAATTGTATAATAAATTTAAAGGCCAGAAACTATTTGCTTTCCCTACCACACAAAAACAAGGTACCATGGAACAGGCTGTTTCCAAATGCTGACCCCAAAGGTATTTTATACTCTATTACATTGTATCAGTTATTCAAAAGTGGAAATTAATACCAAAATAGAACATTCAGGTCCCTTAAAACAGCTGTATAAGTCGGGTATAAAATCATAAATCAGCATGAAACTCTTCTACCAACTTAACTATTAAAATAATTTTAAAAATACGTCTAAAATTATGTGGTGTGGTGTTTGGTCATTAACTTCCTTATAACAACAACAAAAAAATGGAAATCCCAGCTATTGTTGTCTTTGAAAGTGTAGTTCATTGAAATACTGAATGTTGGCATTGGACGTTTGCTGTTTGTTTTCGTATGTAACTATTATATTTCTTTCTAACTTCTCTGTATAGCTTAAGGATTGCTGTATTCATGGTACAGCGCTCTTACTTGCTCTGACACAATTCGTGTCACATGAGTTTTTTGAACTCAGGATAATTCGCTCGTAGTGAATGTGAACAGGTACTGAACTGTCATGAAAAAGCTGATTTCTGCAGATGGAACTGTAGAGCTGATCATCCCCATCACTGGGAAAAACAGCTGTGATTTATTCTGCTTCTTTTAGTGCTCATCAGTGTGAGAATTTTTTTTCTGTGAGCTTCTGACAGCAAATTGCAGCCATGCCGATGTGCTCAGCTGCTGGGGGAACATGCAGTTAGCGTGACTTCCATAACACCTTTTCATCTAAATCTTCAGTGTAGCTTTGACAGCAGTCTTTCAAAAAGCTGTTTGCCATCATTTCAGTAAAAAGCAATCTGCACAACATGGAGCAAGCATGTGAGTTTCCAGTGTTGAGAAAACTGCATAAAAATATTTGGTGCTAATTGTTATGCAAGCTTTGCAGCTTTTTATAGCTGCCACTGAATGTGATGGTAAATTTCTGTATATTCTGCAGTGCTTTGTATCCATCCAGGCATCTTATCCTGATACAAAGCTAAAACTGCCTTAGTGCAGTGAGAAGTTTGTATTTGAGTTTTGCTGTAAATAATGTGATGAGGAGGAGAGATGGAATGGAACTTAATGATTCTGCAAATATCTTTGGTCGTCTTGCTTCCATAATCATTCTGTTTCCATTTCCAAGAAGAGAAGAATGTGTTACAACCGAAGTAGCTGAACAATTGCAGTAACTCTGATTTGTAACATTTGTCCAGAGTTTCCTCAGACCTCATGCTCTGTCTTACAGGATCTTCGAGTTCTCTGTGGGTTCTTCACACGTTGCCTTCTACAGATTTTGCCTAAATCTCACAAATGTGAACATATTTTTATCTTTAGCTGGAGAGTGTCTTCTGGGTTACTTATAATAGTGTACTACGAATATGTAATATTATTTAATAACTTCTGGATGACACTTTCATCATTAAACAGATCAGTGTTCTTTTCAAAATGAGAACATATTTTTGTACTTCATTTCAGACAAGGTCTATCTTGTTTTGATTTTCTCTGCCAAAAATTCAAAGCATCAGTTTGAGAGCAGAAAAAAATCTATTTAATTTCTGTTGTAGTTGAAAGCAGTTTGTGCCACAGAGGTCTGTGCAGTTCTTTCCCTTAACATTATTTCTGACACTGTACAGCCTTCGAAAGGGTATGTGTTCTGTAGACTTGTTCTTAAAACCTACTAGATCATACCAAAGGCAGTTGTAACTTAGCAATGATGATAGGATGAGCAGAGGAAAGGCATACTCCCCTAGTCAAAGGAAGCATTCTACTGTTTCTGTTGCTGCTCCATCTGTGATTTGAAATTAACAAAAAGCTTAGGGAAGCCTGTCTTTTCAGTGTAGCTTGCCTTTAACATTGCTTGTACTTCACAGATTGTAGTGAATATTAAACTCTTGCTTATTTTTTCTCTTCTTAGCACTTGATTTGTTGGATAAAATGTTGACCTTTAATCCTCATAAGCGAATTGAAGTGGAGCAAGCTTTAGCCCATCCATATCTGGAGCAGTATTATGATCCAAGTGATGAGGTAAAGACATTGTTGAAATGTAAATGTTGTTGATTAAATGATACGTTACTTTTTTCATTAGTTTAAGGACAATATACTGCCATAATTGAGTTGAAGAATTAATTTTGTCAGTTTACCAGAATGGTTATAAATGTGTTCACATAGCGTGTGTTCATGTACTTACCATAATTACACAAGACAAGTATTTGCATTCTAGTTCCCCATGGACATTTAGAATAGTAATTTGCATATTGAGAGATTTCAGAAGAATATATTGCACCTGAAGTGTTAAAACTTGAGATACAAATAGGATGTAGTTAAAGATTTGCAGGTGCTTTTTACATCTCAAAATTGTTACTTCTTTTTAGGCATCTCAAGAAATTTTAGTGTTAATCTTTCACTGCAACTCTTTTAAATAGTTTATTGCTCAGTTTACTCAGATATCTCTATCAAGAAAGTAGCCATGCATTTGTTCTTTGTAAACCATAATTTATATTAATCAGGCCTTATAATATAGATCTAGGAAAAAAATAAACTTTAATGTATCATATAGTTGGGTTCCTACAAGTTAATTGTATTATTACCCTTCTAAGCAAACATCTGTATGTGTTCCCCTTTGAACCATACAACTGTAAAAACAGTGGAATTCCAAACATTTTTTAAACGATGAACAGTGTACTTGCTAGACTTTACTTGATGTCTGTGTTTTTTGCATTCTTAATTTTCTTTGAGATTAAAAAGACTTGGTTGTATGCAGAGATGTACAGTAGTAGTTTAAATACACATCACTTAATAAAAAGAAAAATAAGGGGAGAAAATCAGTCTGCTTAACTTCACTCCTAACTTGGAATTGATGTTCTGCCTTTACATTTCTTATTTTAGTACTACATTTTGGAAACTCAACAAAAAATGAATAGATGCTAGGAAATACTCTCTGAAAATGGAACTTCTCAGTTTACTGTGTTTTTGTTTCATAATGGCTGAGATAAAGTCAGGAGAATAAAATTTGCCATCAGTTTATGCACTTAAAAGCCCCCCAGAATGAACTTGCTGTAAATGAACTTGCTGTAGTTCGTATTATGCTGGTGGGATTTTAAGTTACTTCTGGTGAAGAAGGAGGGGAGAAGGAAATAAGGAGGGGGACAGAACAATATTTCAGATCATTTTTCTTCAGGTAGTTACTAAGTTATTTTGTCAAATATTTTACTGTGTGCTTTAAATTTTACTGTGATTCAACTAGTGGTTCAATTTGGTAAACTGAACTAATAAAGCACAGAAGGGACTAATAGAATGAGTTGTTCCTTGAAGGTGGCACAATACTAGACATTTTTGTGAAGCACGTTATTTTCAGATTTTTTTTCCCATACAGGGACTGCATGAAATCTAACACAACAGTAATACTAAAAGTAAATAAATAACAATGTGTCTCTATATTATTAAGCCTGTAGCTGAAGCACCCTTCAAGTTTGATATGGAGTTGGATGACTTGCCGAAGGAAAAGCTGAAAGAATTGATTTTTGAGGAAACTGCTAGATTCCAGCCAGGATATCCATCTTAAATTGTGCATAGGTAAAGTCACAGCAATAAGAAACAATTTGGGAAGGGGGAAAGAATTTTGGAACTCTCTGGTTACCACTAGGGAAACATGTAACTGACTGTTTCTATTGATATGCTAACTAGCTCCTGAAGTAAAAACTTTCTGCTTATTCCATTGACATCAGTCCTATTCTGTTACTGAAGAAGTGGGTTTATTTTACTCTACAACATTGAGATGTCTACAGGGAATCGAGGCAATTGTCTTGAGATGTTTACCTACTTTTTAGGTTACATTTAAGGAATAAGAATCACATTTAATTAGTGCTTCTCAGAATAAAAGCTATGTGAACACTTTGAAATGCAAATCATGTTTAAAAAAAAAAAAAAAAAACTTGTCAAGGGGACAGTGATCTTCATTCGAGATACTAGAGTATTTTGGCATATGGCTTCAAATGCTTTAAAAAAAAAATCTTCCTTAAATGTAATGTGCAGAGGAGAAACCTTTTTAACTACTTAAACAAAAATCCCAGCACCGTAAAACTTCAATATAACTTCCAGTACTTCTGAAATAATTGTATGAGTAAATAGCTGTCTAGCTATTCTTTAATTATAATTATACTTGCTAATATTTTGAAGATTTAAACTTTCTTAATTTAAAATGTACTGGTATTTGCTGTCTCTGACACTGTTTTATTTTTTCAAATCAATAAACTTAACTGGTCTTCATATACCATGAGGCTTGCAAGTCTCAGTAGTTTCATGCAAAATTGGTCAAATACTTACCTGAGCAATTTTTCCAACACCTGAGAAACTTCTGTGATACTGCTCGTAGTTTAAAGTATGTAAGCTTTGGGGCTAGACAAGAAAACCCATAGACAACAGCCTAATATGTGTTGCCTATTTTGTGAGCTTAAAAGTGGATCCTGTGCTATTCTCTACCAGTGTTCTACAAGTATCATCTCTGCTTGGCAGTTCTAGCAGAAAGGTTAAGTTTAGAGCCTGTGAGCGTCTCCATTGTAAGAAATCCAAGAGCTTGACAGCAATGTTTAGAAACTATTGCTTTGTTATAACCAGTAATTTTTCTGCACTAAAAATGGGATTTCAGTTTCTGTATTGCTTATACCTCCAGTTTCTTTTATTTAATGTTGCACAGGTAGAAAAGAAAAGAAAAAAGTTGAGGAAACTGTTGAAAATAGTTTTTACTTTAACAGGGATAACTTCTGTTGTTACTAGTTTGAATGTTGAATATAATTATGTTGAATATCAAAGTTCACAACAGAAGTAATTTTGATTTTTAGAAAGTATTTCATTTGTGAGGCTTACTAGCTAACATTCAAAGCTATTTTAATAATTAAAATTTAGATAAATCTGGGGCTCATACTCCTGGCTTTTATTATTAGTTGGGCATTACCAATAGAATTAATTAGAACTGGGGTGCAATAACATGGCTGGTACCTGTTTCTCTTCTGTGTTTTTTAAAGCTAATTCTGTACAAGAGCCACACGGAGCACATGCACATATTCTGAAAGAAAATAACATAAGTGGAGTAAGATGAAACCTGTTATTAAAAGGCCATAGAATCAAGGAGGGAGAACAAATAGCTAACGTTGTGCCAAATCAGTTTATGATCTCTGCTCCTTTCCTCTTTGCCCAGACCACACGTACCTAGGTTGTATTAGAGATTAAGGGATAAAAGGATCAGGGATAAAGATATCTATCAGTGATCCAGTGCTAAGGGAAATTTCTTTGAATGCTATTATGAAAAGTTGATTTGGTTGATATGATGCTGAAATTTAAGTATTTTACTTAACTTGATAATGATATGCTTGTAAATTGTACAAATCTGTGGTTAGAATTATTAGATATTCTGTTTCACAGCAGTTCAAATAGAAGTAGCTGACACAGTGAAAACCGGTCCTTAGCAGTAGGCTTGGACTGCACAGTAACAAGTCTCTTCCTGTGCACTTGTACTCCTCCCCAGCCCCACACTTCATCAGCTAGCTCTGCTCAGTGGGTTATTTCCTGTCATAGTTTTTGATTGTCATTTTTGGAATTAAGAAGCAATGTGAAAATAAGCGATTATTCAAATAAATAATGAGTTCACTCATTTGGAGAAAGGTAGAAATACCTTCCTGTTTAATAGTCATGTTTCTATATTTTGTCACTTAGGAATTTAAAAGGATTTACACAGGAACGGCCTGTGTTTGGGGGGAGCTATAACCCATGTGGATAACGAAGCTAACATTTTAAATAGCTGGTCTGGCTACTTGTTAGATTAAGGAGTTTCTCAGGGAAAGCTTTTTTAAAAATAATACATATTGGTACTGCTGTCTTTGACTCATGGTAAAACATAGTGTATAAAAACACAGAAATAGGAAAATATATCTGTTTTGAAAGGCAATGTTAAAACTTTCTTCACTTAAATGTGTCTCTGCTCTTTTTTGTAGGACAAGGACTTAAAGGACTGGGCATGCTCAAACGTTGCTGTTCCTCTTCCCAGTTCTTTATTGTTGGTCATGTCTTGTGGCCTCTCTCAGCTTATCCACTAACTCCTTTGAGCCATTCAGGAGGGCAGTTCCTGGTAGTTTTGGCTTTTCATGCTTTCAATGAATCTTTTAAGCCTGAAGAATTGTAATTGACACTCCTATGCGTAATGCCCATTGTTGACCTGTTGCAGTACTGTACTGTAAGTGCACCTACTGCTGGCCGTGTTTTAACTGCTTGCTTTCTGGTTTGAAAGATGCAGTGGTTCCTTTCACTCCTGGATCAATATCCAAGAAGATAATTCATTAACCGATAAGAAGTTTACACCATGAACTATGTTTTTCTGACTTTACTGAAGTCGCTGGCATCTTTTTTTAGAAAAGCTACTATTCAGGGCACTTTAAGTCAGTGACATCCCAGATTTTTTTTTGCACTTCCTTTTTAAATAGAAATGGTTAGCATCCAGTGGGGTTTATACCATTATGCTATGGATGACAGCATAAGTCGTGTTCATGTTAATCTTGCTTATGCACTTGTTTGGGTGTCCTGTGCTGTACATATAGGTATTCTATACAGCGTAATAGCCACATAGGAACCCATCTTAATTGAGTTCATCTAAGAAACATTTTTCCTTGTATTGACAAAACTTGTACCTTTTCTCCCTGCCTTTTTTAAGAGATCATTTAAAGTTTAACCATGTTGGAGGCGTAGTACTTCCAAAGTTCATACCATATAGTAGTGTTTATAAGACTTGTGCAAAGAGAATGAGTGGCAGCTCGCCAACTTATATTTATTCACCGTGTGGTGGAAGATTAGCAAAGAACATAATGGCATGATGACCTACAGGTGAATGCTTTTCTTTGTGGAAGGCATCTGAATGTGGTGGTAAGCGAGAAACCAAAATATGTTAATAAACTCAGTCTACATACTGCATACCAATGAAATGCTTCAAATGAGGATTGATAGTTTTACATTTTAATCATTGACATTCAGAATTCTTGCAGAGAGGAACACTGCATCTTTAAATGAGAAAGTCTGAATTTACTTTTGCTCCTACAGCATGTCAGCATCTCAAGTTCATTTCTTGCAACCTACACTATGGTGATTTGTAATCAAGCCTCCATGAGCTCGTGACATGAAGTACTGTTCTGTTGTCAAGTACTATCAAACTTTTCTGATAATGCTGAGTTAGGACAACCAAACAAAGCTAGCACTAAATAATGTTTAAAATTGTATACCTTTTAATGATCTTTTCAAGTATTTGTTACTGAAATTGTATAATGTGGAGTTTACTAGGTGTTATGTTCCAGTGCAGTGCCTCCTTTTCTTTCCCCACTGCTCTCTGTGGTGAGAAATTTGCCTTGTTTAAAATAATTACTGTGCCCTCGCATGACTGTTAAAGCTTTCTGTGCAAAGATGATTGTCTAAGTGCCACATGCCTATGATTGAGAGAAAAAAAAAAATCTATTGTTACCTCTGAGTTGTGTTCAACTGAAATGCTATTCAACAAATAACTTAGGAAAAATAGTTCTATTTTTAGCTTTTCATATCTCTGCTGTCTTTTTCTCATTTTATTTTGGCAGCAGTGAAGAATGGATTGTATAGACTGCTTGCTAATATGAACAAAATGCACTTGTAATTCCTGGAAATAAATTTAAATCTTATATCTTCACATTAACATAAAGAATTAGTTTTTGGTTTCCTCTTGGGTAATGTGTTTGAATGGAAATCAGGTTCAATTGCTACTGTAGTATACAAGGATGCTTGCTGGTTAATAACTCCAGGCTTCCTCATACCACTTAAGTCTGTTTTTCAAAGAAAAGAAAGCCATTAACTTAGATTTCAATAGATAAGGGTGCTTACAAGATTCCATTTCAAAATTTTCCTTTTCTTATAGTTTGAGTGTTAATCTACCAAAACTAATTTTTAATAAGCAAGGGTTCATTTTAAAGGGCATTTTTGATTAGGAAGTTCCTGTGGTACATACATCTCTGTTGCGTGGAACGTATTAGGAGCATTATCAGGACACTGCACAAGTGATCATTGAATTGTGGTATGGAACCTATGCTAAAAAACATTTCTATAGAAGAAATATGCACTTGACTGTTGATACTAGTGTAGAAATTTCTTTTGACATTTCTACACATCTTTACCAAAATGCTTTCCTCACTTGGTTTGGAGAAGCTGAAATATTTCTAGAATCTCTGCTACTTGTACCATCATCATTACCACAGGAATCATGGTTGGAAAGATGACTGTTACTGAAATTAGTTTGTAACACCTCAGTTTTACTTTATTAAGGAAGAATTTTGGCAGCTTGTTTCATCCTTCTTTCCCAGTTATTTTTTAATACTTTCTTTAATTTTGGATTTTTGGGGAGCTGGAGATTTACCTTTGCAATCTGTCTCTCGGGATGAGAAGCCAAGGGTTTGCTTTACCTAACATCTGGTGCTTTCAGGCTTTCTTCCTTAACTATCCTGCTGAATCAAATTGCCATCCATCAGTATCAGTAACTGCATTCATCTATCTTCTACTGAATTCAGTACGCATTGTTAAGAATTTGTTAAAGCATCAAGTGCAGAATGGTAATTCTTTTGTCGGATTTTATAAACAGTTTAAAAGAAGGTGCCTATAACACTGTTAGGTCAGCTATTTCATCATTTTACATCGATTTTTTTTTTCCTTTATCTACTTTTTGTATTTTTAGAGCAGAGAACCGAAACTCGTAATTGAAGTAACGTGTATTTCATGGTAAAGATGTTTTGGGAATAAGGAATGTAAACAGTTGATTGTCGAAACATTCCAACTTTATAGCTGAAGAAAAATATGCAAACATGAACTTCTTCTGGATGCTTTGGCAAAGAAGCATCTTACTCCGCTATCCTGACTGTCACCAGAATCTTCCTCATCAATATTACATATATATATATATATAGTCTGAAGTGTACAACACACTACACGGGCCGAGCGGTGTGGTGCACTATGAGCTTTCAGGAGTAGCAGGTGGTGACATAACTCAGCAGTGGCCAAATGAAACCCAAGGAGTTTAGCATGGTTTTCCTTACAGAATGGGAGAAAAAGAAAAACCTGTTGTTGCTGCCCACTGTAATACGTTATGTTATATTTATACCATGTCGAAGTTGTTTGCTGAGCAACTGTACTATAGATTTAAACTTTATTAATATATATTTGCTTATGTTAGTGTAGTTTATATAGTCCTTGGTTATTGATAAATTTATTGTGTTGTTACAGCACAGTGATATGGTATAAATATAGGTCTATACATACACACAATATACTCATGAATTTGGTCCCTTGCATAGTACTTTTATATTTGTACAGCAATGTCTTCAAGTAATCCCGGATTTTAGGGGAAGTATTTTTGTAAATGCAGTGGTTTAAACAGAAAATCCAAACAATCCTTTTACTAAGTTTTAAATTCATTTGTGGTTCAAAATGGTTTAGTTAACAATTGAAATCAAGACACTAAATTAGTGAAAAGTGCACATTAGTAAAGTGAAGCTTATGGTTTTTTTTGTAGCATGTGCTGTGATCAAACTAAGTGAAACATTGGAGGAAATGTAAAAGTTGGACTACCTTTGTAAATCTAGAACAAATTTCTAAAGGTTGCAGCTGGATTACTTACTATTGTTGCCTTTTCTTGTGTTGTATCAGTGTAGAGCACTCAAATACTCAAACTGCTTTGTCTTTGCTTTGTACTGTTGGTGCCTTCTTAGTCATGTACCCCACAAGTCATGCATAGCTAATTTAGTTAATGGTAAGTTTAAAATTTAAGAAAAAGGCAAAGGAAGATTTTATATAAAAAACTAAAAAAATCATTTTCTGTATGTTCTTATTCATTGTAACAATTAAACGTTTATATTGTGACAGATTTGTGATTTGGTTAATCTGTATAGATCAATTGTAAGTAGCAAAGGTTTATATTTCGTCTTATTCTTTTAATGTTGTAAACGTTTGTGATTTTCTTTTTTAAATCAGGTAACTTAATGTTCTGTTTTGTTTTTGGCATCTGAATCTTGTAAAAACAAATGCAAAGAAAATCATTAAATTGTGTCCCTGTATTACCAAATCAGCATAGTACTGTGCGTATATAAAAAAGACTGGAATTTCACTTTAAAATGAGCTGTTTTTATAAATCATACGCTGTGTGTTACATTAGCATGTCTAAAAAATGACCGTCACTTGAACTTTGTAGTAGCAAGTAGCCTGCATGAATATTTTAAAATACACAAGTGTTGTTGTTTTAGTGTATGACCATGCCAGCTTGAAATTAAATTAGGGAAGCCATCCAAAAAAATTACAGGTAAAGTTCGTAGACAGGCAGAAGTGTTGTATCTTTGTGGCAAGAAAGTTTTGAAATGCATTGGCATTTTGAACTATTGAGCACAGATTGTTTTGACTCTCTTGATATTAAGAGAGCTATAGCCCATTTCCCAGGAAATCTTGAAAATAATTATTTGAGCAATCCTTAAAGACAAAATGTTTTCATTTTGCTATGAAAAAGGTTCTTGTCAGACCAAGGTTTGAAACATTCTGTGATGTCTGGGAGCAGTGCACTGTTACATCGCTGTACTGGGCTTTATATGGTTTTTATTTTTATATTTTTAAGCCTAAAATCAAGCTGTGCCAAAGAACTGAGCTCTTAAAAGATGTAATTGGATGATGGCGGCTAAAAACTTCTGTAATTAATATGAAAACAGAAAAAATGTGACCTGAAACTAACAAGTGTTTATCAGTAACTGACAGGTTTGTGACAACTCTGAAAACTGGCTTGTTAAAATTCATTTCTCTGGCTTTCACAGCGGTGAATGCATTTTCTTCCAGAATATTACAGAATTTAATTTGGCTATAGATAGGGTTATGCATGTTCTTTTTCACTGACTGTAGCTGCCTTTGTCTTTTTGTTCCTGCTAGCAGTACATTGGATTGTGGCATGTATTTCAGTGAGTTACTTCAAGGTATAAAAAATCTGCAGCTTGTCACAGTGGAGGTTTTCACAAGCTGCTGATTGACTTAGCACTCTTGTAATGGTTGTTTAAGCGGCGTTAGTTAAAATATGCATATTTTCTGTGTTCCACTGGAATCAGACATTGATCCTTTGATCCTTTTATCTGAGAGCTTGAAGTGTAAGGGGCAATCTTAAACTCCTGGAGTCAAGGACTGTATAGATGGGTACTGAGGTCTGTTCGTGTGGCCTGGGACGTTGTAGTTAGAACGCCCTGGAAGCTGAACCCCCAGAGCTGGGGGAGATGGTGCACTCAAATACAAAGGCTTGTGAGGAGCTGCTGTCAAGTATAAGCCATGTTTCTGATGCCAGTACTTTCTCTGCAGACCAAAGATGCGTGCTTCCTTGTTCTGTACATTTTATTTTGCTATTCCTGCTACTAATTTGCATATTCGTAACACTTGACAAACTTAAAAAATAAAAGCGTAGAAGACTTAAAAACTTCGTAACATCAATACATGCCGTGTCTGTTGATGGTTATCTTACTCTGTCACACATGAAACTCCTCCGCTTCAGAAGAGTTCTGCAGCTTGAACTCTGGTTTCTGAGAAGGCTTTGGTTACTCTGCAAAACGATGTGCTGTCACTTGTACAAGTGCAAGAGGTGACCAGTGTTCAAATGTGGCTCTGCTCATGCTGTGTTTGTGAATGCTCATCTTGGAAGTTAGATATGAGAAATGTTATGTAAACCCTTTATTTTTCCATTTTACAAATTACTCACACAACTTCAGTTATCTTTCACAATTCTTTCAGAACTTTGTCCATTTTTTTCGGTATGTCTTGCTATTTGACCAATTTACTTTTCTCTGTCATCTTAATTCAAAGTGAAGCTAAATTCTCAGTTGTTCCAAAAATCTTCAGGATTTGTGAGGTTCTGGTGATAAATAACAGCTTACTGATCGTATTAATTAAACTGAGGTAAATCCACTGAAGAGGTAAGCATAAAAACTGGAAGGTCTCCTGAGATTCTTCCTGTTGAAAGCATCGTATGTGATCTGGTAACTGTGTTTATTTCTGGGAAGGCAATAGGAAAGCATACAAGGAACAGAAAGGGACAATACATTTATGTAAGATGTGATGTGAAACCCAATTCCACTGGGTTTCTTTGTTGCTGTTGGGAGCTTAAGCCTGAGATTCAACAGACCCTGGTTCAATTTTTTCCCTTTTTGACTCCAAAACTTTAATACCTTGTAAATACTGGAAACTCCTTGCTACTTTTCTAAAATTGCCTCTCATCTTCCTCGCAACACACACACTTACAAGTAGCTTATGTTTGTGCAGGAAAGCTGGTCAAAGGAAGCTTTAAGTTTTTTTCTGATTCTGTGGAAAAGAGCAAGAAATACCTTGCCAGCATGTTGGGTTTCCAGCATTTTCTCATCTAAAAATATTGAGTTAAATACTCTTGTTTATCTTGTGAGTCTTCCTGTGCATTTGTATGACAACTGTATTAGCTTGTCAACTGAAACGGTACTTCTCTGTCTCCTTCCATTGCTGCTTGGACTGAGCTGACCTTTAATCTTGCTCAGTTATTACTGTCTTCCAGCAATGCTTCACTTCCTCAGGGTTTATAGGCTCTGTGATGGCATTTGTCTCCCAAGTCCTTTAACTGCTACGACTTTGGTTCTTTTCTTTCTTTTGCTGGCTGTAGTTCACGTACGGTCTCACAACTTCACTTTTATTTTTCTGTTGTTGTAAAGCTGAGCCACAGACCCAGCTGTGCTTCGTGGAGCTGGGCCCTGGGTACCGGCAGCTGACTTATGGCCTGTTGGTTACACTCCAGCCACCGGCTTTAGGGAGGAAACATGCACAGCACAATGCAGTTCCCCTCCTGCGGTCACTGTAGTGCCTGGGGTAGCACCAGCGAAGTTGTTGTATGGTACAGTGATCTTTTAATTCCACCTTACAATTTTAATGCCAACCTTAAACACGCTACCCAGAAATAACAATGGAAAGCAGTTTAAAACTGTTCTAGTCTCTCTAGCTATGATGCATTCTTTCACGCTTCTAAAAACTATTTCAGCGTTTCTAGGAAAAAAAAATAGTAAAACCCAAAGCTATAAGAGAATAGCATACTTAAAAAAAAATAATGCTATTACTGAAAAAGACTTAAGATGCACCTTCTGCTTTTGTTCTTATGTCTAAAACTAAACGGCTTCTTCCGAAGATGTTTTTCTGCCTTAAAACTGCAAATGCAAAAATGCTGAATATCCAGAATTTTGGCTTGAGACTTACCGAAATGATTATATCACAAGTGAGTGAAACAATCCAGGGGAAGGTTTTTTAGTCAGGCCTTTCTCCTAGCTCACCTTTAATTTCAATAGCAAGCACTTGAGAGAAAATTTTGGCTAAAATCCTTTAAATATTCCTGGAACTGTTAAAACTCGCAAGTATTCTAGCTGGTAGTTGAGACATCTTAGACTCAAGTTCCAAACAGATTTTTAATGTTTTTTGTTTGTTTGTTTGTTTGTTGTTTGTTTTTTTAAAAAAAGCTCTGCTAGTTCTTGTATATGCTTTTGCAGTCTCATTAAATAGGTAGGCCACACAAATGTGGAACAAACTTTTTCAGGCCAGTTTACACACTCAAAAGTTCTTACATGGTCATTGTTGGTGTCACTGTAGCTGTATTTAATTCTGTTTGCTCTCATGCAGCGTATATGCAGCCTTCAAAACAAAGGTGGGGATTAAAGAAAAAAGACTGGTCATTTCATAAGTGTTCTTGTTAGTTAAGCTTAATTTATAAGCTTGTTTTTGAGGGTGGTTTGGTATGCTGGGAGAACTGTATTAAGCTGTTTTTACAGCTGACTTGATGACACTTCTCTAACTATAATGTGCTGTTATTCCAGCATGGCAAAGGTCTGTGTAATTCATGTGTGCCCAACGTAATCACTGGTTTTCTTCTTGTGACAATAAATGGCACTGTACCAAAAGCAATATATCCTGTGTGTAGTTAGTAGTGGAAATAATTATTACTGTGCAGCTTTTATTTTCATTGTTTTTTCCAGCAGTTGCCTCTAGCATGGATTTTGTGCATTGACAGTTGCTCCAGGCTATTAAAGATGGTTGGGTTTTTGTTTTGCCTTTTTTTTTTTTTGCTTTTTTTTTTGGGGGGGGGCAGGGGGCAGAGCAGGGAGCATCCTGAATAATATGTTTGCTTTCTGGAAGCTGCTGCTGTACTTTGAAGCAGAAAAGGCTTGCATCTGATGCTGCAATAAGGTTGTTTTCTTCTGAATCTTATCAGAATACATCTAGAACTAGAGTGTTTCTTCAGAAATGCTCCTCCACGTTTTTCCTCTTGAGAAAGGCCCAGGCTCAACACCAGCATCGTTAGAGCCAAGGATTGTAAGACAGCAGAAGGGCTTTTTTCTCTGCTTCATTTTGGGATTCTGCTGGGCTACGTTAAGCCTTATTAGATCGTAGCACTGTAAAAAGACTTGTGGAATGCTGCAACTGGTTTTGCTCACCAACTACTTAACTCCAGACCAGATGAGAACACACAGGCAATATGCAATGCGTGGGAACTCTCTAGTCTTAAGTTCTGTCTCTCCTGACCCCTCAGTACCAATTCTACAAGTAAATCTGCCCTGGATAACTATCCTTTAAAAGAGGGAAGCTTTGCTTTTCCTTTCTGGGTGCTCAAAAGGACAAGGTATTAAGATAGCTATCTCCCCACCACTTGCATCTGACTACTAGTGTGTAGTACTCATCATACCGAAGTATCACTGTACAAAGAATAATCATATTGTAGAAATAACGGGGGTGAAGAACAACTTCTTCTCGATGTGTATATTCCTCCTTGCTTTCGGAGTCTGTAGAAAAATACCTACTTTCAGTTATAACTGAATAGCTTTTCTGCATTGTGTGCACACTTTTCTCTGTCTCCTACTCTTTAGATGTGACTTATTTTACTGCTAATGGTGTTATGAAAACTGTAGTACTACAGGTGTCATATGGTAACTTGTAAATAAAATTGCTGTAAACACATGGCCAAGTTATTTGTGGTGCTGCTCTGTAAACGTGTGACATTACCTTAGCTCTAAATCTTAACTGCACTTTCCTGAAGGACCTGTATATTGCACTTAGAGCAGTCTGGTCCTAGTAACAAGTTCCAGGAAACTATAGCATGACAGCAATTATTTCTACACCGTACCTTTGCAACATAATTTTCTAGAAGACAGTAAATCAACACTTCTGTCAGACTGATTGTCAGTGGAGCAATAATACATTTTATGTAAATATCTCTAATAATTCACAAAGCAAGTGGGAAACGACATTATTTATGGTTGGGAGCTGATTAGGAAACTTGCTGTTGTAGGATTTTGTCCTTGGGGCTTATCGGCTCCAGCGTAGGACTCTTTTCCTATCCAGTTGAGGGGCAGGTGGAAAAAGTGGCAGAGTTCTGACCTATGTAGAGAACACAAAGTGCTATGCTTTAGTTAAAAACATACGATATGCTCCCCTGCTGCATTTTGTTCGTGGTTGGTGTGCAGCAGTCAGAAATGGAGTACCAAGTGCTGGGTGGCTGGCTCCAGAGGTGTGCAGGAAGGAGGAAAGGTATGGCAGGCACTGCCAGGAGCCGATGGGGTTGCGTTTAAGAACAATATGCCCTTCTAGAAAACAGTCCTGAGGAGATCTAACCAGCAGTCAGATGTTAAGTGTTTCCAAGCAATTCGCCTTTGTGTATGCATGTGTTGTGGATGGCCTGTCCTTGGTTGGTATAGCAGCAGATAATATTTAAGGATTTTTGTGCCATTTCTCTGGGGAATGGATACATCCCTTAGTCAATCCTACAGCATGCTTTAAGAAAATCATAAAATGGCTGAATTTCCTGGAGTGTGGCAGAGATGAGAGATTTGTCATTCCCAAATATCTGAGGCTGCAGTCAGCTGTCTTTTACATATGCAGGTAAAAAGTATCTTTCTAATCCTTACCAGGCAAATAGGCCTTTTTAGAAAGGTATACCTGAGTTGGATGGGGAAGCAGAGGGACTGACTGGTTGAAATACACGGTCCTTAAAGCTGTTCCATCACAGTATCTCTATAGAATCATCCTCTGCAGTTTTCTCTTCCATTTCCTTATTGCTTCATCTTTTTTTTTTTTTTTTTTTTTTTTTTTTTTTTTTTTTTTTTTTTTTTTCCCCTCCTCTCCTGTCAGTACAGACTGATTGCTGGTTCTTTGTGAGTGATTAGATTTTCCTCCCTCCACCACTGTTTGCATTTGCCTGGAAGCAGTATTCACTCCAGCTTCTATTTTGTAATCAATTATTATTATCATTATTTTCCTCTGAGGACAGTCAATAGCTGATTTTCTTGTAAGGTAAGGTGATGCTTCCTTGTGAGATAGTACTAAAAACCCTGGCTAGTACCTTTGGCTATGCTGGCTTCATTTTGTACAATGGACTTGACAGAAATACATTGAGAAGGGTTTTGTCCTTTGTATTGTGGTGATGGTCATTGAGTATATTAATTTGGAAAAAAAAAAAAAATGTTTTTAGAAAACTTAAGGTTTAGCAAACGTTCGGTGCATTCATTTTGAAAAAAAAAAAAGGGGGGGGGGGGAAGAATTGTCCTAATGATCTGCAGTGCAAGCACAGTTATTTGAAGGAATGGGCAACAGAGCTCCAGTGACAATCTTGCAGCACTTGCACAGCATGTAGTTTGGAGTTGTTTTGAAACTGCTCAGGAGGGGAAAAGCAGAAAAGAGTTGCAGCTCTGGTGAGCCAAAAAATACGATGTAATGCTGTCTAATACTGTTAGCTGTATTCAGAATTTAAATGGCACTAAGCATATGAGCAAAGAACAAGTAATTTCAAGATGTGGACATCCAATGCTTTGGGCCAGACTTAAGACACTGCCAGCCATATTCTGTTGAAAGTGACTGTATTAATACATTTATTTTAGACTATAGCTTCCCTTCGTGTTTTTATTAAGTAATTAAGAAAATTGCTTTCCATGCACGTCAGTCATTTAAAGTCAGGAGAAAGAAACGACCTTACAGTGTTGCTCATGACTTGGAATGACTAGATATGCCAGCATTCCTGCTCCTCAGCTTTCAACTGCTCTTGTAATTCTTCACCTTATTCTTCCCTCTAAAAATGCTTCTCTGCAGCTGTGACATACAGTCCTTGAGAGCCTGATTCTTTTTAAGGGATTTAAATGAATTAAGAGGCAAATACCATGTGGAAACATTTCTCTGGAAACTGTTCCACTTAAGATGGATCAAACTGTTTCTCAAAGCCGGAGCTGTGACACTGTAGCTTGTGGCCTTTTACCTTAAGGGGCAATTGAGGCTATTTACAGCAAGCATATCAAACTAAATATTTAGTTCAGAGAATAAACATGCTCAAAATAAATGCAGTACTTCTCAGAATAAAATATCATGCCCATGATAGCTATTGAATGGAATCTCTGACACACAAAAAGCAACCAAACTACAAACAGGTACTAGAAAACAAAAATGTCTCAGGAGTAATCCTCTTGAGTGAATGAAATCCTTGTGTGTAACAGAGTTTGTGTGAAGGTGCTGATTATAACCCAAGTGTTTTTTGTGGGTAGAGGTGGGCAGCAACAATGAAGCTTGTGGCATTTCTTGTATAAACATTGCTATCCGCAAATTGCCGCACACCTCCTCAAACAAAGATAGCAATTAATTAACCAAGAGAGGCTATTTCAGCTCTTAAATTGCTTATTCCAGATATTCGAGTATTGCCGTGGCATTCATTTGCACTGAGAATGGATTCATGATGACATTTTTGTGTTAAAGCACTGAAATTTTGCATGTGTATATTTTGTTTTTACTTAAATGTATGAATCACTTGAATACCTAGTCATTTTCATTGTAGGAAAAAAAAAAAAAAAAAAAAGGAAAAAAAAAAACACCGCATTTCAGTGATCCTGCATTGCTATTGCCTGCTAACTGTACTTGAATGTGGAGGAGGGGAAACCTTATTTGCTTTTCTCTTCAAGTGCACACTTCTATGCCCTGGATTATTTTTAGAATAAAATAAACTTCAAGTAAACTAGTAATAATGACAAAATCACTGTCTGGTCTGCTCAGGAATAAGTACATTTGTATACCCTTTGCAGCTACTCGTTTAGTGAGGAGCTATCTAATATGTAAAAAGCCTGAAGAAAATGGATAAGTAAACCCAGCTTGTACTCTCCTACAAACACAATCCCCATATTGTACTTGCAACTATACCACAGGTTGGCAGCTTCCAGGGATTGGTAGTCAGCAGACGTCATGATGCTGCAGAGTGTTTTTTCTGATGTTGTGAGGTTTTATTAGGTCAGTCCAAAAGTTTGACCACCCCAATGCCCTGTCTCCCTCAGCAATTAATAGGTGCTGCCAGAGGTGCTTTACCTCGTATGCCCTTCCAGAGACTTACTGTTTTTCAATTTGTTGTCTCTTGTAATTTTTCTTCAGTCTGTTCTGTTGGTAAGGATTAAACATTGTCCTACAATTGGATTAATGTCTGGCCTTAGCTGAAGAATGGGTACTCCAAAGGGGACATGGGCCAGCAGTGGGTGCCTAGCGAGAATGTAAGAACAAGGCGAGCACATTTTGCCAGAATGCTTTCTTGGACTGCAGAGTTTATGGCTCAGAGATGTTTTCCTATTTCATAGGTCTAGTGAACTGTCTACTTAGAATTTTATTTGTATTTCTTATGGCTTAGCCAGTAATTATTTTGAGATGTTTTTGCAATTCTTTGCAGTTAGTTATATGATAGCTTTTGTCAAATGTATGTCAAGCTAACACAGATAATAATTGAAAAAATCAGGTTGGAAGGAACTTCTGAAGGTCGTCTGGTCCAACCCCTGATGACCACAGTGAAGATGTGGTGACCTGGCCTACCTCTGGACTGCACAAGGCTGAAGAAGACCTACTCAAAAAGAGGAGGATTATGTAGATCTTTCTACATAGAAAGATCATTTTTCAAGTTCTTACTTGATTGTGTCTTACGCTGCTGATTTTTGCAGGTCTTAAGAAATACAGCAGCTGTTAGAGTTGGAGACTTGGGCATGGAATTTACCATTTCACTTTTATTTTTACCCATACTTCAGTCATGTCCACGTGTATGCTATACAGGGTGTTGCTCATCACAACATTATTTTTCTGTTTTGACTGGAAGACAGTGCTAGCAAAGACTGTCATTTATGTTTGTACAGAGCCTTTAGCTACTGTGGAGATGCAAACAATAAGTCCCTCTGTGTTGTACGGGCTGCCCTTCCTGGCACCGTGGCTGGAGCACACAGGAGAAGGGTGCACCATCATAGTTTGTGCTGTTCCTGCTCTCGGGCTAGGATATCATTCTTCTTGGGTTACCCATTTGTACTTTTCAAGCACTGGGCTTTACACATAGACACAATCTATATTCGAGAAGTTATAAGCCATTTCATGTAACGTTCATTATTCATTTTGTCTGTAACAGGGCTATAAAGAATCCAGAGAGAAAAAAAAAAAAAAAAAAGGACATAAGATTGCCCTACAAAAGACATAATAATACGTTTTATTCAGCCTCCCACTAGAAGCCTTGTCTCCGTGAAAACCCTAATAAAAGCTGTTAAAGGAAAAGCATAACTATAGCTTAGACCTACGTACTTCAAAGCTCTCCTGTATATTCCAGTAATTGCAGAACTGCTGGGCCTGTAATTGTGCCATCTGCTGGTGGAAAGTAGCCAGGAATATCATTTTTATAAATAACCTTGCTGAATTGTTAAACATGACTATTAAATAGCAAAAATTATGATGATAATACCTAGGGTGTTCTGAAAAAAATATTGTATAAATTCTCTAGAACTGTAGCTCCAAAGGTTATCAAAGGCTAACCTAGCAACTGTTTGGGGTTCTGTTCACTTACTGTGAATCATTTATTTTATTTAAAAAAAAAAAAAAAAAGGCAGGCAGAGTCATAATGTGTGTGCCATATGACTGGTCAAGGTAGTAAATACGAGCATTAAAAGAAAGTTGTGTTGGACGGGGACTGATTTGATCATATCCTCTCCCCCCCCCCCCTTTTTTTTTCCTAGTTTCTGGTATAGGTCTAAGCAATTCCAACCACCTACGAATAAAGCATAACACCCTGTTAGGGAATGAGGCACAGAAGCATGGTGAAACATTGGGTACTTTCTTAATATAAATATTAATGAATAGTGTTATGCTAGTTATGACTGTCAAACTTTGTACAATCTGTTCCTCATGTCTCCTTACCTTTCCACCCCTTTTCATAGGTACTGACATAAGTATCAAAAGAGTAATTCAGGATAAAGGATAGCCATTTTTTTGGAACTGAGAGAAAACAGGATTGGAGCTTGATTATATGAAAAATTACTAAACTGTTGTGGTTTAAAATCCCTGTTTACATGTGAGTCGGTCTCTCGTAATTATATCCAAGCAATTACAAAATCTTATTTGTAGTCATGGAAAAGCATCTTGCAGGAAGTTTCTGGATACTAATGTTCAGGGTATCTTGTTGGTTTTAACAGTGATTCTGAAGGCTTTGCAATGTTGTTTATTCACTGCTTTGCACCCTCCTCAGAAAGGTACTCCACCTACTGTATAATTCTCTGAGCTGACAAAAAAGTAGATACCACTTCTGTGATTAAATGTGAGTTACTTTGACTTGTGCTTGTGTGCTCCTGCCCGAGCAGCAGGTTTGGTCCTGTCTTGTGCCTCACTGAGCCGTGCAGAAGTCTTGAGTGGCTTTTTTTTTAGAGCCTAAAGATTTGAGGTTCTCCAGAAATAAGGCACGGGAATGTATTTTTTAATTTCTTGCAAAAAGGATGGCTGAACAGTGATTTGATGAGGATACTTGGGAGCACAACAGCAAAATCCAGGATACAAAATGGATTTCAATAATGAACACCAGAGTATCAACATCTCCAAAACTTATGTACCAATGTGGATGGCATTGCAATATTTGCATTTCAACCCTGTATTACCAGCCAACCTCCTCCTACCTGGCACACTGCAGAAGATGAAGCAGCAGCATTCTCTCTGGTTTTATTTTAAGGAATTGTTATTGCACAATATGACATATGCCTGGCAGCTTTCATGTTTAGTGCTGGTCGCTACTGTCTCAAGCAGATGTAAGATAGCCTTTTATAGTTTCCTCCCACCCTTGTTCCAGTCATTCAAAACGCAAGCCATGCTGTGGCTTTAAAGGTTAGAGCCCCCTTTGCTACAGGCAGGGCTCCCCTTTCCTGTCTTGCCCTCTTCGCTGTGCTGCCTCACTATGCTAGGAGCTGAACCGGTGACTGTGCCAGGCTCAGAAAACATTTTGAGAAACGTGTAGCTACCAGGGCAGAACAAAATAAGTATTCAGTAGCTGTGCGGCACAGTATATAGCACAACGTGTACTGTGTGCATAGTGCCTTCTGACCAAGCAACACACTTATTTAATGCAAATATTTTTTCTTGGTACAACATCTTGCAAGGATTTCGTCATATAAAACTACTGCAGCTGTAAGCAAATTTGATTTATGAAATGGGTATGAAGTACAGCAGAAGGAGTGAGACTTCAAGGCTATTAACTCACTATGTGCCAGCCTTGCCAGCTTGCATTTATTTTCTGATTTTTGAGCACGTCTATGGGAACGTAAAATGGAAATCTAGATATGGAATGTGCTCTAGCCCGACACATATTAAAAGGTAAGGCTGCTTTGTTATTCGCCTATAGATATCGTGGGTACTCTACATGACTTCTCAAGAGATTCTCCTTGCCAGGAATAATTTGCTGGGACCTGCGACTCCTTGGAAACAGGGACTTTCTTTGTTTCCATGTCATATGGATCACGGATACATCTTTGATATTAGGGTGGCCAAAATACATGCACAGCTAGCCCCATCCTGTCAAATACCTAGCAACTAACTGGCTGGACCAGTTTCTGGAAACATAATTTGTGTGCTCTCGATTCTGCAATCTTGCATCTCTGACAATATTTTTAAACAGAGATGAATGCAATTTCTCAGTTTCTCATGTGATCCTTAGAAGCTCTGTCCAACAATATACAAGGTGATATATAACAGAACAGCAAATCCAGCATACCCTGTCTGGTCACTGCCTTCCTGCTGCCAATGTTGAAATGTCAGAAGTGAATTACTCGCTGAAGAAAAGATGTAGTTGTGCTATACACTAAAATATGACCTTGTATAACTGAGTTATGAACAAGGGACTACGATGTGGTCAATGAGTTCAGATGTTGGCTACCTTCTGTAATTTCTGCTGTGTCTTTTTCCCTTTCTATGCCAACTTCGTGGTTTGGGTGGTCAAGCAGTCAAATCAGGGCTGTTACTGAACATACTTATTTGGGTTCAGGGATGGCAAGATAAGCTCTACAGGCAAGAGACTGACTGGAAATTATCTGCTTTTTCTTCTGTACAAATGCTAGTATTTTATTTAATGACAACCATACTAAAAATATTTGCATTAGAGAAGAAAAAAAATAATAAAAAAAACCTGCCAAAATAAACAACAGTAGATCTGTGGTTATGTTTTGGCAGAAAGTCTAGGCAGTTCATAAAGCTTAGCTTTAGGTTCTTAAAGCTTAGTTCTTAAAGCTTTGATTATTTCACTGGCCATACCAAGTTCAATACTGAACAACAATATTACTGCAGGTCGGGGTTCAAAAGTGCTGACAGATGTTTGCTCTCACTATGCCTTACTGAAGCTCCTGTAACAAGGATGTAATCAAATACTGTGACTGACAGCGTTATATGGGAAAATAGGCTATGCTTGCCTGCACTGATCTTGTCTTTAACTAGTCTCCCTATTTCTGTTATCAGAAATATTCAACCCATTTGTTCTAAAAGTTATAAAGGAAGTTCACATATTTATCTGTCGATAATTATGTAAGAATGTTTTTAAGAAGTTAACTCAGACATCTAGGAAAAAAAGTAAATCCAAGATCGGCCACAAGATGGAGCCAGTACAGTAGCAGGCGTATCTTCCCAGCTGAAAATGTTGTGTTACTTTGTCTCCCTCGGTATTTCAGTAGTACCAGCATCTTTAAGAGGATTGTTCACTTTTCACAGTTACTGAGGTAGCATTGGAGAAAACCAAAACCAGGCAGTTAGGGTGAAGACATCGTATATAAAGCAATCCATCCAACAAAAGAAACTCTTGCATCTAATCTGATCAAGAAAGCTATAAATCAGTGATGCTTTTTTCCTGACACTGACCTAAGGCAGCCTTAGGACTCAGTTGCATTCTCTGTGGGTTTATAAAATTAAGTGACTTGAGGAAAAGAAAGAGTGATTGGACGGGATGAGGGTGTCCTGGAGGGAAGGGAGGGGTTCTTTTAAATAGGTCTGTGGGGTGGCCTAGCATTTTTATTAGACTACTTACCATGCTATTTCTTCACAGAAATCCATTTTGTTTACATTATCTTAAAGTCAATGATTTTTCACATCTAATTTGCATTTAAGCTATTAGAGAAACTTTGCTGTAATTTCCTAGTAGGTTATTGAAAGTGTTTCTGTAACTCAAAAAATAAATTCAACTCAGCAACTCTGATGTATCTGAAATGCTATTTGCAATTCAGGGAAAGCAAAAGACTCATCAAAAGTGTGTTTCCATCTCTGTAAGTGTTCTCTGGGCTTTAAACTTTGCAAATCTGCTTGCTTAGAAAGAAAGGTGAGAATAAGAAAGCATTCATGTTCTTGAAGTCAGAACATCAATTCTGAAATGAAAATCACCTAGCAATTAGCCAAACAGATAGATATGATCATCAGGCTGTCAAAATAGGTAAAGAACAGTCCTGTGTTTGATTATTGGAATCCACAGTTCAGGAAAACATTTGATAACCTGGAGGATAATCTGAGAAAAGATGTAGAGACAACTCATATATTGAAAAATGTGTTTTATAAAAGGCTATACCCCAAAGGATGTTTATATTAAGTTTCTTTGTCTCTTCAGTCTTAGGAATGAAGGAATAGAGAGCTAAAAGGTAAAACTAAATACACTGAAGGGAAAAATAACACGTATATCTTTATTGATTAGAGTAATTAATGACTGGAACAACAAATTAATTTGTAAATTGGGACAGGACGTCCCAGGATGTTTTCCTGATGGATGTCCTATGATTCTGTGCTTCTCTGTTCTGGTTTAAATGATGAGTAATATAATGATTTTGTCTACATGGCTTCTAACTTGCAACAAATTACAGTGGTCCCTTTGATCCTATTTATCTGTGAAACTATACAATAGTTTCACAGCTTGTGCTGGATGCCCTAATCTAGACGGGATATAAAATGAGAATGGAAGTGTAAGTCTAGGTTTTAAAATGAGAAACACACCTCATGGAAGAAAGAGAAAGAGAGAGAGAGAGAGAAACTAAACAAATCTTACACAGAAAAAGCTTGTATCTCTGCCCTTAGCCAACTCTTTTGCATATATAGGCAAGCATATGCAGAATGTATTTATACAAAACAAGTATCAACAGAAAATGAATCTTGAGTTTTCTAAAGCTCCCAAAACACAGGTTTAACTTCTCAGATATGTAATAGCTGCCTAATGTAGCCAGAGTCTGTAGCTACATGAAGATGACAACCCTACATAATGGTAGATTTTACAATATATATGTGTACACTGAAAGAACTCCTATAGTTCTTTTTATTCTACAACATTTTCCTTTTGCATGAGAAATGTAGCTTCTGCTTTCTTTATTGATAAACACAGACAATGCATGCTAGCATCTTGTTTTGTTCTTTAAACCACTATAGTCCTCGTAAAGTGCAATTAGTTTGTATGTGTTGCTGTGCTGGTTTATTGTGTTGCCACTCTTATTTGCATGCTAAATGGAGATTCAAATGTTCCACTACACTGTGTAATTTACTCACCAGGAGTGAATAGCTGCAAAACTGATGATATGCCGTTTCCAGTCTCATCATGATAAAGGGCTGTCTGATTCTTGTCTACAGTCCAGGTGTATCTCACTGGAGGTACAACCTAGCCCCCTCTGCTTTCAGAATCACCCACCCACTTTCAGAGGTTCATAGTTCTCTCTTTTCTGTTTTTAGACACGATATAAACCCCCCAAAGCAGCTTGGGATAGCTTATTATAACTGTTACTCTTTCAGAGGTAAGGGGAGTGATACAGAATCACAGGGCTTCCCAACTTACTGAACTATGCAAGTCACTGCTCACAGTCCCTGCAGTCCCTCCGCTTTTGAGCAGTTCTTCTGCTTTTGAGGACAGTCAGAACTTCATGAATCCAGCATCCTTTTCTCTCCACAGCTTACCTAGTACGAGAAACAATTTTCAGGTATAAATATGGCTGACACTTGTGATCACCCTTTCATTACTGTGCTCCTATCGAATGGACAGAGGATGACTCTCTTTGTTGGTCTTACATTTTTGTTTAAAGACCAAAAGGAGAACATAACAACACCTGAGCTGTTAAAATCTCCTACTACTGTTAATCATGCAGTGAAAGAATTATAAATTTCAGCTAAGTACAAAGGTATTCTGAAGCTTGAAAGGCTTATACACTCGCTAACTCCCTAGTGAACAGCTCAGCTTGAGGTAAAACACTTGTATATCTGTCAGCCTGAATATTAGAAAAGTTTAGTTGGCATCTGGTTTTGGTATTTCAAAAGTCACTCAAGAAATTAAAGGAGCATTTCCATGATGATGGTGGTGGGGAAAAGAGCCATTGAGATCTTGCAGATAACAAATCACCCTCTAGTGGTATATATTTCACCCCAATGATTAGAGACAATGTATACACCTGAATTGGGCATCTGAAGTGATGGATGCCATTTTTTTTCCACCTTACATCCATCTATATGTATATGAGCATATGCCCGCATCTGTTCCTACATAAAATCGTGATAAAAAAATATAGCTCCCAAATTTCTCTGCCTATTGTCCACTTGAGGATACCGTGAGAATTCAAAATATTTTGAGGTAGCTGACCCTATCACTTGATATTCTCTGACCCATTGAAGCAGTAGCTTCACTGCAGCTTTTCTGTTTGCAGATTTTACATTGGTGTTGTAGTACCATCAAATATTTACTCGTAATGGTTTCAAAAATCATGCCAAATGAAAAGATAGTAATTTCCTTGCTTGCCCTAAATACCTCCCTGCACACAGTGCTAGACAAATAACTAAAATATGCTGTGACAAGCACCAGTATAATTGGTTTATGAACTAACAGTGAGCTGGCTTGCAATTAATGCATAAAATTACCTTTACATATTATATAATCAGAAGTTGGTTCTACTTTTGTCTCTTCCCATAAGTTATCTCCACAAAGAAGTACCGGCTAGCTAGTACCAGATAGCTTTTGTTTGTTTCTTTCTTTCCCAATTTAATTTTAAAGATCAACATCCTTTACAACATTCATTATAGATCAGCTATTTCTATATTATAGTCCTTAACCTGGCTGCTGCCAAGAGGAAGATGCATATTCTTTTTCTTGGAGAATTTGGGAAAACACAGTGTTATAAACCTGAGTAACTCAGAAGAGTAAGTTTTTTTCTCTTTTTCCTTTTTTCCTTTTCCTTTTCATTTTTTTTCCTTTCCTAAAAAGCTTTCCTTTTTCTGCAGTCTTCTTTCAGCTAAAGCAAAGACCACAGACCTTGACAATTCTGAGACCAATTGATTTTTTTATTTTTTTTTAAATTTGGTTAAGGTCTTCCAAATGTTTGAGGAACAAAGGAAGGAATTATACTGAAATTCTTTCCGTTTAGATGCCTTTAATAATCCTTCCTGCTTGTCACATTTGGAGTTTGCCTAGTTTCCAGAATGGCTTATGGTTTTCAATACAATTCACCTAACATTTCTCTTTCTAACGTGCTAATCCACAAAGACAATGACTGAGTGCCAGCTCTACAGCTCCCGTAACCCAGTGAATTCCAGAACTACAGACCATAACCTTGATTAGAATCCTTAATAAGAAACAGTAACACATCCCTGCTCCTATTACAGAATTATATTTAAATGGAAGTTTCATGATGCGTAGCACGCAACAGAAACATAGGGAAGAGTTGTCAGACTGTCAAAATCAGTGCCATTAAAGTGCTGTGCATTATATTACTGATGATAATATGGTTGTGATATAATTAGGGCACTAAGCAGGATTTAGTAGTAGTAGTATGACATCTGCTTTGCTAATCAAGATCAGAGCTCAGCTGTGAAAGGCAGACTTCACCCTAAGAGGTAATAAACCAAACACTACAGAGACTGAGATTCAGCATTTCTCAATTTCTTCCGTGCTTGTTATTTTGCTATCCCAGTGGACTACACACAGTACCGTCAAGTTCATCACCTTGCACCAGAGGTTCATTCGTATAAGCAACTTTAACCTGCTACTGAAGGCATTGAACACATCCTTGACATGTCTTTATCTTAAAAAAGAGAGAGAGAGAGAGAAAGGGATGGTATTCTAACAGTGCAGCTTGTGTATTTGTTACTAGGGAAACAAATAGCAAAGAGAAAGAAACCCTCAGTGTCCTTGTCATTTGGATCTTTCAGTGGAGAAGCAGAGCTTGTGTTAAAACAATGGAAACATTGTTCCACTTTCAGGATCCTTTGCTGTCCTCACTGAATGACAGACACTTCTTTCTCCCCTTGTCCATCTTGTCATCTCTGAAAAGGAGAACCACTTCTATGATCAGGATTGGACTGCTGGCATTTGTTTTTTTATTCCCCATGTAGAGTTTAAATCCTGTGCCTGTGTAACCTGCTCAGTTCCTAACACCTAAGCCAAGGTCACAGCATGTCTCTCGAGGTAAACAGAAGAGACTCCAGGTATCTGCGCACCCACTCTGCAGAAAAGCATGTACAGCAGCACAAGTCATCCCGTGTTTGCACTCCTTCGAGTCAGTGCTGAACCAGAGCATGGCATCTGACCAGCAAGACACCAGAGAAGGAAAGGTACTTGAGCATTTGCCCCATCTCAGAACCAGGACCCTGTGCCACTAATGGGGACTGTGCGCATGTGGTATCAGGGCCTTTGGGCTTTGGGGGCTGTGTACTGTGACGGGAGCTGTGCCACCGGTTCAGCAAACCAGTGAGGTGCCAGTCACAGCTTATGTGGACTGACGCAGATGTGGGATGGGGAGCACTACCTGCAGAAATCAGTTTTGTTTTTTTATTGTGACCTTCTGCTTGTTGCTTAACATTCCTCATTCCTAATCCAAAAACAACAACAACAACAACAAAAAGAGGTTAAAAGTTGAAACTCTGGTAAACATACTGTGGTATGGTACTGTAAAACACAATATAAATATTAATTGCTGTTAAAAAGCTGAAGCATTACTTCTAAAGCATGCATACAGGAGTATTTTTTAGGCAATGGTATGGGAGCAGGCTGAGTGCAAGGGTACAGGATCAGCTGTACCAGATCAAAGCAGCTGTCGGTCTGACTAAGGGAGAGTAGTAACAGGACCCTTAAAATGAAGACATAGCTTGTTACAAATTTGTAGAAGTTGGTTATGTTTAACTTGTTACTGGCTGAAGCTCTTTATCAAGAAGATTTATGTAGTCTCCACACTGTATCATAGGTAATGTAATTTCTCTGCTTGGTTATGCTACATCCCTGCCCCTTTCTCCATTCCAATTATTATCTTGTTCTATTTATCGTACGCCTCATCTAACTCATCTGTGGCAACTGGATTAGGAAGCCTGAATTGGTGCTCTCTGAAGTGCAGCTAAGTAAGTCAAATGGATTATCACCTTTCCCCTTTTTACAAGACTACAGCTACCAGCACTGGAGCTGGTGAGATGACAGGGAAATTGCAATTAAAGCCTACTGGCAATGCTTTTGCAGATGTTTGTTTTCTGCTGTTTCACCAATACAGATGTCATTCTTTTTTTATTGTGCAAGCATGAATTTTTGTTCTGTTCTTCAAGAATGGCCATTAATTTGGTGTTAAAGAAGAAGAATATAACAAAAAATGTGTAAGTACATGAATTATATAGAATTTAAAATGTTGATTTGCAGAATAAAATCAGCTAACACGTGGTTTAATGATTGTAGCCACTAAGTGAACTGTAATGGATCCTATTTCTCTAATATTCTGCAAAGTACTGATGCCCCTCAGGTCAAAATAAATAAATAATAAAAAAAAAAGAAAATAAAAGATTTAAAGAAAGATGTCAGTACTGACAAGAAGAGAAAGAGGTGAAGTTAGTTCTGTGGATGCTGTATGTATTTAGCATGACAGATTAGCCCTGCCTCAAGGTACAAAGTGTAAATGACAGCTTCGTCACGGACTTCGTCAGTTTGTGTCTCTGCTGTCTGAGCTTGGGTAAATAGAAGAGTCCAGCCAAAATAAACTAGGGACTAGCTTTTATTTACCTTTTTTTTTTTTAAAAAAAAAAAGAAAAAAAAAAAAAAAAAGGAAAGCAAGATCAGTGCTAACAGAGCTGGATGCTTCAGAAACTGCTTGTTTGTGAATCATGTTTCAGTGTTCAAACGTGTTTTTATGCCTCGAAACCTGTGCATCGTTTATGTGTAAGCGCTGAGCCCTTCCCCAAACTCCTTTTCCAGAAACAAGCGCTCCGGCCCCTTCTTACACTCAGGCTCCGGCACGGCATGCTTTTCCTAACGCTTTTTCCTCACAGCACCAAATTTCTACAGACCGATGCCATCTCCTAGCCTTTTACCTACTTCCAGCAGCCCCCTGACAGACCAACCACCTCTGTGGGGCATATTTAAAACCCCCCAGAGAACGCTCGGGGCTGCCCCAGCGCCAGCTCCCCTCAGGCGCCAGCCCCCCTCACGGCTCCCTCAGCGGGGCCGCGCTGACGCCCGCCCTCCGCGCGCTTCCCGCCTCAGGGAGAGGGGTGAGGAACGGGGGGAGGGGGCGCTCGCTGCACGCGCCCAACGGCCCCGCGGGTGGGCGGAGCCACGGAGCCCGCCCTCCGCCTTGCCCCCGCCCCTCCCTCCGCCACAAAGCCAACGGGGGCGGAGCTTCTCGCTCCCACCCCCTCAGGGGGCGGGGCGGGCGCGAGGGCGCGCGCGCGCGCGCCGTGATTGGCTGTCGGCGGCGGTGGGAGCGCGTTTAACGGCCGCTGCGCCCCCGGGCCGGGGGAAACACAACAAAGGCGGCGGCGGGCGCGGAGCGGCCCCGGGCACCATGCCTCGGCCGGGCCTCGGCCCTCAGGCGAGGAGACCCGCGCTCGGCTCCCGGCCCCGCTGATGTCCCCCCGGTTTCCTCGTCGCGCACGCAGCCGCCCCGCTTTGTTGTTCGGCGCCCGTTCGGTGTCCGCCGGGCGGTGTTGATCTCCCCCCTCCACCGGCCGCACCGCCACCCCGCCTGAGGGGAAGGGGCCCGGGGCTGCTGCTCGCGGTCCCGGCTGGGGAGCGGAGCCGGCAGGGCGCAGCGGTGAGTACCCGGAGCGGCCGGGCGCCCGGCCCCTCTCCCTCTTTTTTTTTTGGTTATTTAATTTATTTTAATTATTTTTGACGGCACCGCGCGGCGCCCCCGGCCGTGGGGGCCGCGGTTTCCTGTGTGTGCGTGGGGCCGGGGGGGGGGTGGCCGCCGGGGCAAGTTGGCTGGAGGAGGAGGAGGGCTCGGCCGCTATTTATAGCGCCTGGAAGTGACGGCAGCGCTGCCTGCCTGCAGCCCGCCCGGTGCGGGGCGGGGGGCGGCCCCTTACATAACCGGGGGGGGGGTCGGGAGCGGCGGGGCCAGGGGTGCCCACGGGCACGGAGCCCGCCGGAGCCGCTGGGCACGGAGGGAGGGGAGGGCTCTCAGCCACCCCGGCCGGGAATAGCCGCGTCTGGCCCTGCCGGTGCCTTTCCCCCGGGGCTCCGGTAGCCCAGCCCCGTCCCGAGCGCTCCCCGCCGGGGCAGTGTAACGGCGACGCTAACGGCTCCGGGGACTCCTGCGGCCCGCGCGGCGCCGCCCCGCTGCTCGTCCTGCGGGGGGAGCCCGGCTGCCCGCGGCCTGCCCTCCCCGGGGCTCCGCGCCGCCCCCCCGCCACGCTCGGTGTTTGTTTACACATCCGGGAGCCGCGCGGGGCGGGGCCGGGCACGCCCACCGGTGGACTGGCCACGCCTACTGTCACCACGAGCCCCGCCCCTCGCGTGACGTCACGGCGCGCCCCCCGCGGCGGCTCGCCCCGGGCCGGCGGGCGCGGGTCCGGCCGCTCGTGCAGGGCCCCGCTGCGCGCTCGGCTCCCTCGGGCGCTGACCCCGCGTCCGCTGCTGGCAGGCTGCGCGCTGAAGCCAGAGTCCCTTTGTACCTTGTAGTGCCTGGCGTCCTGTTTGCTTTGTGTTTCTGTGAACCCACACTGTGCCTCTTCCTAAAATCAGGAGTTCAGGCAGGGGATTTAAAGGGGGTCCTCTTCACGCGTGGCTTGCAGGGTGGTATTTCTGCACGTGGTCTCCTTCTCCCACATTTACTTATTCCCCATATTTATTACCCGTAATATATGCAGCTTAATATCGAGGTGTTCTGCAAAAGCTAGTGTGATTGTTCTTCCCCTCGCAGTTCTAATTATACATCCATCTTCCCAAGATAATGCCATAATTATTAATGCAGTCATTTAAAGAAATAAGTTTGGCCCTTCATGCAGATATGGTTAATATTTCAAACACATAAAAAAATGTAAAATCTATATTTTTCTTTCCTGTGACTTGGAAAAGTCTTTCAGACTTGTAGGTACATGCTTTGCTTTGCAGCTGCTTCCCGTTGCTGCTTTGCTTTTAGGGCTGCATATGTTCTGCTCCATGTCTTGTTTATGTGGCTTACCTCTGCCTGTACAAGCAGAAAGATTGCAAGATCAGTAAGATTTTTTTTGTGGCAAGTCCTTCAGTTTTTGAGTTTCTTCCACTTCTTCTGTAATAAGAGATTCAAACAAAAAACCCATCGTATCTCGCTGTGGTCCCCTTGTGTGCAGCCTGCTGTACAGATTGCTTTCTCAAGACTTCTAAAGAAGCACAATGACTACTTCCTATAAACAATTCCTACTTTATGTGGCTTTCATTATCTTTGTGTTACTAGTGTCCTACTGCTAGAGTAGTGGTTAACTGCTGCACTGCACACGGTTTACAGCTGTGATAAGTATTTTGCATGCTTGTTTGAATAGCTGGATCAAGATAGTGTGAATTCTTTATATTGGCTCTAGTTTCTGTGCTTGTGCTATTGACCTACTCCGTCTGTCACCTGATGGCTGATGACATAAGTGGCTGTGCAGTGTTCGTGTTTGGATTGCTCATTAGCCTGACACGCAGTGTGGTAGCTGATGGCCTTTGGCAGATCAATAAATGTTGCTCTGAATATTTAGACTATGTAATTTTTAGGGAAACAAAAGCTTGCTTTTCAGCATAGCAGGAAGGTCTGGCCTTCTGTTTACGCAAGTACTGTTTCTTAAAGGCAGTCTGGGGATTAAGAAAGCAGTTGTGTACTCCCTGTGTAGAACTTAGCATTTGGTATCTGACTGACTTCACCAGCATCCATTAAAATTATTTTGGTAGAGTAAGGAAGTAGCTAATTAGCTTTGATCAGGACAGCAGTCAAAAGGTTTTTGCCTAAAGGCATAATTCCTCTGAGCTTGAAAGAGGAGGATACACAGCCTCTCTAGCAAAGGTGGCAGCATCTTACTTGGTATTCGACTCAAAGCCAGATATGATATAGCTGAAAGCTGTGGTGTAAATACCTGCTGTATGTTTATTGTTGGTCATAGCAAATCTCTTCTAAGATGTCTCATCATGTGTTGTATTGGAACTGACCACTGGAATGTCAAAGATAAATAATTCTCTAGTCCCCTGCCTTTCTGCTGTTACTTCTGCATGCATTTCATAGAGCGTACCTGATATATTGTGGACAGTGATTTTCAAGGAGAGACATTTGAATCTCTTCCTTCATTAGATCATGAAATGTGAACAAGTAGAAGCCACTAGTAGAAAAGAAACTGCTTGTTGCTATGTCAAATGGAACTTGAGGGGCTTTACAGAAACAAGTGTACTGTAGTACAGCCAGATGCTTGCTCTATATAACACCTCATTTTGTGTCTAAGATTGAATAACATGTTTATTGTGGCCTTGTAAAGCTGTTAATTTTTCTGTTCTCTTCTCCTACAGGTTGTGACTGTTTCTCTTCTGTCATTTGTGTGGAAAGTGCCACACACACTCCAGAACAACAACGGCTTTTGCTTGCATATTCCAGTGTTTCTTTTGTCAGCGAGTTCAGCAAAGTTGTAATTCTTCAAGTGCCAGCCCTGAGCTGAGTGAGGAGCCACCAGCAGAGATGGTAAAAATGACAAAATCAAAAACGTTCCAGGCTTACCTGCCGAACTGTCACCGAACCTACAGCTGTATCCACTGCAGAGCCCATCTAGCCAATCATGATGAATTGATCTCCAAGGCAAGTGGTTTGTTTAGAGACCTCATGAATTATTTCTCAACCAAAATGGTTATCATTGCATCACTGCTCCCAGTAGATAAGGGATGCAAATCCAAAGCATACTTCAAAGCGTCTTTCCTGGGTTCATTCTTGGGTCATAGGCATTGCATAATTAGGACTAGATACATTCTGAAAACTATTAAGTGTGGCATAAAGACTGATCTAAGATTTCTCATGTTTGCAACCTCCAACTATTCTTCAGTAGGTTTTATTTATGAGATGTCATATCTCAAAATCTGCTAAGGAGAACTAATGAAAGAAGACATCTCGGGGGGGGGGAGGGGGGGGGAACTATTCTAGTTACGGTTATTCCAGGTAAAGATTATTTTTGACTAGTTGATTGAAAGTCACAAAACAGGCTGTTTCCAGAATTCTCCACTGATGTTACAGAGTCTGTAAATACATTTTCCTTTGCTGTGTACCAGTCCCTAAAGAATGTGATAAGTCTGAGATGTTAAGAATGGTTCTCTGTGTAAACTTAGAGGATGTGTGGATCACTGAAATGGGCTAGGCCTATCCTTACCTGTTGCTGAAAGAAACAAAGATTTGTGGTATGTGAAAAGCATGGGAAAACTTGAAGTTTGGGGTAAATACTTAGCAAATTGGTTAATAAGAAGAATTCAGAATAATAAGAACTTCAGAATAAGTTCCTGAGGAATTTGCTCCTAATGGTGTGATGGTGGGGAAGAGCTGCTTTTCGAACCTCTTTAATACAGAGTTCCTTATATTAGCTGTTCTGCTGAATAAAATTTTTTAGTGCCTTTAACTGTTTTTCTGTTACTGTCTGCTTGTGCTTTCAGCAACAGCACTAAGGTGCTCTTGAGTGCTGAAGAGATGAGGGTGAGAAAGCTGCCACTTCTCAACTGAGGTTTTGAGTGGAGGGAAAGTATGCTTGCTCACTTATCCTTTAAAGGGCTATGAGGAAATGCTGTACTTTCTCAATACATTTTTCTTGTTTCCAACCATTTAAATCTTTACCTAGATACCAAGAAACACTTTTGACTCGTAGTAAAATTGGTGACTGTTTTTTGGCTATTCTGTATTGCTTTCTTATTCTTCTGTTCTGCCTTTGCTTTATTTCCCTAAACAACTCTTTCCCTCAGCTTAGTGCATGTATGGGGCATATCTAAAATGATATGAGGGAAGACTAGTTTTTACTTGAAATAAATGGAAAAAAGTTCCTTGTTCATAGTGATTGTACTTGTTTCTTTTTAAGGTCAACAAAAACCAAGAGGAACATGCAGATAGTAATATGAACGCATTTGAATTGTTTCCATGTTGACTTAGAGTTTGAGTAAAAGGGATCATCTTGGCAACACTTGATTGTAAACTACAAGCAGTCTACACAGCTTCATTTACCATGTGTCCTGGGCCAAAAACTAGTAGGAAGAGATTACATATTTCTTGAACTTCAGGTTGTGGGTGCATACAGGAAGAATGAACTCCAGTAGCTCTGTCTCTTGAGAGAGAAATTCATTGAGGAAATGCAACCTAAGCGCACATACTTACAGGAAGCTCTTCTTTCATTGGACTTAAACAAAATTGCCACAGTTAACACTGTGGCAATTGTAAGGCTGCTCTTCTCTGAGGTCTTGGGAGTTATGCTGGGAACAATGTTGAAAGTGACCTTAAAGTAAATCCCATGCTCATATTATACTTTTTAAATGTTTGAAATTATTTTTTATAAAAATCTAGTTAACACAGATATTGTAATTTGCTTCTAATTAGGTTGGAAGGGGTTTTAGATGTGGATTTTCACTTAATCCTATTTGAATCGTAACTTTTAGTGAGGACTTACAAATTTCTATATTTGTGTGTTGATAATATGCTTATTTGACAGCTGGCCTACATTCTGTGGATTTAAGATTTCTTGTTGATACTTTCTCTAAGTTTGTGAGACTGAGAGATACATCAAATGTCAGGTATCTATTTTGTATGTTTGTAAAATAAAAGCTATTCTGATCTATTGTACTTGTATTTGGAACATACGCTTGGAAAAAAAAAAAACACAACACCTTCCTGTAAGGTTAATTTGCATCTTTTCCTATTTTCAAGAAGTTCTTCTGATAGAAACAAATGTAAAGTAGTAAGGATAGGGTTGAATAATAAAATTAACTAGTGGTGTGCAATGAGGAGGTGGGGAACACACAAATTGATTTATTTTAAAAGAAAACCCAGGTTAACCTGGAAAATAAATGTAAGAAATATGCTAGAGAGTGCATAGAAATTCCTCTTGGAACTGTAAGGAGAATAACAGATCCTGAACTGTGTATTCCATTAAGTGCTCTTAATGATGCATGTTATGATTAAGGTAGCAATTTATACTAACCATCTATGGAATACTCTGTTACCATATTGACTACCCAGCTGCAGCAAAAACACGTAAAGCAGCCTGAAGTATAACACGTTAATTGTACACAATCTAAAATTAAATGAAAATTGTGCTTTTGAGTTCTTATACCTGGTTTATGCTTATGCTAATGAGTAGTAGTCAAATACTGAAAACCCTAGAACACTTCTCCAACGTTTTGCTCTTTTGGATTTATAAGAGCATTGACTCTGTTACTGCCCCCTAGATCACATTTTGAAGTGGTCTGGGGAAGAAGGAGGTGCAAGTCTTCTGCTTATTTTCTATACTGTATTCCTATGCTGTTGTGGGTTTATTGATGGAGCAGAGAATTGGACTATTCAACCTGATTATTTTCTTCCCTGCCTCACTTCAAGAGCCTAGCTTAAAGCTGAAGCTCTGGGAAACATTCAGTAAATAGACTTTTTAGCTATAGATTCTTGCTGTCTTTCCAAAATACTTACTAGGTAGTCTTACTCCAGAACCCTGCTGTCACAGCTGTTCTGCAGCAAATAAAGGCAAGCACTACTTGTTATCTAGCTATAACCACTTTGTTGTGGTTGTTTCCTGCTTTCTTTTTTCTGCGTGGTCAGGGGAAAAAAAAGCTACAACGCATGGTTCATTCTTAAATTAAAGCAGCTACACCTAGATCTCAAATGTGCTTTACAGTATAAACATTTGTTATACCTGATACTGAGATGTTTTCAACTTCAAGATGAGAAGACAAGCTGTGCTATGGCATGAGTGGTGTTGGTCTGTCATGGAAAGGCAGAGAGTTCTACATCTTTCTGTCAATTGTCCCTTTGATTCTCTGCCTCAAAATATCAGACTTCAGTACAGATTTGCAATTGTCTTCCTTCTGAGAGCTGTTGATGCCAAATGTCTGACAAGGATGGCAGCATACACAATTCGCTTTTTCATTTGATTTCTCTTCTGTTTGAGCAGCAGGTTCTTCTTGCCTTAACATTAATCATGAAGGTCTGTTTTATTGTGCCCTTGCTGATGGTAAAAGGGCAACCAAGAGCATTAGCAATAGCTTAGAAGTAAGAAGGCAAACTACTAAGGCAGTATAATAAAAACATGGTACCTGTATGAGTTAACTAATCTGTAGTTTCATTTTTCTCTGCATCTATGAAAGGGCTGAAAACATGTTGAAAGCCACATGGATGGTAGTGATTAGGGCATATGCTCGTAGATATTTTTACTCCATAATCTTCTGCCTTTTTTGTCTAAGGGGGGAACTTGGGAAAGGCTAGCTGAAAACAGGAGTCCCAAACCGGGAAGTGGTCACCAGCAGAGGTGTTGGAAAACAGTGGTCTGTGCAGCTAAACACATGTGCACACAGCAGTTGTCATCATTTATAACCCCTGTCATCTTGGGAAGAATGCTGGTTTGGAGGATTGCGTAATAATAGAACAAATAAGTGGATGTAAGTGCCTGTTAGACACTACTTATTTACATTTTTAACATAAGTGTGATAAGTTTTTGTGTTTTTTTTTTTTTTGCTCTTTTAGCAAAGTCTTTAGAGTGAATGGTAAACATTGAGGTTCTTTTTAGATTATCACAAGGAATATGTTCCTCTCTACATGGGAGGAGATTCTGAGGTCAGGGAAGGACGTACAGCTTTTCTTTAAAAAAAAGAAGTAAATATTTTTTAGGCTTGTATCCTGTTATGACTGCATCCAAACACAGGAGAGGTAGCCTCTGTATCAGCCAGCAACCACTGAGGCTGGCTGATACAGAGGCACTTCTTGGATTTGAGATACTCAAATAGCACAGACAGAGGGGGGAAAAACAACACTTAAGTTTTAAGGGAGAGCTTCTAGCAGGCTTTGAAGTTGGTGAGAGGTTGCTCCTTGTGTGGCCTCTAAAATGATAAATGTATGCTGCTTTTGAAGCAATTCTAAAATGAATTTTTTCAAAGTCTTTTTTGTGATTTGTTTGTAAGTGGTAGAGAATGCACAGTGGATAGTAGCAGTAGTTAATCTTTCTAGGAGGCAAGGTGTTACTCGAAAGTAGGTTCAAAAACACTTGAGAAGCCCTTGTATCTGCTAAGTTGTAATAGTTTCAAAATTCAGACAAGGTCCAACAAATTTTGAAGAGATACAAATACCTAGTAGAGACCTTAGAACCTATAGATAAATTGCAGTGGATAATACTTTGTTACTCAAGGTTGACCTGCTTGAAAGACTGTTGACTTACAATGTGCCTTAATGCTTGCAACAGAAGAAAGCCTGCATAACTTCATATGGATGCCTGTATAAATGCTTCCATCACATTCATTGCAAAGCATACCTAGCCCAGGGGTGGAACAAGTCCTATGAAGTCAAAGTCAGGGCTACATGGGTCAATATTTTCAAGAGCAAGTTCTGCATAAAGGTGTGTGCATATGTATGTATATATATGTGTGTGTATATATATATATATATATATATGTACGTAGCTGTCATTGACTTCGCTGGGAAATCTTTGTACCTCGTGGGTAAAAAAACAATCTTAGTGATTGTTTTTTGACTTGGACAGTTTTCCAAGTCATTCATCAGGTATGGCTGCTGTGCTCTTATTGATAAGAGGGAAAGTCTTCAGCTGAAGTAGATACCAAAACAACTTCAGCCTTATTTAGCAATCTCTGTTTTTGTCTCCGCTGTTGTTTAATTGATGAGTTCAAGAGGATTTTTTTTTTTTAAGGGTTTATTGTCTTTAAGTGAATGTGCTGCTCTTAGCTAGATTCAGTTTGGTAATCTCACTGTATGTGATGTCAGGAGTAACTGGAAAGATAGTTGGGCCTGTCACGTGCTTGAAGGCTGTTTTTGTTCCTTGCTGAAAAGTCTCAAAATGGGTCTAATTTCTCAAATATTCAGGTGATATTTTTCCTATAAGAAGCTCTTTTTTTAAATTCTGTCTTTTGATAAAAGAATCTATTTTTTGGAAGAGAAGTAGTCTTTGGAAAACGTCCAAGAATAGATCTGAGGGCTTAAAAGAGCTAGAGAGTGCGCAAGGGAAGTGTTCTGCTCTACAGGTGTTTTGACATAGTTATTTCTGAAATAAATTCAAGATACTGTATGACTCTGGATAACTTTCCTGACAAAGCCTTCAATTCTGAAATTATCATTTGCCAAATCTTTGGGAATGCAGTTTTTGGAGTAGATTTTTTTAAGGTTGCTGTCTATACAGTGAATTCTATAACTATTAAAATCATTAAACAATTAAATGGAAATGTATTTTTAAAACTTTTTAATACTGAATTGTAATGGAATCCATCATCCAGGACTTGCCTAGTAAGCAGCTGAACAGCATTGTCTCGTTTGCAGTATCACAGAATTAGATATGAGAGAAATAGCAAATGAAACAAATTTTTTCCCCCCAATTTTTTCATCTGTAGCTTATTTTGAATTGTTTTCTGAATTTATTTTGCAAATTCTAAAGAGGCAAGAGATCGTTACAGTCTCTGGTGCACGATACTGAGAAGATAATTTCAGACATCAGAGCACTTACGTATTTCTGGTTTACCTTAAGAATCCTACCTCTAAGAGGTACTGTCTTCTCAATTACTGAGTAGTATTTCTTTGAGTTGCATGTATGCTCATAATACTAACTGAGGTTGATCCATCTTCCCTTGTAAGGAGAACTATAGCAAATGACAGGAAATGAGCAAATGAAACAAACAAACAAGACCCCTATGGACTTCTTTCATTGCTGTTCTGTAGAACTCCTTTTCAGTGTTAGGAGTTGCTGGTAAGTTGTCCTTAAGGAAGGAAGGTACTGATAATGCCATTCTAACTGGCTTATGCTAATGCCTGCTCTACCTTTAATACATGCTTAGTTAGTAGTTTCTCTAGATGTTTTCTGTGGAGCATCTAATTAATCCTGCCTGTGAGGAATATTTAATTACATGTTCAGCTCTTCAGTAGCTTCCCTTCCCCCACCTATGCTCCTTGGTATGCCTTAGAGCAGTAAATACGTGTTCTGTTTAACTGGTACTTCCTTTTCTCCTGGGTAAAACAGCTAATCCTGGTGTTAGAGCTAATTACTGTTTAACTTAGAAGCATAGTTCATATCTAATTCTGTGGGTATGTGCTAGTGTGCAAGTGAAACATTTCTAAAACTTCTTTATGATAACATTTATTGATAAGAGTTCTGTCAGATGACTTGAAATTATAATAATACCAAACTAATGTTATAGTCCACCTTAGTTTAGTTCCTAGGCACATTTAAACAATTTTGGTTATGATAGCAGACATTCAGGATACTTTCAGCTGAGCTGAAAAAAGAAATAGTTATGGATTGTACAGATCATCTGCCTGTAGAACTAGGCAGTCAGAAGTGAATTTTCTAGGGAAGAAGTTGACTCCTAAATCAATACAAGGTTATTAATTGAGGACCATCAGAAAGCAGACTTAAAGCAAGTTTGTTTTAACTGGTTTTGGTTGAACTGGTAAATTGCTCAGCTCCTAATTAAAAATTGTTTGCTCTGAGTCATTACTGATGACACTTGGTCATGTTTGCTAATGCTTGGTCACCATCTTCTAATTCCTCTCTAGTGGATAAGACACACTTCAGACTCTGAATAATGATGGTTGTAATAGAACATTCCAGTTTAGTTATGATTTCTGTGTAGTGCTAGCAGCCTGGGAAGTGCTGAACAAATCTTAGAAGTAAAAGTTTGCATTTGCATAGGTGATGTTTATTCTGCAGAGGAGCAGTTTGTCTGGAGACTGGTTTGAACGGTTATGCCTGTTAGTCCCTGCCATTTAACATGCTCTTCTCTTTCCTTGGAGGAGTTGATGCACAAGGCGTTTAACCTGTCAGTCTCTTAAAATTCATATCAGTATAACTGAATCATACAACACAGGGTGTGAGAAACTCAGTGCAGATACAACCAAATGTTTCAGTATTAATTTTTTGTCTGGTTATGCAAAATACTCTTTATAGCCAAGTTACAAGCTTAGCAAGCAGTTCAAGTGCCTGTTCTCCCTTTAGTCCTGCAAATAGGATGCATCAGGAAGTACAACTCTGATAATAAACCTTTTTATACTTGTTAGTAGATGGTTGCCCTATGTGTTAATCAATGCTCCCTGGTCAAGACAATGGGTATGCGACAAATGTATACCTTGTTGTGGGTTTTGAGTACAGTTTTTTTTGAAAAACAAACTCCTTAGCTATTCATGTAAGCAGGGAAGTATGGCAGCCAAGCTCTGACAAGTTGAGAAGTTCATTAGACAAGTCAAAATCCCAGGAATTTAAGGATTGATATCCTTGCAGTGGTTTTACTTCAGTCCCATGTATAAAAGTTGTGCATGGATGTATTGCAGACTTTGACTGCACAGTGATACGTCGATGTCATCTGACACTGATTCTGAGGGAAAACGTCACTGAAATGACAAGATGCAAATTCAGTATTGCAGAGCACAGCAGTGCAAGTTGTCAAAGGTTGCTCTCGAGTTATCCGTGAATGGTGTAAATGTGGAGGAGCTCACTCTTCCCAGCTGGGCAACAAAGCACTCGATCTATGGCATGTAAATACTGAATTTAGCCTCTAAACATGTTTGCAGGTGAAAAAAGATTGTATCGAATGAATCAACCAGTATCTGCTAACAGAAGTTAGTCTGAAGTTTCTCAGGATAAATGAACTAGTCGTGCTTGTTTATTGTTTTGTTTTGTAAGGGAGGTGTAAGGATTACTTTCTGTCAGAGCTGTTCAGACTGTACTCAACTGAGTCTCTCCTCTCAGTGTCATTAGTAATTGAAGTTTTAGCTTTCACCATACTACATAACCTTCTTTTTTCCTCACTTTGTGACAAATAAAACTTGCAGTTCTGGGCAATGGGGAGTGTACTTTTTCTTCTGTCGTAGATGAAACAAAACAATTCAATTTTCCAACTTAAAATCCACATTTATTAATTATTTAAATGGTTGTAAAATAAAACGTTAACACTATAGGCTGCCCAGTAGAACTTCTCATTTTAAGGTGAGATTTTATGAGTAGCTAAGCACTGTATACAACTACGCTGCCACTAGTGCTGTGCACAGAAGTCCAGAGTTGTGGATTTCTTTTAAAATTCTTTGGTGCTATATATAATCTGGTTATTGCTGGTTGAAAAGTGTTCATTTACATACATGTTTTCATTTTACGCCTTTTTTGCAACTTGTTCTAAGTAGTTAATATATTAGGTCTGGAACACAAGTCACATGAGGAGCGGCTGATGACATTGGGGGTGTTTAGTCTGGAAAGAGGAGGCTCAGGGCAGACCTCATGGCCCTCTACAACTACCTGAAAGAAAGCTGTGGGGAGCTGGGGGTCAGCCTCTTCTCACAGGTAACTAGTGATAGGTCTAGAGGGAATGGCCTCAAGTTGTGCGAGGGGAGGTCCAGGTTGGAAATTAGGAGACATTTCTTTTCAGAAAGAGTAGTCAGGCACTGGGATGGGTTGCCCAGGGAGGTGATGGAGTCACCGTCCCTGAGGGTGTTCAAGGAAAGGTTGGACATGGTGCTTGGGGACATGGTTGACATTGGTAGTAGGGTGATGGTTGGACCAGATGTCTTGAAGGTCTTTTCCAACCTTAATGATTCTGTGGTTCTGTATTACTGGTATTGATGTTCCATTGCTAATCATTAGACTGGCACAATATCTGTGTTGGCATCAAGTGACTTCTAATTATATAAACTATAAATACATGTCAGAAGAAGCATCCATTGCAGGAAGGGCCCTCTGCCTGGTTTTAGTAACATTAGACATGAAAACATTCCAAAGAAAGCATTCAAAAATATTCAAGCTGAGATTTTCTTTGCAAAAAGCTCCCGTGTTGATCTAATGCAGCTTTCAGAAAAGTTGTTCTTTGATCTTCAATACTAGAACTTAAAGGATTCTTAAAATATTTGAGAACAAATGTGGAGAAAACGACTAGCTTTCAGTGAAAGTAGGTTAGGTAAGGAAAATTGTGGGGAAAAAAATAAGATTTAGAGAACTTTTTAATGGAACTCAGTACTGCAGAAAGAAAGAAAATCTCTAGAGTGATGTTCTTTGAGAAATTATTATGTCTAAATTATCAAGTAATTTAATACAGAAAGAACAAATCAACAGATAAAACAGTGATGTGTTACGTAAGATTTGAATGTTTTACTTATGCTTTGTCTAGTCTGCTTACAAGTTCTGCAGGCATGCCTGTAGCTCAGGGCCACCTGGTAATAGGTGCCGGCCTCTGTATCTTTATTAGCATTTGCAGAGTGTGCAGTAGAAGAGCTTCTGGTTTAGTTTGGTACAGAGGAACAAAGATGTAGTTCACATGCACTGAAGCAGCTCTGCAAACCAACCCAACCCCTGGTAAGTGTGGTTAATTAGGGATTTTACTTCAAAATGTGCTACTGCTCTGAAGTAATACATCAACTTAGACCCAGGCAAGAATGTTTTAAGTCATCTTTTGTCCATGATCTATCAGGATTGTGGGAGAGATAAAGGACATGGTGATAACAGTTGGTCATCAACAGTTTATAAAGCGAAGCTTATACATTTTTCACATGTTTGCTGAATAGAGAGTTCAGGTTTTATGTGTGATCCAGAATTGTTTTGGTCTTACATCAAATGACAAAATGAAATAAATCATCTTTTGGGTGTAGGAGAGGAGAAAGGAGTTCAAAATAATTCCTTTCGGGTTAAGAGCAGACTATTTTACTTAGTATGAAGGCTATCTAGGAAAATGAGAATTGGTATGTTTGAGAGGGACAAGTTATGAGCATGCTTTGTTTGCATTATGGGCCTCATTTTGAACAATACATAAATAAGACAGTTGCTAAAATCTGAAGTGGGTGAAAACTTGGGTGCAGAAGAGGCCTTACACTAAAGAATTTACATAAATGTTTGACTTGCTATAACTTGTTCTAAATAATTTATTGTATTAGGTTTATATACTTGTCGATGCACCATTATTTAACTTTTTTTAATAAGTGCAATCTTTTCTTTTTTTTTTTTTGAAATGCAGTCCTTCCAGGGAAGCCAGGGACGAGCCTACCTCTTTAATTCTGTGTAAGTATCTTACTACAGTTTTGCACGCTACCTGAGAGCGTAAATTTTTGGTATGCTCCATAAACAGATTTCAGTAGAAATTTGTGTAAGGCACTACGACCTCTTCTTTTAGCAGTGTTTTTACTCACCAGCAATAGTTATTAAAGAGCCACTGAGATGATTTTTTTTTAAGTAGCTGCACACAGATATTAGTTTACTATAAGTAATTCTGCTAATAGCTGAAAGTTTAGGGGAGGGTGTTAATGAAAAATTCCTTTTCTGTATGTAATGCTAACTATCTTGAGCAAAAGTTGCCACCCTGAGATATTACAGAAGTCAACGCATTTCACGACTTTAAGTTTGCTTTAGACAACTTTGCTGTAGTCTAAAGATTTTTTCCATGTGATAGTTAGATACATTTACATGTTAGTGTACCAGTATTCTCAGTATATCTTAAGTGACCTTGAATATTGCAACTCTGCTAGATGCAAAAGATCCTTATGCAATTTTGCAATTTTAGGCATGCCCTTGCCATAATATAAGGCTCGTTCTTTGAATTTGCTAATGGATGTATTTTAAGCTTATACACAAGATTGAATTTTTGTCTTTATTTTTACAGCAGTTGATTGTGTTGCAGCATTTTTGGAAACAGAAGTGAAGTGTCTTGGTCTATTTTAGACCAGGATAATGGAACTATAACTGCAAAGGATTTGATTGCAGATCCTTGAAATTCATTTTATGTGTAGTTGTTCAATGGAGACTTGGGACTTCCAGTGTAATTGCAATACTAAGAAACTGGTAATAAAAGAGCAAAAATGGCAAAATCTTGTCCTTCTGTAACACTTCTGTAAAAACATCATTTAACCTTGCCTGATCTTTTCTGCATAGATTCTTATTCATGAAGAAAATATTTTGATGCAGTACTTCATGGGATAATTTTTTTTATCTTGCTGTTTGTTCATCATGGCTTAGTCTGCTGTGTAGCAAAGAAATATTTACAAGGCTTTTTCCTTATTGCTGTTTTGGAGTTGGTTCTAAATTCAGCTGTTGGTGCTGATGTACTGGTACAGACATGTAGAGGTCACAAATTGTTTTTGAAGAAAAGCCCAAAACTGAAGAGGCTTCCAGTTACTGCTTAGTGTTCTGTTCTCTGAAAGTTTAACTACTTAGGATGTCTTTGGTGGTGGGAGCCAGTGGGCAAGACTGTGATGTGTAGTCTTAATAACTTGAAAAACAAAAATAAGCCCCCTTTTTTCTTCCATCCTTCAGCTCAGTGTAACAAAATAAGTTACTTTTACTGCAGTGTATAAGTTCAGCACCTATATTTGATTTTTTTTTAATTATTTTTTTTGTCTTCTGAAGTAAAGGTGGGTGGCAGGTAAGAAAGAAAGCAGTCTCATGCAGTTAATTGTTGAGTCATTTCTCTCTCTCTTCCCCTTCCCCCAGGGTAAATGTGGGCTGTGGTCCAGCAGAGGAGAGAGTTCTTCTGACAGGTTTACATGCTGTGGCAGACATCTATTGTGAAAACTGTAAAACCACTCTTGGATGGAAATATGTAAGCAATATACTTACATTTTGATAAGTGTTTATATGCTGAAGTACAGCTATTTGAGTAGGCCCACTGGTAGTGATGGTTTAGATGATGTTAGCTCTAGTGCTTTTGCATACATCAGGCAGTAATGTCGTTTTGCTTTCTTATATCTGCTGGAGCATTGTAGCAGTTAACTTTATTTTGAAGACAGCAAAGTTAGCATGAGGCATAGATGCTATTACTCTATATGCTAATACTTCTGTAGTATCTTTTTCTGACATTACCAACCACATATACTAAACCAGATGTAAGAAATTCACAAAATGGGTCTTAATTTTCTTGGTTTCAAAAGTTGGTTCATAAAGAAAAAAAAAAAAAAAAAAAAACTATGATGAATGGTACTGAGCATGTTTTCACTGCTTACCACTCCTGTGAAGTAGATTCTGATGTTTGAAAAGTAGTCTGTGCACTTGCATGGGTGTGTGTAATGCTTGCAACTGTGCTGTGTGATTGACATTTATATTCTCGGTGGTGTATGTAGGATTTTTGTTGATTCAGTGTATTTTCTGGTGTGCTAACTATTAGCCTCACATTGTGACTTTAAGATGTACAGTTATGTCTAGAAATAAATACAAAAGAAGAGCAAGAAATAAAACCGAGATCAGAATTTCTTTACTGGTTTGGCCCCAGCAACTGCAAGGTAGTACATAAAGAAAAAATCTGATATTAGACCTTAAATCAGGAGTGTATCAATTTTAATGCTGGTTTTAAAAAACAAACAAAAAAACCACATGGCTCTTTCTTTAAATACTGTATGTTGTTAGGCACTCTAAAGACTGTCTGGGATAGTTACAAAAAATATTTAAGTGAATCCTGTATTTAATGCATTTATTTTGTATTTTGTATTGCGGACTACATATAGGCAGTTCAGAGACCAAAATCATCATCCATTAGAAAACTTTTAGCTCACCCAGGAAAGAGAGAATACACCCAGAGAGAACACAAACAACTTCAAAAATATAAATGTTAATGCCTCTAATTTGTCATTTCAATGTAAGGTTGATGTTTAAAATACTTTACTTCCCCAATGTATTTCTTTATTTTTCTCTTCCAGGAACATGCTTTTGAGAGCAGTCAGAAATACAAAGAAGGAAAATTTATCATTGAACTTGCCCACATGATAAAAGACAATGGCTGGGAGTGAATCATAACCTTTTTCCTTCTGTTTGGACAATACTCTGTGGAACATGCTTTACAAAGACTAACGCAAAGTAAAGGAAGAGCTTGGCTAGAGTGGCCCTGAGAATATCACTGAACTCTGAAACCTCACAAATGAGTAGTGTAGTGTAAGTGGCTATTTCAGGCCATGTTTTGCCTTTTCTCCTTGTGTAAGTTCCCTCTTTTTGTATGTGTATTATTGTGTGAACAGTTGTTTTGGAACATTTTGGATGACCTTTTTCTAAACTCTCTCAAACTAGAGAAACAGTTCACTAATTGAAAATGGATTTTACTGGTTAGCATCTATCTCTGACCTATGCCTTTAATGCTACCTTCCGCTGTGCATGCTTCTTGCCTAAACACCTACACTCCAATCCTGTAGAAGTTCTATATCTGAGCAGTCTGAAAGAATGTATGGGATGGGGTGCTTTCTTATATGTAGCAATTTCTGACGTATTTGGCAGTGAAGGGGATGCAGTATTGTAGTTATTAACTTCTTTTAAATTTGAGTGTACCACAACCTGTGTACATCTTGTAGGTGAATTGGTTAAAGGTACAGTGCTCAGTTTAAAAATATTTCAATTGCACTGACTGAAATTAGCAGATCTTAAGTTGTTAGGATGAGTTATGCTAGAGGCTTGATATCTTAATGAAATACCCGAGAAGGCTTTTAAATTAATAATGCTATAGAATATGTTCAATTAAGACCAACACATCCCCTAAGGAATTTTCAGGATAAGAAATTTATAAAAGTATAGCTTGCAAGATAAAAAGACAGAAAAATATATACATCTTCTATTTTGGAAAAAAAAAAAAATTAGTCGGTGTATTCAAAAACAAGTTTTGGTACTGTACCTTTGCCAGTAACAGGGACTTGTGCATCAGTGAAGTTTTATGGCTGGTTCCATGTAACTGTATAGTCCTAATGCACTGGACAAAGAGGTTGATATCAAGGAAACTTGCTGAGGTATTCTGCTTCTGCTACATTTGAACAAAAATATTTATTTTTGTGAGAAACGGTCAGAGCCTATGAGATGAAAATTAATATAGTACACATAGAGTACACATAGAAAAAGAAGGGGTAATAAGAGGGAAGGGAAGTTTGACTAAGTTTTTCATAAAATAACAAGATAGTTTTTAAAATTTGAGGGTGGGGGGAAGGGGTTTATTGGTTTGCTGGCTAAATCATCCCCAAGTACATTTTTATAACAAAAATTTATATGAAACTTACCTTCTCTTTTAATCTCCCACTATTTCTTAACTGGAATGAGTTAATGAGAGAATCATCTAAAAGGTGTATGTACGATGTTAGCTGTTGGTATTTGTGCATGCACATTCTCAGCAACTTTGAACGAAATGCTCTACATAAATTTGCTAACTTTATTTTCAAATTAAACAGTCTCAGAAGACCTTTTGTATCTTAATCCATTTAATGCTTGAAGACAAGATGCTTGGAAAAAAATCCTTAACACTACATCAGTACTATAACTGAACAGTATGAAAGCCTTGCAGTGCAAAATCATTTTCTTTCAAAAACAATTCTAATATCATGGCACCTACAAAGTTTAGTCATAGGTGCCATTGCTGCTGTTACGTTTTTGGGAATCTCTAATAGGCTTTCTGAATTCTACTGCACTTTAGAAATTTTGTCATGCATAAAAAATTATGCCAGTGGGTAGGGGCAATACAGATCTTTAAAACCAGCTTTCCCGTCTCTTAGGAATGAGAAGAGAGTTCTCCCATGTGTAAGTGTTCTCTGATGCAGGCTGGCTAAACTGCATTCCAGATGTAATGATCTATACCTATGAATTAAATATGTAAAAATTAGAGAAGTAGTTAAAGCTGTTGGGTTTCAGTCCAGAGACCTGAGGTGGTACAGTTGTGTTCAATCTGGATATTGTGGCTTACACTTTATGTTCACAAATAAGATCAAGCTTCAAAGTCTTGTTTTTAACAATGTCATTGATGCAAGATGGGCTTTGGTGTTGCCTGTCTTTTGATCTTTTTGACCTGGAATTCTTGAGATTTCTTTTCCTCAATTGTAATGTATGTTGCTGACAAAAAAAAAAAAAGGCACTGAAACTTCTATCAGCAAAAGTTTGTGCTGGCTTCAAAGTCCAGATGTAATGTTAATACTTGTGAAAATGCTTATGTAAAGTTTGTGTATCTTTTGGCTTTTCATATTTCCTGGCAACAGGCTTGTTGAAGTACACTGGACTGAAGACAAAAGTAATAGCTGCTTTTCAGTAGAGAGTTGAAATTAAAGAAAATATGTAAAGTATTAAAGACTTTTCTCTATAAAATTGGGGGTTTGTCTCTCTCTTAGTTAATGCTGTCTGTAACAGTCTGATTCTTACTTAGAAATTCAACCTCTTTCTTCAGTGCATTATTTATATTTTAAACTGGACATTTTCACCAAAACCTTAATTAACTTTGATGCCAAAGGTTGGGACTTCATCAAGTGCTTAGCACGTAGATCTTCAGACTGCTGGCATAAAGAGTTAATGATCTATATGTGATGTTTATGGCTTTTAAGAGAACCAAACAAAGCAATATTATTTTTGGTCTTTTAAGAGTGGATGCTTAGAAGGAGTAGAACTAATACAGAATTGCAATTTCATGCTGCCATGTAACAGTTCTTTAGGCTAATTCTATTGAGGGAATAGGTAAATTTTCTTCCTGTGTTGCTTGGCAGTGTCAATGATTATTTTTTCCCCTTGTAAAGATGTAGAGAATTCTTGCTATTGGTTTTGGTGAAAGTAGAATCCAGATAGCGATGGCTGCTGGCCGATGTGAAGAGGTCAGTCTGGTCACTGAACCCTCCAGCAGTCATTTGAAAGAAAAACAAACTTACTTGAAAAAAAATTTTACTAAAGCATTTTCCCTCTAACCAATTTTTGTAATATATTAAAGATTATATTTAAAGTTTGTATGTGTTTGCTCTGGGCAAGTTTACTTCCCCTCCAACTTGAGCACTTTTGTTACTTGTACTGGTTATTTTTATTGTTGGTCTTAACATTTATTTTGTATTTTGTTTTTTACAACTGTAACAAAAAGCTTTTGTGAACCTTTGTTTCTTGCTGGCTCTTTCTTGGACCAAATGAACTGACTATGAGCTGGCTTAGAAGAAATGTTCATTGGGATGCATAGGAATTTGCTAGCAGAAATGTACATGTATTGAAAGCTTTCTTCCTCTGAACCTCTAAAGCCACACCTGTCCTAAAGTAATTAATCATAATTTTATGTGACCCTGGTAATCTGACCACACATTCTGTCTTGGTCCAAAAGAATGGATGTAACAGTGGTATTCCAGGACTGAGTCTGCTTCCAGACGCTAGAATTACTCTTTGGCCGGTCACTCTAACCACCTTTTTGATTAATAAAAGGCAATGCTGCCATCTTTTACAATTCTGTTAATTGCAAACTTGCTGTGAAATAAGCTGCAGAATTAGTGAGGGATTGCTGACACGTCAGCTAAGAGTACACTATTGCTGTGTACTCATAGCAATCTAGTAATTAAATTTTATCTACCAGTAAAAAGGGCCATTTTCCCTCGTTTGCTGTAAACTATACAATGGCAAACTGTATTAATGAAGTTTGTTATAATTAAATCTAGTTTCCCCCCTAGCAAGGCTTAGTGTAATTGTCAACCTGGGTGGTGTGCCCCGCCTGCTTGTAGCCTTTAGGAATCTGTGGGAGAGGAGAGGCAATACAATTTATGAAATTTCTTTAAATTAAAATCTGGTCTCAGAGGTGCTGACAAGGTCACCGCTATGCCCATAAACCAAGTGGTCATCCGTATTTCTTAATGGTCTATCAGGGTAGTGCAAGAGTTCGTTGATGCCAAGTCCCGTTTTTGGTGCACTTAATGCCTCCCTCTGAATAATGCTTGTAAAGAGCTTTTTCTGCATGCTCATCGCAGCAGTCAGACGGCAGCATCAGCGGCCTAGGGAGTCACAGACCAAATTTCTCACATCTCCATTGTCAAAGAATGGAGATGAAGTGGAAGAAGCTGTCAAATTGTTTAACTTTTGGACACTTTATTGTATTTCATTTAGACTCATGTTAAGCCAACCAGCAGTATAAACACTGCAAAAGGAACAGACACTTCAGAGGTTTCTTTTAAAAGGACTGTTACAAATGGTTTAAGGCCTATAGCAGGAGTCAAAAATGGCAGTTGAGTTGTGCCTCATTGTTTCTTAAACTCTTTACAATGCTTTCTTTTACAGGTGACATGGCTGTGTTGCTGTTTTGTCCTAGCAATACTGTACATCATTTGTTGTTTCACTATATTGTATCTACTTGAGGTATCACAATAAAAGCTTTCAATTGTTTTGTTGAGTTACTTGTTATTTTTGTGCTGTCTTGTCTTCTTTTAGGTTCCCATACTTTTTTTTTTCCTCTCTAATAAGACCAGAAAGAAGAGCCCAGAGCTCGTAGTTGATCTTAAAAGTTTGTAAGGTATGGGTTGAATCTGATCAGTAGGTTCTTGAAAGATTGTCCCTAAACATTTTTTTTTTTTCCCTTTCGCTAATCTTTCCAAAGTAGAGTTAAGATGTATTCCTACTTCCATAGCTCTTGTCCATTTTGAGCTAGTTATGGATCTTAGGCAAACAAAGTGCTTTTAAAGGGAGAGTCAGTCTGTGCACACTCCAACACTAACTTTCAGTGGAATTGTAGGAAGTGGGGTGTGCTTTCTGTTTCGTTATCTTGGTCATCCAGAGAGCAGAGCACACTGAGCACAGGCATTCAATCTGTTAGTTCTGCTTTGTCTGGAAGGAACCTCTGTAGTTCCCCATACCACATAAACAGTTTTCTCATGCATTAGGGGAGCTGAAACCCCCACTCTTGAGTCAATAAGTAGGATGTGATGTGGATTGGTCAGTGATGGAGATACTGAACAATACCAGCCTCTGTATTGATCTTCAGGGTACTGTGCTTGCCACTAGCTGCTTATTGGACATTATGCTATTAATTAGTACCAGTAGCTTGGAAGCCCTACCAATCTTGAGTGCATCTAACAGTCCATTTATCCAACTGTAATAAGCCACAGACTGTCATGGAAAGTGGTTTCAAGAGTTACTAAAACTAAAGCATATTGCATCAACCACTCTACACAGGCAGTTGGTTCATCATCGTGGCAATGATGTTGGTCAGATCTGGTCCATCCTTAAGACAATGTGGATGATTCCTGCTCACTTTCCTGTCCTCCACGTGTTTTTAATCAGATTCCATGAGCACTGTGTGCTCTGAAATTGTCTTCCCTGCCTATCTCAGCAATAAGTCCTTGATGTTATATGCTGAAGATTAAGCTGAAGATGGTCATACTGATCTTAACAGTTACAATTACAAGCACAAAGGTTTTCTGTCTTTATAAAGACTAAATATTTAGTCTTAGTCTTAGTCTCTTAAAACTTCTGAATATTGTAGCATGGGACTATTGCAGTGATTTATTTTCTCCTATATCATGGCAGGCATAAGGCTGTCCTTAATTGCATTAAAGCAGTTCAGTGTAAATAAATTCAAAGAAATGTTTTGCATCAGACTTCCCTACTAGCACAAGTCATAGGTGTGTGGTATGTAATATTAAAGTGCTAATGAAATGTTCCTGGAAATTCTGCTTACTCCAAGGCAGGTTAAATTGTGTGGTTGTGATCCTTTGATTGTTTTTAGGACGATAAATCAATAGGGTTTATAGAATGTAAATACAAAACATTAGTTGCTTGAGTTTGAACACTTTGAATGAAGTAAGAAATTGGTAGCAAAGACTCATGTAGTATTTAGGGGAGGAATTTGTTTTTTATTTGGTTTAATTCAATGTTCAGCAATTACTGAACATCATCAATAGTGCATCTAATATGAGCCCTTTCGACTGACAGAGGTGGAGAATGAAGTCATTCAGTACAGGCTTACTCATTCTCTTCAATAAGCCATCATTTCCTCTCACAAAGGGATGGGGATGCTCTACATATGAGATCAAACATAATATTTCCATCTTAAGAAAAAATGGAAGATGGCCTGCTATTCTTTCTTTTATTCATGCTCCTCTAAGCTGTCATCTCAGATAAACTCTCTTTTCTTTTTAACCTTTTCTTGGCTTTATTCTTTTAGGGATGTGTGGTGGTTTTACCATGCTGGGCAGCTGAACACCACAACCGCTCTCTCACTCCCCCTCCTCAGATGAGGGGAAGAAGTAAAGGAAAGAACAACTCAAGGGTTGAGATAAGGATAATTTAATTAAAGGGAAAAAAATATATATTAAGGGAATATTAATTAACAATTCAACTATAAAGGGAAAAAGGGAAAGGGGAAAGGGAGAGGAAAAGGGAACAGCAAAACAAAACAAGTAAAGGCTATGTGGAAGTGCAGAGGAAAGAAATTATTCTCTACTTCCCGCAAATGAGCGATGCCTGACCACATCCTTGAAGCAGGGCCTCAACGCACGTAGCCAGTGTTTGTGAGGAGGACAGACGTTTTCGCAACGAAAGCCCACCCCTCCCCTCTTCCTCCTTCTTCCACCTTTTATTGCTGAGTGTGACATCATATGGTATGGAATATCTCTTTGGTTGGTTTAGGTCAGCTGCCCTGGTGATGTTTCTTTCTCACTTTTTTTCCCTTCCCCCAGGAGGGTTAGAGAAAGTCCTGCTATGGTGCCAGCACTTCTCAGCAGCAGACACAACACTGGTGCGAAAACACTGCTGTTCTAGCTACAAATGCAGAGCGTGGCACTGTATGGGCTGCTGCAGGGAAAGTTAACATCCCAGCCAGACCCAGTACAGGATGAAAAATTGGGGAAAAAAGTAAGAATAAAAATGGCATTTTTGAGAGGTGCATGATATTCCTTGAATAAAAAACTATTCTTTTTTACATGGATATAATCAAAGTGATGAAGATTTCATATTCAATATGTTTATAGTAACAACTCATTAAATTTTGATGAAGCAAAGGGACTGTAAAAACACCAACTATCTGCAGTTAGATTACCAGAAGAATTTTGAAAATGTGAATTCCAATCTTCCAATCTTGCTTCTTACCAGCTGGAAAATACCTGGAGGATCTCTGACTTCCAGATAATCAGAGATGGGCAGATGCCTTCTCAGAAAGTTGGGAATCTTCCACTAGATGCTTTTTGTGCCTGTTAAGTGTAATTAAGTGGGCACCTGTGTTAGTTGAGGGTTCTTCATGCATGTGACACCATAGTGCTAAGGTTAAGCCATAGTGGGACATGTAGGTCTCTATTTACAAATCCCAGGTAGCCTAAACAAGAAAACAATCGCAACTAAAGCAAGTTTATCCCATGCTTGTGTTACATCTAAATCTGATTACTTGATTATTCTACTTTATTTTAGAAAATAACGGATTTTTCAGTTTTAAATTAAATAATATATGGTCTTTGCATGCTCATATTTCCATATTTTTGTAGTAAATAGCATAGCTTAACTGCCCTTCTTGCTCAAGTAGGCGTCAGAGCTTTCTAGTTCAAGCAAAGACAATGGCACGGCCAAAGTAAGCCTTTGTTCAAAACAGAGTTTGAACCCTGACATATATATATATATATATTATATACACACATGCATATATGCAAATTCCATCACAGCATGGCTTGCCTTTTACCCATAAGGAGGAGTGCAAATGTTGTTTAACTTTTAGAATACCTTTATGACATCTTTAGAAATTATCATCTGCTTTATTTTACAGCTGAAGAAAGTTAAGTTAGTTTTCCAAAAACATCTATGAGCAAAACCCTACTCTTTGGGATGCAGAGCTGAGTCCAGCACTGTTGCATGAGCTTCTGAAAAAAATAAATAATAATAATAATCTTGCTCACATATTTCAAGTTGTGTAGACACAAGAGTTCAGTAGATTAAATAGTGCATTGCTATTTATTTTGCTAGCCCTTCTATTTGGTGCAGTAGATATGTAGGAGCTGTTAGCCATGTAGCTCACCGCGTAAGGCAGCATGTTGAGGTTATAGTAACAGGTAACAGCTGAAAGCATCTTTGAGTTTGGCTACACCCATTACTGGCTTTCTTTGAGTCATCCTGTTGTTTCTTTGTCCTTAGAAGCAAGAGTTCACCTGTGCAGACAATACAGTCCCTGCGTTTCCAGGATGAAAGCTCATGGTTCCAGTGAGAGAACAACAAAGGGGAGGTGGTGTGGGGGGGGTGTTACTGATTGGTGAAAGTTTTAGGTTTTTTCTTTTGTGTGTGTGTGATTTGCATCAAGAAGGGTGAGTGGCATTAATATTTGCACTTGAATTGTGATTTAAGTTATTTGTCTGCTTGTGAAATCAAACAAGCTGTATTCTGCAGTAAAGGTTGTTTAAAATTTACTGATGAATCATTAAAAAAAAAAAAATAATAATAATAAAAAAAAAAAAAACTCTCCCAGCAGTTGCAACACTTCAAGTGAAAAAAAAATAAATAAGAGCAGGAGTTCTGTGCATTGGCTGAGCAAACACTTCTTCAAAACTAAAAACCCATTAGAAGTCAGGGATCTTGTGACACAGAGCAGGGCTGCCAAGGGCGAGAAGATCTTATTTTGCAACTGGGCCTGGGTGGATTGCTACATCTGGGAAACGGGTTGCAGATGTAAAACACGTGCTTCTGAGGGCTGGGGGGCTTTTCTAAACAAACATCTTTCCTAAACAAATACAAACAGAGAGATTGTTCGCCATGCGGATGGGGAACCTGCTGATGTGATTGCAGCAAAGCTGCTGGCCTGTAGTTGCTGTACACAGGTAGCATAAAGGCTGGGCGGGCAGGGTTTGTAGGCTGGTAGGATGGAGTGGTGGGGTCAGAGCTCAGCAGCCCCCAAAGGGGTATGCTCCAGGACAGAGCCACACCAAAAGGACATCTGTTAGAGCCCGCCCTGCATCTCAGTGCCTTGCCTCAAGCAGCAAACACAACAGATCTGCGTGTGTGCCTCATGCAGGAGGGTGGCCCCTGCACTCACACCCAGGCCCAGCTGAAGGTGGCCTGTGCTGGAAGGGGAGGCAATGCTCCTGCAGGGCGCTGAGCTCTTCTCTGTGCTGCCCCAGCCCCAGCCCCAGCTCAGCTGAGCAAATCGCAGCTCAGCCAACGTCTGCTCTTCAGGGGCTGGCGGCTGTTGCTGTACACATACACCATAATCTCCTTACAGGCCTGAATTAATCATCTGTTTCCCACCGATGCTCAAATAAGCACCGTTTCAGTGGGTGGCACGCTCCACTTCCTTGCCTGGTATAGCTGATGTGACTAAAAACCTGCTACTGCTTGTCTGCTTGAATTATTCCCAACCCCCCCCCCCCCCCCTCTTTTTCTACTATTTTTTTTTTTTTTTTAAATCTTTTCTCCCTCCTCAATTCCCCACTTTCTAATGAGATCCATAACAGCCTAAAGTCTGCATCATTTCACATTTTTCACTGCCATTCCTCTTTGGCCTCCAGCCCACGTTAGCCTGAGGGCAGTAGTAGTAACCCGTGGCCAAGCACAGGACCGATGCCTCAAGGCGGTCGCTTCACCAGGTCAGCATGGGGTGGCTGCTGCCACCTCGTCTCCATCTTCCCTGCTCTGGTAGCGAGGCACTGGTAGCGAGGGCAGTGGACACGAGGCTGCTCTTTGCTATTCCCCTGTCACTGCGCCACTGACTGAACTCCTGCAGCAAGCTTCAGGCCTAAATAATGTTTTGTTTTTTGTCACGATAGTTGACAGAAAATGTGTGTGTACAAACTACAGCCCTGTAGTCCCTCTGACACCATGCTTTGTCTTCTCCCTTCCTCCTGCTTCCAGGCTGACAGACCCCATTTTGGTTTTTGACCTAAACTCCATTTGGTCTGTCACCTTTTTTTTTTTTTTTTTAACCATATTTTACCATACTTCCCCCCTCTTTGCCTGTTTTCTGTGGTGAAAAGTTTCTCACAGCACAGAGGCTGCAGACACAAATTAATGCCCTTTAGTTGCCTACCCATAACACACAAAACCAAAAGGGTTTCTCGGCGTTCCTTCAGTGTTTACTAACAGACAGACTTTGCTCTGTCAGCCCTCTCGTTCGCCAGCCCTAACTCATGCTGAAGGTTAACAGCTCCCCCAGTTAATGATTATCCTTCCCTGTTTGTGCAGTGTTTCACAGTTAAAACATGTAAATATGACTCCCCCGTGTAATTGCGGTGGTTATCCAGTGATGAGCTCTGTAGAGCACATAAACACAGCTATTAGCAGAGCAAAATGTCACTCCCTTGCCTGGCCTCCCCAAGATCACAGAAGTGTCCGCTGGCCCAGAAAACAGCCTGCGGACGATAAAACTGTCCCGGCCGTCACACGCGGCCCGCAGTGAAAACCCTCTCAAAATAGCAAAGTCTAATCTCTCCCGAGGCTGTTAATCAGGTTTCTAATCTAGCAAAGCTGGATCCATACAGTAACATGCGGCGATTCCCATGCCTTTATTACAAACCCAGCTGCATTTACTGCGTCAGGAGACTAAAATGTAAACGTTTGCCTGGGAAGAAATCGCTGCAAAGCACCTGCTCTGAGGGCCAACCCGTGACAGCGCTGGGTGCCATGACCCGCTGGCACCTTACCTGTAAGTGCTGAACCTTACCGGCATCTCTGCCTGGAAGTGCAGCACAACGTAGCCACCTAATCGCATGTTTTCTGAGGGCTGAAGGCAATCTTTGCTTTTCTGAAGACAAACACAAAGGCTGGGCCTGTCAGGTCTCTTCCATATTGGGTAGCAATGGACTGAACAGGCGAGGTGGAGATTTCTGTGCAATTTCACGGGAGCAGAGCTTTTGCCCCTGCACCTTGGCCCAAATCATGTTGTTGCCAGCATTCCCCTGGCTGTGCCGGGCCTGCCTTGTGTCCCTCAGGACCTGTGGCCCTGCAGGGGGTGAAATGGCCAATGTGTGCAGCTTGCATGGAAGTGTGTGATGACTGTGGTATTAATCAGGATCCCAACCGCAAAAGGCATCGTACAAATGTAAGGTCACACACAGCGCTGCAGCACTCTCATGCACCACCACACAATCAGGCTGTGTTAGTGAGCCACAGGCTGGTAAGTCCCCTGCTACGGGCACGGTAAGAGGCTCCCTGAGAACCAGGAGGCCACTCAGCCTCTCAGGCGCTGGTTGAAGAGGGTCAGGCTCCCAACCAGGCAAAGGGATGGTGCTTGTGGCAACCAGGGAAAGCTGCCCCACTTCTCACTTCTGCAGCAAAGCCTGGGAAATGAGCAGAAGTGTGCAAGGGCCAAGCTGTGCTGCAGAGTGAAGTGGCTGCCAATCTTCAACGCATGTTTGTAGGGAGGACAACAAAGGTGGCGTGTTTTGGTCCTTGATTCAGGGACTTCCCACCAGGAGACTCCAGGGTCTTGAACTTTGGCCTTTGGCTTTTACTGAGCTTGTTGTTTGTCTGCCTGAGTGGATTTGTGCCCATGTGCACAGGGCTGGTCTGGTTCCCTCCCCCGGGCTTCTGCCTTGGTGTTTACTGTTGCCGTTTGTCAATATATTTTAGCCTCCTTTTGCTGCTCCTTTCCTCCCCTCCACCCTTTAGCCAATGCTCAGGTACTTTCCCATATCCTGTAGGGCCAAAAGCCCCTTCTGGTTCCCCAAGCCCTCTTTCGTGTCCCACTGGTGCTGTGCCCCTCTCTGCACTGCCATTTGTGCCTTCAGGTCCAAGTCCCTGGGGAGCTACAGAGGCATTGCTCCACGGTGGGCAGGGTACAAGGCCGCAGGTACCACCACTTCGCCCTGGTGGACGGGTGAGCTGCAAGCCGTGGGCACGGCCACTGGTTTAATGCTTTTGTGTGGCGTCTGTAGCACTGTATGTGATGCTGCTTTGTGCCCAGTTCCCCTTGTGCCCTGCTGTCCCTAGCATCCAGCATCCCCAGGCCTCTCTCCCCGGCTCCGTGCTGCCGGTTGCCATGACAATCCCAGGAGAGATTTCACATGAGCGCTGAGCGCCTACCGAGTGGTGCTCGGTGCATGCAAACCTGGAGGTGCAAAGGAATGAAATGCAAAAGCACCACACAGATCCTGAGCAGGAAAGGGTGTGCTGTGTGTGACGCCTTGGGTGCCTATGTCCACTTGTTCCTCCCCGTGGCAGCAGCAGCTGCTCCTGGATGAGGGCTCCAGGGAACCTGCCCAGCTGCACAAGAGTGTGACGCCCCCATCCCCCCCCCCCCCCCCCCTCCCCTTTTTTTTTTTTTTTTTCATTTGATCTATAGAGTTAAAAACGTTGTTTCCCATAGAGGTGAGCCAGTGCCACGACTGCAGGCCAGGATCCTGGCCTGGAGCAGCCGGTGAAGGTGTTGGGTGCTTTCACTGCACACCCAGCCCCAGCCAGGAAAGGTGGGAGCCAGGCACTGCACTCACCCATTGGATGCTCGGGCACTGGAACCAAAATGATCTCAGTACAGTGACTTTAACCCAAAACGCAGCTGTGGCGATGGGAAGCACGTGGTGGGCACACCCCTTCCTGTGGGCCTGCCTGCGCCTCTGACCATGCAGCAACGCCTCCCTGCCCCTTTGCTTCCCTTTGCACCTCTTAGTTCTGATTTTTTTTTTCTTTTTCTTTTTCATTTTCTTTTTCATGGTCCCCCCCCCCCCCCTTTTTTTTTTTTTCCTCTCCTCTCTTTGTCTGTTCCTCCTTTTCTGCTGCTCCATGGTCATGGAAAGCCTGACTGCTGTGATGGAACAAGGGCAGAAAAAACACAAATCCCTGTTTTCTTTAGGGAGAGCAGGAAGAGGTGCAGAGGCATGGTCCAGAGCCCATGCCCAGGCTGCCCAGAAGGGAGCCCCGCTGGCTCCAGGTGCGGATCTGAAGCCCCATGAAGTGCCGAGCTGCTGCTCGTGAGCCTGCAGATCGCGTTCACACCTCAGCGCTCCGAAATCCAGCCTTGTAACGAGAGCTGGGGCACTGCCACCACTGCCGGTGTGAAGGGCTTCATGGAAACTTCTCTGGTTTCTGTGGATGTGGGCTCTGAAAAACAAGCTTATCTCCTCCTGGCCCTGGAGTGGGCCCTGAATCTGAATTATGTACGAGAGGCGCTGGCAGCAGAGGTGTGCACGCAGACACTCCATCCCGCACACCGAGAGCAGACGAGGTCTGCGCTGGCACAGCCCTGGTGTGGCTGGGCTTACCCCTTCTCCCCATCTTCTCCCCAGTTCCCTGACAGAGCGAGCTGCCCCAGCGCTTGCAGCCAAAAATACACAAACCAGGCCAAACTCTAGCAACACGTAGTTTGTTTTGTTATAGATTAACTGCTGCAATAAACCAAGGGCAATTTTCCTCCCCAACATCTGAACTGGCCTGTTAACCTACTCTCCCGATGTGTTTTTTTTCCCCAAGGCAGATGCACTACAAATTGATGGCTGTGCTTTTATGGAGAGGGCAGGCTTCCCCAGCCTTGCCAAGGGCCTGCAGAAAACCCAGTGATTTGTTCCCAAGAGCTCTGCTGGGCAGAGAACAGACATGCTGATCTTTACATCTAGTCTTAATTTTATTTTACTTTTTCTTAAAATGGAGGTTGCCAATAATATCACAGCTCCTGGCCCCATAGCCTCCATTTTGTACCCATTTGCTCCAGGGGTGCCAGTGTAGTTTTTCACCAGCCTAATTCCCCTCAGGGTGGTGGGGACAAGGGGCGATACCCGGCCCTTGCTGTGGGTGTGAGGCGACTGCTCCCCCAGTGCCAAAACACTGATGATGGAAATGCTGCTGGTGGAAACACAAAACCAGCACAGTGAGGGCTCAGGATTCTCCAGAAACACATTTATTTTGGACGTACCATGCCAGTTCCCGGCCCTTCTGGCATCAGAGGGCTCCTGTGGGCAAGGGGCTGGGGCAGGTTGGGCAGGGGGCTTTGTGCCAGGATGGGTAAGCATGCTGTTTTGTCTTATGGGGGGGAAATTAAAAGCTGCATGTCCCTTCCAGGTTATTTCCTGGATAAATACACTCTCTTAAATAAGCAAAGCTGTAGAAGTTAATTGATGTCTTCCCTGTGGCTCTGCTGGCCTCTCTGAGGATCCCTCAGGTCTGTGGCCACGGACAGACCCAGGAACGGGTGGGACACCAGCGGGACCCGACCTTGCTGCTGCCATCTCTGGGCAGAAGAAAGCAGCGTTCCCCTCAGTGCTGCAGCTCGATGACCTGCTCCCCAGACCCCCTTACCCCCCACCCCACAGGCTGCCCCCATCACCCTCAGCCTCCCTGGCCCATAAATTCAGCTGCAGACCCGGCGGTGTGAGAGCCGAGCACTGGGAGCCTGGACCCATGCCAGGGACTTTGATCCCCAGCCATGAAATCCTCCTCCACAATCTGACTTCTCTTGCGAAACGCGGCCCGGGGTGGAGGGAGGGGGGCTGAGCAAAGGCTGCCCCCGCCTGCACAGCCCCGGGGAAGGGGCTTTGCCAGGGGGTCACCTGCAGCCTCGCCCCCTAAATCTGTGGGCTTGGGGCTGGGCAGATGCCTGCTGCTGTACCAAATGTGCACACATGTGGCCAAAGCCCCAGCCATATACGAAAGGGGCAGACACCTGCTGCTGAAGGGCACGATGATCCACTGCTGAACTGTTTCCTTTTCCCACTTTTGCCATCTTTATTTTAACTCCAACAGCACCCAGCCTGCTGGCGAAGCTGGGCCCTTTATGTTGTTTGGAGGCAAACACACGAAAACAGAGTTTTTGCAATGCCAGATTGCAGCTCGAGGAAACGAAGGCCAAACAGGGGCTGCACAAGCACAGAGGTGTAAAAAGACGGCAGAAGAGCATCTGCGGCTTCCTATGTGCCGGTCTGGCTGCACATCCCGCAGAAGTGAGCACAAGCCCTCTCCCACAGCCTGCAGTGCTCCTACAAGAGGGTGGCATTCCCCCAGCAAACACTGGGGCAGGGCCAGGGCCAGCCCAGCCGCCTGCTGCTTGCCATCTCCATTCCACAGACAAACCCAGCTTGTCTTGGTCTTGCTCATCACTTCTGTTAGCGTTGCTGCTCAGTTTCTTATAACATTACCCCCACCTCCCATACCCATGGACACACGCCTAAGTGGGGCTGAGCATCCCAGAGATCTTTTCCTTTGCCCTGTGGCCGGGCTGGACATTGTTATTTTGCAGGCTGGCCGTTTCCTCCCCTCCAAACGGCACCCCACTGGGTCCCAGTTTTGGGAGCACCCAGCTCCAGCAGCTCCGAGCGCCGAGTGGTGGGGCCAGGGGTGGGCTCACAGCACCTGGGGCCGGCTGGCGGAGCAGGGACACAGCACGGCAGCTGGAAAACCTTGAGGAGCGCGTGGCTCCTTCCCCAGGGCAGGGAGGGTTTTCTCCAATTCACAAAAAAAAAAAAAAAAAAAAATAATAATAATAAAAAAATCCCAACCCCAAACATATTTTTAAGGAGAAACAAAGATCAGAAATACTGTAAGCAGTGGAGACAAAGCACCAAAAATAGCATCCGAAGTTTCCTCTGTGCACTCTCCCTGTAGGCAGCCTGCACTATATTTGTCTTCACTTGCCATTTCTGCTGCAATCAATTTGCAGTTGCCGCTGGCGAGGAACCCATCTATTAAAAGCTCGGATGAGATCTGTAGTGAAGATGTCTGTAATACAAAAAATCTGGCCATTTTTGTAAATCAAAACAAACCCAAAACTAAGCATCCTCTGCAATTCCCCGGCCCTGGCATTGCACTGAGGTCACTGCCTGGGCTCCGGTCGCTCTGCTGCCTCCTGCAGCCCTGGCAGCCAGCGCCCAGCCGGGGGGGTCACATTCTGCTGGTGCTTTGCCAGCCCAGCTTTTGGGGTTCCAGTGCCACAGCCCCTGGCCAAGGTGCGGTTTGCTGGCGCTGGAGCACGTGGCAAAGTTTGGGGATAAAGATTTGCTTTGCGGCTGCTCAGGCATTTGGCGTTTTCTGCCTGGTGGTGCCTTATCTCCGTGATTTGCTGCAGGCCACCCTTGGGAGGCAGACTCCTCGAGGGTCAATTGCTTTTGTGGTAAATACAAATTTTTCTATCATCTCTTTCATCCCGGGATGAAAGCACAGATAGAAATCGCGTCACTCCCCCTGCTCCCTTGGTGGGCTGCTGAGAAGCTACTCTCGCTGCCCCAAAATATCTCCATGGGGGGATTTGGGGCTTGGAAAACTGAGGTTGGGGCCATGCCCCTGAAAAATGCAATGACAGTGTTTCCAACAGGGTTTTGCTTCCTGGAGGCCAGGTGGGCCCCACTGCAGCACCTCCAGCCCTGTAGGGCTGCACAGCTGGGACCTCCCCACCCATGGGGACGCTGCACAGGGAAAACCCATGGGATTCTCCCCATCCGCAGTGCAGGCGTGCCGCTGCACACCAGGCTGGTCCCTGCACTCAGCATCCCTGGGATGGAGCCACCACGCTGCTCTCAGCCAAACCTGGCAAAAACCTCTTGAAAAAGAGGAGGCGAGGGAGGCAGGAGGGCGATGAGGCTGTTTTTAGGAGGCTGGAGGCACACAGCCTGTTTAGCCAAGCAAAACAGCGGCTGAGAGGGGATACAATTGCTGCCTATAAATAGCGCAGGGAAGCAAGCATTAGGGAGGGAAAAAAGCTATTCAAGCTAAAGGACAATGTTGGCACAAAAGCAAATAGATATAATTAGCCATTAATAAATGGAGGCCAAAGATTAGAGAAAGTATCGAATATCAGAAAAGTGAGAGCTTGGAAGGCTTTCCAGGGGGAAGGGTAGAGAACAACTCGACCTGCATTTAAAGCAGACTGTGGCTATATTTTTAAAGCCATTAAGTTACAGGCTGTCAAATCCAGCCTGCCATGGTCGCAGATGAGCCTTTTCTTCTGTGCAAAAGGGAAGATTCAGCCTCTCCGTGACGTCAGGAGGACAGAAATCACGCACAGGCCGGGGAAGCTGCCCAGTGCACAATGCTCCAGGGCAAAATGCTGACCCCAGGGGCCCAGCGAGCCTCATCCTGCACCCCCAGCCCAGGGCCCCACGTGGGCAGCAATGCCCCTTATCTGGAAAATATTGAAGCAAGCCAGCTCAAGCCATGCACATCAGCCCCTGTGGGAGCAGCCCCTGGCCAGCAGCACAGGAGGAGGCCGGCTGCTCTGTGCTGAGCTCCCACCGTGGGAGCAGGACCTGCAGGGGAGGCCTCTGCTTTTCCTTCCCTCTTATGAAATCAGTTCTGGACAAACAAGAAATGAGCTCCAAGCAGCCGTGAGCCTTGAGCTCGCTCTCACCAGCCCCACTGACCTTTAAACAGCAACTGGCATGAGCAAAGTCGGTGCTGGCATCGCAACCCTGCAAATCTCCCACTCGCACACCGGGTACCCAAGGGGCGGCCGATGCAGGTGGTGCTGGCCAGGGCCAGCTGTAGGATGGGTGCTGGACGGATAAGTGCCTGGGCAGAGGGTGCAGGAGCTGGCCCTGGCAGCAGGATGGAGCTTGTCGGTTCCATCCGAGCCCTCTGTGCCCACAGGTGGGTGTTTGGGAGTTGCTCAAAAGGTGGAAACCCCACAAAGCATGCTGCAGGATAGGCCATCACCTGCATTTTTTTTTTTCCCTCTGCCTTTGAGGGATTAATACCAAGGAGGATTTAAAAAACAGTCCCAGCACTGTCTCTGGAAGCTGTGTGTCACCCGTTTACCCCAGTGCACGCTCATTTCTGTACAACCAGCCCCCCCCTTTTTACACAGGGCGGAGGTGCTCAAGGTCTTTGCGGGTGGAGTGGTCTGGCCACGTCCGCCACAGGTGTGAATGCAAGAGGACGGGCTTCAGGCTCCAGGAGAGCCCTGGGAGGCAGACAGGGCTGTCTGTGGCACCACAGAGGTGTTTGGGGCCTGCCCTCCCACTTGGACTCACCTTACACGGCCTTGCATCCTCACACACCCCAGGAGGCTTGGGCCTGGTCTGAGGCTTTGGGGCTGGGATGTGGCTCTGCCTGCTCAGCAGGACCCACTGCTGTTTGCCTTCAGCTGCTTGGTTGTTTAAAAGAGGAGTTTTGGTACCAAGGGGACATCAGCTCCTGCCACCGGGCTTTCAGGGCACTGCTGAAGAGGCCTCCCCCAGCTGCCCCCCAGCGTGTGCTGGGCAGGGAGCCGGGCCGCAGGGAGCTGCGAGCGCCTGTCTGTTCGCACGGGTATGGCTGTGGCAGGGAGACATTTCCCTCCCTGGCTGCTATTTTCAGGGGATGAAGTCACCAGGCTGCAAGAGTCTGAGCCTGGCAGTGGTGACTCAGTGTTGGCCTTGCTGAGGCACCGAGTGTGGCCTCCAGCCCAGGCCCTGCCCCACACAGAGCTGCTGCACCCCTGGCCTCTGGCCTTCGGGGTCTGGGCTGTGCAGCGATGCGGCATCAGGGACCCCAGTTCCATCAGGGCACTGGGGGGCCCCCCGGCTTCCTCTGTCAGCACTGAGGATGAGCCACCTCTCAGAGCCACCCCGGGGTTTGTTCCATATGGACAAATGTCCCTTCAGCAGCAGGATCCCTCACGTTCCATGGGGCGGCCCAGCTCCTCATAGAGCCTCACCTCCAGCCCCTTCCCCACTGTCACAGCACAGAGCAGTTAAATCCTCTGCTGCCACCACAATAATGTTTAGTTCCAAAGAACGCAAAAGCAAGAAATCCCTGGCCATAATGCACGCTGCAACCCACTGCTAGCCGGGGCTGGCAGCTGCCTGCCTCCTTCCTGCTCGGCCAATGCAGTTTGTTTGCCTTCTCCAAAGCAAACAGTGTGGATATTCTGGGGGGTGTTCAGCAAATCCCCCCCCCCGCTTATAAAAGCTGCTTCCTGGCATGAGGTTTCTGGCATCCTGTTCCTTCCAAACACCTTTGGCAAGGGGTGGCTGAGGGATCCCGGTAATATTTTAAGCTCATAACGCAGCGTCTTGAGTTTATCCGCAGCTGCTCCTGCTGGCTGCGGCTCTGCCACTGGCCACAGGCCCCAACACAGCCCATGTTGGGGTCACCATGCCCAGTGGGGCTGCACCCACTGGTGCTGCGCTGCCCAGCTGCCTATGGAACAGCATGGAGCCAGCGGCACCGACCTGAGGGCACGCGCCTGCTCCAGCACCTTCAGCTTCCCCCCTCCTTTGCTAGCAGCACTGCCACAAAACCCACAGCTGCTCTCAACTGTTTTGGTGTCTCTAAAGACTGCTTTTACCTTGCTGTCCTGAAGGCCATGGTGACAACAGCACAATGGCATCAATTTACAGCAGACCGCCCCGGGCAGCCACAGCATGAAGCCACACCAGGCACAGCCTCATTGCTCCCAATTTCCTATGGGATCACGGGCTCTCCTAAAGGGAATCAAGTAGATGAACAGCAGACTTCTCTGCTATTAAATCTGCTTTTTCCTGCTAGGCAAGAGCCACAAAGCCATAGCAGGGGCTCCTGGCCTCAACGCCACCCTTCCAGCCCAGCCCTCGGTGCAAGGCCAGCTGCTGGGGCTGTGAGGCCCAGTGCTGCAGGAGCCCAGCCATGACCCAGCAAAGCGGGAGTTCAGCTTCCTGCTGGCAGCTCTTTGCTGACCCCTGCTCCTTAACAGCAGCTGAATCAAGACTCAAACCATGGACATTAGGCCAAAGCCCAGGGGACCAAGTGGGCACAAACATCTGCTCGCTTGGGCAGGAAAGCAAGTGCTCGCCCTGGCTTCTCACTCTAGGGGTGAGCAGTGTGGGGCCTAGGGAGCAGTCACTGCTTGGTCCCTTTCTTGAAAGGAGCTTGAGGGAGAAGCAGGGTTTTCTTGGAGAGCTCAAAACACAGAGTTTGACTGCGAACTACTCGCACTTCACAGCCCTGCAAGGGATGGGCACCAACTTGATCTTTCCTGCATGCTGAAGCAGAGCAATTGCCTGTCTGAGCTCCTGCTTCCGACAGAGTGGGCTGTAGCAGTCGGAGCCAGTGTGTAACAGACAAATTAAAAATGAACAATATCCTGTTTTTTTTTTTCTTCTTGTTACCTCTTGTTAAGTATGGAAATAGAGTTGCATCTATTTAGTCTAAGACCCATTAAATTAGCGTGGCTTCCCACACAGACAATACCACAGCAATCCTCGAAGGGCCTCCTGATGTCATGCCAGAAAAAGCAGAGGTGACAGGTTGTGGCTCCTGCGTGCCCCATGTCTCTGCAGCTGGATGGGAGCGAGCAGTTGCAGCTGCCAGCCCCACCGCACGCTGCTGCCTTCTCGAGGTATTTTGTTTGTGGCATTTGCTGTGGCAGCGCCAGGCCTCAGGAAGGGATGAGCTCGCCAGTCACTCAGTGCCTCTGCGGTTCAGAATGACAGGTGTGGAGCAAAGCAAAGTAACAGAGCTCTGGTGCTGTTACAGTCAAGGCCAGGCAAAAGCTACACTAAATCCTTATTTTTTCCTCTCCTTTAAGAGCACTGACTGTGAAAGTGCCAAAGACAAAAAAAAAAAAAAAAAAAAAAAAGAAAAGGCAAAAATCTGCTTACAAATAGCATAGCAGCACCCAGGAGTGTTTTTCTGTAGGAAGGCTACACAGTAAGCATAGTAAGGCTGTAGTAAGGCTATCCCTGCCTGTCCCTCAGGCCAGAGCCAGAGCTTAGGGCACTGTCCTTGCTGCAAAACCAAGTGATTGAAGGGGCAGAAAAGGTCAGAAAAGGTTTCAGAAAAGGCTTCCAGGTAGCTACCCCCCAGTGAGCCAGGTTTTTTAGAAAACAAGGGCTACACCATACTGCCCTGCTCTGCACACCCACCTTGTGCCCAGCAAGCTCACTAAACATTTTGACTTGTATTAAAAAAAAAAAAAAAAAAAAAAAAGCTCGTGTCACTTTGTCCCTGTGGTTCTGCTGATCAGAAGAAAAGCTGAAGTAAAAAACAAACAAACAAAACCAAAACCTGACCAACTATGCAAAAGTTGAGGTGTTGGAGGGAGCAGAGAGGTGGGAGTTTGGAACAAGAGCTGGCTGAATGCTCTGGCTGCTCAAGTCCTGGCAGTGCTCGCTGCGCTGCGGATCCCAGCCCAGCAGCTGACTCAGCACACGGCCTCGGCCAAAACACTCGGCCCCTGGGGACGGGTCAGAGCCAGCGGCTCCCGGCCGGTGAGGGATCGGATACAGCAGGGAGCGGGAACCAGGAGAGGCTGGGAAAGCACCAGCAGCACAGGCAGAGCTGGATTCGGGTCAAGCGGAGACTGAGGAGTTTCACCACTGCTTAGAGCAAAGCTCAAAGGTTACACAGCCTTCCTAGAAGCCAGGAAATTGTGGGTTTTTGTTTGTGCCTGGTGTTTGTTATGGTGGGAGACTGTGACCAGTGCAGTGCAAAGGCAGCACGTGGAAGGCCAGCAGTCCTGCAGCAAGGGACCAGTCCCTCGCAGACCACAGCACAAAAACTCAAGGAAAAAGGGAAAGCTGGTACTTACCTGCAGCCTGCTGCTGCAAAGGGAAGCTGGCATTTGTATCAATCTTTAACAATGACTCGGTGAAACAGGAGTCCTTGCCACACCTCTACTGCCTTCCTTGTAATCAAAAGCTCCTTTCTTTCATACTAATCTCCATTTTAATCCATTACAGAAAAGCATTTTACTCTTATGGACTTCATTAAACTGACTATAACAACTCTAGCAACGCTGTGGACTTCACAACTTCAACATGTGCTGAAGCAGGAATTACGTAAAAGGGATTTACCAGGAATTTACTAGGAAAAGGCCAGTATAGGAGAAGCATGAAGTTCGAATAAGACAGAAGAAACTCAGCTTGAGGAAACATCCCGTTCCAGGAATCATGCGTTACTTCCAACTTATACCTTGCAAAACGTTGCAAAACAAAACAAAAAAACCCTATTATTCTTTCAAATGAGGTTGAACTTCCTATGATTTAACAAAGATGTAATCATATCCGCAAAGGTCCCAGAGTTCTTTACAAGCATCTTAAAAAGTAGAAATGAATCATTTCCTTATAAAACAATCAACTCGGTAATGCCATGGTCTTGGAAATCACAGTTGAACAGTCAGACACAAGCATTCAAAAGAAAATAAAGCATTTAATGCAAAACCTTTTACCAAAAATTTTTACAGCAATTTCATATAAATGGAGACTTTCCTTAAAACATAGAGCTACTGATATAAATGTATTGGTTACAGAGGTAATTACAAAACTATCTCCTCAGCCCATTATAGGTAGGGGCATTTCTGTCATCTGAGAATGCCTAAGATGAGCTGAGAAGTAACGTTCAGGATCTAGTATACCACCTCTAACTGATGGTAACACGCATCGTGTTTTTGAATTAAAATTCCCCAGGCTGCTATCTCTGTACCCCAAAAGGCCTTTTTTATTTTAAGCATCCTAATAATCTGTGGCTGTGCAAGGAACACGTCTGAGATGCCAGTGAGCTACACGACATGGCTTTCCCTAATAATGAGAGGACTGATATTGGAGCAGAAAAAAAATGTATTCCCTGCAAGAAGCAGGCTTTGAGGATGGTTAATAAAACAAATGCTGCAATCTTGTTTCTGTTCCCACTCAATTGCTCCATGCTGTCATTTCTGGAACCAGAGGGCAGGTTTGGACCTGGGCATCTTGGCCCTTTTGGCTCCCCAGTGGCTCCAGCAAGGCCAGCTACTGGGAGGAGCAAGGGGTGCAGTTACACCAGGCTCCCTGTCCCTTCTCGCTGCTTCCCAGGGTGCAGATAGAGCTCAATCTGGAGTGAGCAAGGCCCTACGGAGATCAACAGCTGTCAGTCCACCCAGGAGGTAAGAGCAAAGATAGAATTGGTCCTTGTTGAGAACAAGCAAAAGGCAGCTTGAAGGGAAGGGCAGTACAGGCTGGAGCCCTCTCCTCCCCTCTGCAAGGCGCTACAGCAGCACAGGCACTTCCCCAGCACACTAATTCATTCGTTCATTTGGCAGACTCGGCTTGTCTGGAAATGATTACCTGTAAAAGGAGCTCTTTCACCAATGTAGCTGTTCACTGAAGCAATGTCCTGCAAGGCTGGGCTCTGCCTGGTCTGCTGCCAGCCAAGAGAGAAAGGCTCCAGCTAATCCCAGCGGAGCTGGGCTGCCTGCTCCCCACTTCGCAAAACAACAAGAAGGCCTTCGAGGAAAATGCAGTTGGGGGAACGCAGCTCTGCAGAAAACAAAGCCACATTAACCACCCTTAACAAAGCAACAGTTTTCTTCCCCAGTGGAAGGGCAGGCTGGTGCCTTCCCTCCCCAGGACAGATTGTCTTTCGGGCTCTTCAGGGACACGTGGGAGGCCGCCTCTTCTTTTTTGCTGTGCTGCTGCAGTGCTAGGCTCCCCACGCTGCTACCAGGAGCTGAAGTCCCCGAAGCCTGTGCTCTTTTTCTCTTTCTTTGCAGCTGTGCTTGTTGAGGGCCCGTCATCTTCCATACTGCGCTTCCTGGAGCCAAAATGAAAACAACTCTCAGGGACTATTTACTGTTCAGTGGGACTGGGGCAGCTGGCTGTCTTTCCTCTCCCAGCAACAGTTACACTGCAGCCAGCTCACCCCTTATAAATCAGAAAGAAGCGCAAGCTCTGGGTTGGCATGGGACTGCAGGAGGGCTGGGAGTGGTGGCTTTTGGTTCACCTAAGCAGAGGGAGAGCGTGTCAGTCTGTGGGAATGGTTCGGTCGGGCTTTGAACACTTAGAGGAATGTGCTCAAGACCCAGCAAGATCTCCAGGTCAGAGCTGAACATTTAACAGCTTTTTTTTTTTTTTTTTTTTTTTTAATAATAAAAAAAAAGCACAATCACTATGAAAGTTTGAGCCACATCTCACCTGCATTTGTGGCAGCAAAAGAACTTATGGGTAATTAGGTGTAAAGCAGCTGGGCAAGTTTGTGAGATCCTTCTCTGTTTCTTGAGCATGGCCTGATGCAGTCGCTGCTGCTGTTCCCAGCCCCTCTTGAGCAAAGATTATAACCCCATGGAAATGCTAGGTGGCCAGGTCACACACTGGGGTTTTATTGTCAGATAACAGCAGTTGACAGGGAGAAGCCTGAGCCTGCCAAAGGGCTGCTATGGACCAAACTCCCAGACTCAAGGCAGGCTGCAATGAGTGAAAGACTAGGAAAGAAAACTCCCTTCTGTACAACTTGCCCCTTTCTGCAGAGCTATTGCAGCTGCAAACTCTGCATGGGTTTCCTCTGTAAGTAACAGTGCAGAATGACAACAGTTTTAAGCTGAACGTATTTTAAGGGCCAAGTAATATTTTGTAACTGAAATATTTAACTGACATACACATGAAACCGTCCTACATGGACTGTCATATTTTTATTCTTACAGTTACGCAAGTGCCTTTACGTCACACAGGCACACACAAGCTGATTAAGTAGTTGTCCACATCTGTGTATACATAAATACATGCCTTTATGCAGCAGACAGACAACAGCATTTTTGCAAATGCTTTTACAGAAGTCTGCTAAAAATCAAGTGGAAGGCATTTATTTTAATTTATCCAAAACTCATGCTAATCTTCTGCTGAGGCAGGATTCTGTGCTGTCCTTAGGAAAGCAAGCAATGCTGCCAATCCCAACGGGTGTACAAAGGGTGTCTGGGAGAGGATGCTTTGGGACAAGCCTGTACAACCTGCCGGGCACCCTGGAGCTACTTGCCAGACACCCTGTGCTCCCACAGAAAGCCTGAAAACCTGCTCCCCTTTCCGGCCATTTCAGTTGTGCTGGTGCAACTGTGTGTGGCTGCACAGGGAAGCAGTTCAGCAGGCAGATATGTGTTTCAGGCACCCTTTGTGCAGGGTAGAAGCTGCTAAAAGAAAAAACATCCATGGGACAGTGGCCTTCAAAAATAGCTGCTGAAAGGGAAGAGGCCAGAGTAGAAAGATGGTGGAGGAAGCAGCAGTATAGTTCCTTCTCAAGGACTTCTGCATTGTGGAAACATATTTATGGTTGTGAAGTCTGCACAAGCTGTTAAAGACCATCTCAGACATGTTCAAGTGCAAAAACAAAAGCTCAGTTAACTTTTAATCCTGCAAAACAACGGAACTAGAGGGAACTCTGACTACTGCGTGGCAGTGTCTTTGCAACACCTGCTGGCACAAACCAAACATCTGGCCTATTCGAGAGTCTCAGCAGATAGCCCCAAGCCAAGCAACAATACTGGTCAGGGTCAGCATCCAGCAGGAAAGGCAACTAAAACACTGAACAAAGATCCGTTGGGCAGGGAACTTACGCTGCAGCCATGTTAATGTATTTTCCAATCCCCTGACGGTAAGTTTTAGGAGTCTGGACCTCTTTCTTTGGTGGGATCACCTCAGCTTTTGTTTTGGCGGCCTCTTCTTCTTGCTGAGCCTTCTCTCTTTCTGCAGCAACCTGTGGGAAACAAAGAGTGCAATTTGTTGCAAGAGCTAGTCCAGAATAAGTAGGCAATGTCTACAGTTCTTTGAAACTCCAAAGCACTCCAATACAGCAATCAGCACTGCCCTGATTACAGGGCTGGCTTTAGGAGCCAGACCTCAAGGGCCACTACAAACCGGCTGTCTGCAGCCATTAGAACAAAATTCCTCTCATCTCACCTGCAGCTACTGGCAGCTTCTGTGGGTGTTTGGAAAGGAAGCCATCGTAAGTGTGATTGACTGGGAGCTGTGCCAGACTGAGCTACAAAGCCCTCTCCCCCGAAACAACGGTGATGATCCTGGCACACGAGGCAACGGTGAACAGCTGATGTTTAACCTTAGCCTGCACCCGTATGGGCCAGGGGGCTCCCACAGGCAGAGGGAGGCACAAAGAAGAGGCATGGGAGTCTCCACAAGGGACAAGCTGGGATAAAAACTGAAGTGACTAAGCTACAGAGTTCACAAAAGAAGAGTGCTGGCCTATCAGACAAGATAACTCTATCCTCACCTGGGCATCCGCCTCCTCATACGGATCCACAAAAACGGTTGTTGACTGAATTCGTATTTCTTCCTGGGAGCAGAAGAGAACAACAACAACTGAATCTCTGATTAAGTCGAACCACCTCCCCAAGGTTCTGCTTTCTGGGAAGCAGCAGCAGGGTGAACCACACTGCCATGCAGGGCCACACGTTCGCTGCTTCCTGTCACCGCACAGTTACCTTGGGGCGGTCTGTTTTTGGGTCACTTTCCACATTCTCCATAGCAGTCAGAGTCTCAAAGCCACCGACCACTCTAAAAGAAGAAAGACAAGTTCCAGTTGTCACAATACATTTGAAATATTCTTGCTCCCCTACATCTAACATATCTAATTTATGCCCATTACTCTTACCAGATTTTTAAATCATTGTGGTCAGGGGAAGGGGAATCAGCAACCATATTAGGAAGACTTGAGGTAATGTCATTCACTGTGAACGGTAAGATTTTTTTCCTCAAATCTGGGATTTGAATTCAAAATTAAATGGAACATGAAAAAGTCAAATATTCAGAAATAAAGCAAAGACAGTTGTCCAAAAACTCAGTAGCCTCTCCAGTGCACACAAACCAGCCAGATGGAGAAAGAGTGACTGCGGGCAGCTGTCTGTGCATGAAAACACAAGCCCATTTCAAAATGGGTTCAACTTGCTAATGTTACATGTATAAATTTGGAGCTTATTTGTTACTCCCATGAGCTTTGAAAAATAAACCAGACTGGGTCAAGAAAGCAAATGTTTTCATTAACTTCCGATTTTTTGCTTGCAGCCATGGACTTGGTCAGGACTCTAGAAAAGCAGCAGAGCATCAAGTCACAGCTACAAGAAAATTCTGGGACACTTCTCATTGCAGGCTTTATTTAGGAGGATGTTAGATCATCAGCCTCTCATCCTTCAAGGCAACATAGCCGAAGACTTGCTTCAAAATGCTTAAGAAAGGCCAAAGACTTTTTGGCCTGATAAATGGCTTGTACTTCAAAAAAAAAAAATAAATAAAATAAAAGGCACGGAACAATGGGAAAGTTCCAGAAAAGGATATTTAGAAAAGATAAATGGGGTGACCCAGATAATTATAAGCCCGTCATCCTGGCACCTATCCCAGCAAAATAATGGAATGGCAGAGACAGGACATGATTAAGAAAGAAAGGAAATAAGTAACAGCAATCAACAAGGTTTTGTGGAAAACAGAGTCTGTCAAACCACCTTCTATCTTTGAGCCAGCAGATGTGGCTAATAGGGATAACAGTGTCAGCGGAACAGACTTCTGGAGGGCGGCTGATATTTTGATTGAGAAACCAGAACGATATGAAGTGAACACAGCATACATTAAATAAAAAAACTGTCTGACAGGTGTCAAAATCTAATTTTAAATAGGAACCTCTGAGTCAGTATGTTTCCAAAGGGGTCCTGCTGGGATCCGATCTTGGTCCCAAGGTATTTAACACTTTTATCCACATCATCATCCCCAATTAAATTTGAAAAAGGCTATACTTAGAAGAGCAGTAAATAAAGACGAAGACAGGCTGCTGATGCTGAGAGATCCAGATCCCTTAGAAAGGCAGGCTGTAGCTGGACAACATCTGTTTTAACAGAGCCAAGCCACATGGCCAGAAACCAAAAATACAGCCCATATTAATGTCTGTGGGACAATGAGAAGCAGCCACAATTCTGAAAAATATTGCTCCCTTAGCCAGAAGAGCTTGGGTCCAGGAGCTTTGCAGCAAAAGGGCACGATGTGGCCATCAAGGAGCCCAGGGCTGCCCCTTACTGCAACTTGCTGCAGCCACAAAATGGTTAAACAGGCACAAAAGAATACCAGAAAGACAGACCCAGTTACAGAAAAGAAAATGCTCCCAAGTTAGAGAAGGTGCTGCTAAGCACCTGCCCTGAACCAAGCTGTCCTTGCAAGCAGTTCATTGCTGCTGCACTGTTCCAAACTTCTTCCCTCTATTTCCCAGGGATCTGTCAATACTCTGTAATCAGGCTGTGACTTTTAAGAGCAATTAAAATACACTGATGCAGGCTAAAACAGACTCATCCACTTGGAACTGGAGGTAGCACACTGGGGGAATCTCCCCAGAGCCGCACAGTGCTTGAAAACCCTGCATGAACTTCAGAAAGTTCCTAACAAAAACCCATTTTCAAAATCTTCCTCCAGGCCAATATCAGGTTCACTTATAATATCAATGATTAACACACAGCCTACGATACATTCACTGTATTCTAATTGTCCCTAAAGGAAACTTCTGATTTAATATTGGAGGATTTTCTAGCCAACGGCTCCATTCATTATCTGCTCGCATGTTTCCATTTAATTAGGTTCTGATAATTTGAAATAGCCAGATCAGCTATGCACTGACAACCTCAACTGAGTAAGCCCTTCGCCCATGGCTAGACCTCCCACGATATTAGCCCTAATGCATTTTGGCGATGCTCACGAATCTTCATTCGCTGTGCTAATTAAACATCATTGGGAATATTTTGTCACTTGTACATTTTAGGAGCTGTGATAGACGTGGCGTTCACAGGTCAGAAGCAAATTACCTAAATACTGTCTATTTTGAGATGATTATAAAGAGCTATGGGGGAAGAACAAAAAGTTGTTACCCTCAAGACCGTTTGGTAGCTTTTAGATCTACCTCTCAGGGGCCAAAAATAATACACAAGGAGAAGTTGCTTGTTGGCACTTTTTGTAAGACCTATGTTGTTTTAGTATCTTCTATAATTTTTGCTGTTAGTGGTAAAGATTGCCTTGACATAAAAGAATTGGCATGACCTGTAGCAAAGTTAAGACATCAAATAAACTCCACTTAAGACATGTCCTGCAGAGAGAGAGAGAGGTGCTCCACGGATGCGGCTCTCAGCAGAGTTTCCTTTCATCTGGAGCATCAGCAGTTCAGTAAAAGTTCTGGCATTTGGAGCAGGGCATCTGTTTGGTGTCGCTGCCTTCTTCCCACAGTGATAAGATGACCCTTTCATGCCAGCTGATACAAAAAAGTCAGCTCTGGTTCTGCCAGCAGCTTTCCTTAGTTTCAAGTACCATTTCTAGCAAGCGTGCTCCTCACTCACTGTCAGCGAGGAGCGATGACATGATGTCCTTCTCGTGTCACTGTAGCTATGGGCCTGCAGAGAATATTCTGTTGTCCTCTTAGTTTCTTTTCTCTAAAACAGAGAACTGTTTTCTTTTACACCCGTCTTCTCTTCCCTAGCACTTTGCATAGAGCATTGCTATGCATATTACAGTGTCAGCACAGTGAGTTCTCAATATAAGTTTTGGTCTTTAGATATTGTGATAATACCCAGGGCCCCCGGCACTAACTGGGGAGCTCAGTAGCAATGGGGAGAGAGAAGGGCAGAAACAAGTTTAACCTTTTCCACCATTTCTGGCTCTATTCCTTTTACAAGGTGCCATGCATGCTTTGTCCTAAATACACTGGGCAAGCTCCTGTGAGGTTTAAACAGCTGTTCAGATGACAACCCGCAGTGGAAAGGGTGACACCTTTAAGACACCACTTACATTAGAAACTTACATACAGTGAAACCAAAGCTTTGCTGTGTACTTCCAGTAGATGCTGAAATGGTGATCTCAACTATATATTTAGCTCAGCATCCCTGAGACAGCTTGCTGTATTTTTAGAGGAGCTTGATAAATGTTGCATTACATTTAAGCATGGGTGACAAGGTAGGTACATTTAGATTCTTTTCTGTTAGCATAGCAGTGAAAAGAAAAAAAATGTCCTTACTCATGTAATTCTGTTTTCTTGAAAAGTGAGCTAAGCTAGCACTGGAAATCTTTGCATCTCAAATTTAAAGGTGTTACTTAAAATCATACTTCCTGTTATAGCTCTTTTATGCAAACTAGTAACCTCGTCTCATATCGCTGCCAGAGTCTTTGCATGAAGTGTAAGTGAAATATGTGGAGCAAGCTTGATGCATTTGCAATATGCCAATGCAAGTCTCAGTGCTACATTAGTTAGTACTGCTCCCAAAGAAAACTGCAACTCCCTAACAGACCCACAGACATTCACACATGAACTTCCCAGTTCTCATATATTTGTTTAGAAGAATTATAGGAATTAAGCCTTATGCAGTGCTGGGTATGGCCGCAGTCCAAGATGATAGAGCTTCCTGGTCAGAAGACGATACAAGAACAATGTCTGGACTTTTTTTTTTTTTTTTAAAAGTTTGAAACTAGAAACAGAAACCAGAAAGAAACATTGTTTTGTAAACACATTCTGCCCTCAAGCTTATTTTTATTAATAAAAAAAAAGTACATGCATTTATATGCAGACAGAGGACAATATCTACGTGCACAAACACGTACACTCACTCGGGACAAAATGTTTTCTGTGTATACACCCCATCTGAAACAGAGCAAGCAATTCAAACTTGTAACGAGGATGCAGTCAAAACATCTCAATTTCTCATAAGGGCTTAATATAGGAGGTGAGAGACAGCAATGAAGGGCATAAAAAAAATAAAGCAACTTGGAAAAAAAGCACTTTGAAACTAGACTCAACAGAAGAACCCGGCACGTAAGGATTTCTCTGCTTTGGCACAGGTTCCTTTTCAGGGATCACACAACTGTCTTGACAAGTGGCGCCAGCCCTCGCGTGCTGCAGGCGGTCACACCACGGCTCCCTCCTGCTTTTACTTCCCCACCTCACTCCTCGCTCCTGCCCTCCTGTCTGGGAGCAGCCTCTGCAGAGCAGAATTAGGTCAGGCCCCCTGCACGGATTTGACAATGCAATCAGCTCTTCCTCCACTGTCACACAATTTCTCTGTTCCTCAGATGGACTAAAGCAGAAGAGGAACAAAAATGTTTCCCGGCTTAGAAGCCATCGGGGGTTCACCAATTCAAATCATGCAGGGAACGTCACAAATGGAAACAGGCCCTGTGCATTATTTACCATACCTGGGTAACTGAGTAATGCGCTGTAGCAGTTTTACCCAGCTCTCACTTTAAAGGACAACAGTTGCTTTAATCGCTCCATTCTACAGGATCGCAGTAGGGAGCATTAAACAGGTTAAGGCATATTTAATAGAGTAATGCTAATCCAAGGGAAGAAATCTGTCCGCCACAAAAGTATCTGGCAAAGGGAGGAAGGAAGGAAAGAGAAGTCTAAGCTGAGTGAATGTCGGCTACTAACCAGTACCTCAAATTTGACTAAGCCTGAGGTTTCCCGAAACATCTCGTTCATATTTCCAGGAACACCAGAATTGAAGAATGAGCGGCAGAAATCTCAAGAGACCATTAAAAGATCTGCGTAAGCAGATACATGCAGCCATGTATACAGGGAAAACTGTCCTCCAGATGCTCCTCTCTGCTGAGGAGACTCCTCAGTCTCCACATCCTTTTCTCAGACCTTAACAAACACAGGTGGTACTCTGATAAACTTACGGAAGCGCTGCACAGATCATTTCCAGCTTTGTCATTCTCACCATGACACTTCTCTTTCTGCTCCCTCTCTTGCCCTTCTTCTTAATCACATTGCATACCTGCAGCCTGCCCTCACTTTCAAGCCCGCCATGCCCTGCTTGTCCTAAATCTCACCCACAACTCAGCAAACGTTTCTCCCCTCCTAACGATCAGAACAGCTCGACAACCCTCCACTAGCATTCCAAATCTGGACTTTTTTTTTGTGGGTCCCTTTCACCTTGGAATGGACTCCCCAAAACAGTCCACAAAGCCATTTCATTTTCCTTGGGGCTTTCTTCTTCCTTGGTTTGAAAGAAAGTGCAAGGTAGCTGACAGCGTCACTGTTTTAACTGCCCTGCACCTGTAAGCACTCTCTTTTCTACTTACACAGTCAGCTTCTGGCACAGAGATTATATTTTGATTCCTACCTATAAAGGGCCAAATGGACTAGGTCTCTGAGCCACTGGAGTTATGAGCCATTGCAGTAATAGAAAATAAAATAACACAGATGGGATGTGCTGGCATCTAAATTTCATAAAGCATTCCAGACAAGAACATAAGCCTATACTGCTGTTTTGGTATAATGTCCTTGTAACTCATGCAGCTCACGGAACAGTCGAATTCCCAGTTGTGGCGTGGGTAAGGGGGAGCCCCATCACACCGCAGCACAGAGCAGCAGACAGGACCTTCCCCTTGCAGCAGTCACCTGAAAGTGTTTATCACCTGCTTTACGCAGAGCTAACTCCAGTCTGTTGGTTTACATTATTTGAGTTTCTAAATTAACCCCCTTACCAGCCAGCTAGAAGCAAACAAAAGCCACCAGTTAGTTTTCAAGTTAATTACAGCATTCTCTAAGTCAGGAGAAATGGTAATTACTAGAAATGATAATTACTAAGTTAATCTAGGCAGCTCTGCGGGAGCAGGAAATCCACGCAGCCTGCAACACACCTCCCAAGGAAGGCTTTCTTCTCTCGCTCTCTGCCTTTGTTTTTGCTCCCCATCCATGCCAAATTACCTCATTTCATTTCAGTAACATCTGTCCTCATTACTGCCATGGTGGGCAGCACAACCATGACAAGATGCTCTCCCTATCCTCCAGCTCTAGCCTTCTCCTGAGACTTGGAGATCCCTGTGCACAAAGCCAGACACGTGCCACCACACAGAACCCCACTGCCTGCAGCCAGTATGTTTTTCAAACACACTTAACAGCCAAACACACAACTCTTAATAGCTGCTAATATGCAAAAACTGTGCTTCGAACCAGTGGGGGCATGAACAAAAGGCAGCTCTCAAGAGAAGGAACCTGTCAATGTTCTATCCCACACAGGACCACAAAAAATAGGGTGGGGAATGGCTGTGCTTTTCCCGTCCTCAGAGGTACAAAACGCCTGCTGAAAAGTTCTATACAACTTACAAACAGGTCAAATTCTGCTCTCAAAGGTATATATGTGACACTTTTTAACACAAACCAGAGCTGCAGAGAGATAGTTGAGGGCACAATTGAGATCAGAGTATTTAGGTTTTTATATTAATTGAAATAAATAATCCTGAAATCTATGCAAAAGTCACAGCAGGCCAGTAAACATCCAGTTGAGCCAACCCAATTTAACATTGATGGAAACAAAGAAATTTGATTTCATGAGTTCATTCTATTCTTAACCTTAGATATTGTATGTAGATATGCTTTTCAGATATTATTGTCCTTTGGAGTCCAAGATCAGATACAGTCACCAAATCCTGGAAACACCCAGGATCTAAAATAGCAGGAGTTTCACTAGAGAGGGAATGTCTCGAATCTTTTGGCTTTATGGCTTTTAAAAACAAATATAGATAAGAATAGCTGAAGGAATTTGATTACAGAATACAGACCTAAAGAGCTACATACATCACGCTTTTGTATTAAATTTGTAGGCAAATCCAATTATTCAAGTATTCCATTTGTAGATATGTATGGGGAGAATGGAATGCATCTATCCTGGCATCTCTGACATTCTTTGAATTAATCGTCCTCTACATGCAAGAGAGCCCAGAGTAAAATTCACCTGCCCAGTATTCAGATGAAGATGCCACTCAGTTGTTATGCAGGCAGCCAAACATGACTCTAAATCACCATTTTATTGTAAAGGTTATTCTTAGCTGAAATACAAAGGAAATTTGCCATGCTCTGAAAGCTGCATTACTTCCTTACTCTGGCAACCAAATTCAGATTTCTAGAGCAGCAAGCACAAATCAGCAATGAAGAGAGTCTTTGCTAAAACTGCCACTGTGTAAATCTCTGCTATATATTTACCCAGTTACCCATACTGAAGTAATTCCTCTCTAATGTACAATGTACAGCATGAAACATTTTAAGCTATTTTGCTCACAAGGTACTCAAGATTTTATGCTTGCTGCAAAGGCTTCTTGGAGCACGTTCCCTGCACTGCAGTAAGCTCAGCCACTCTCCAAATTCTTTTGGGGTGAATTATGGTAAAACTGGAACATGCTGAGAGGGCACAGTAAAGACACTGGAGGACTACACAGCATGCTCAAAGAAGCCGGGTTGCTTCTTCAATCCAAAACTGAAGAACAGTCAAATTTTCAGCTGAGTTGTCCTAACCCAAATACTGCCTGATGAGGTGGCAAGCTCAGGTTAACAGCAATACCATATTAAATTTAATGGGATTTTTGCAAGGAGGACTCACATTGTAGCTTAAGTGAAATAGTCTTAAGATACAGGTAATGTAATTCCTCCACAAATACACTCTATCTCAGCTTTCAGTATTAGAATTTGCTTTATTTATCTGTTTTTACCACATGACAAAAAACTTTAATTTTTCCTAGGATATACCCGAAAAAGGATAAAGTAATATATTTCTAAGGGTGCAATTACTGAAGAATCAGTATCAGAACTACTGGTACTAATATAATTGTTTAAAATGAAGCCAGCTTCTGTCTCAAGAACTTGCAGGCAGAGAAGGTAGATTAAATATATCACTTTCATTATACAGTAATAACTTATAATATCCAAAGTAATCAACACATGTATTTATTTTCAATTGCTGTCCTTCAAACTGAGAAACTAGGAAAAGAATAAAACCAAAATCTTCATTTTTAAAAAGACTGTAAAATTCTCACGAACTACCAGTGAAGCAGGCTAGTAAAATTCCCCTTTCTGCCTTTTGCAGCAAGACATTTGTTAGAATAGCTATGTGTGACCGAGTATATGCCATGTATCTGTATCAAAGGAAGCAAAGAACAAACAAGTACAACTGTCTCTCTACAATATAAATATTTTGTAATAAGTTCTGTAATAAATACCTTCATCTTTATTATGCGATGGCTTGACTGGAAAAGACATCTTCAAAAAGAATGAAGCTCCCTTGCTGTCTTGGCATTGGCAATATCTTACACGTGTATGCACGTACATATACACGCAGGGACATAGATTTTATACCAATAATAATTGTCAGAAATAAAGGAAGAATAGAATGAAAAAGAATAAAAAGAGTCAGAAGATGTAACGTATGCAGAAGCACTATGTTCTATACCATGATGAAGAGCTGCCCTGTCATGACTGATTTGCTGGTTGACAGCTCCTAAGAGGATGAAAGCAATGTTGAAGAGGTAATCTCTTGTGTGCACAAATACTAACAAATACTAAATTAGCGTGCACAAATATTAATACGGTTGGTTACCGGATGATGATTACTTTGTTCTCGACCCCCTGGACAACCACCCGACAAAGGGAAATAAGGCAATTTACAGTGATGGAAAGAGTTAAAGAACAAAACCAAAACCAAAAACCAAACCAAACCAAAAAAACCCACAGCAGAATCTGATGGCTGGCACCGAAGAGATGTTGGCCACCTACTCATTACCAAGAGAACTGGATTATGAGCTAGGACGTTGCTCGAGCTCAATTTCAGAAATCAACAGCTTCTTCTCTCTAGGTTTTAGACACACTGGACAGACAGTACACATGCTATACTGCTTCTCACGATATGTTTCACATACCTTCCAAACACTGTATGCTTCTTGTCCAGATATGCACAAGAGCGGAATGTGATAAAGCTGGAAGGAATAAAGACATAAGGGTTAGCATATTATTTCACTGAAACTCAGCAACAGCAAGCTATGCTTAAAACCAGAAAATGCATGTAACGGCCCTCTGCAAAGGGACAGATTTCTCTCTTTTCTGGAGTCCAGCTGGCCAAATATCCTTTAACTTCTCTGTTTTGTGGGTTTTGTCTTGGATTTGTGGAGTTTGGACTTCTCTTTTTTATGCCTTACTAACATCCCCAAACAGTACTCCAAACATGGTGGTTTGCACCATGTCCAAAAATAATCAGAGCATGTGCCTCCTTGGCCAGGCAGGCTTTGGAAAGCTCACTGCAGGACAATGATACATGGTTCTTGCTTGAGGAGGACATTTCTTGTGCATGACTGGGAGCTTGTATACTGCAAATGGAGTTATATAACACAACAATCCTCTGCCAGTGTAAACTTTTATCTTTTTGGATATCTACTATTTGCATTTATATATTTTTTCCATTAAATTGAACCATCTATGATCCATCTCCCCTCTGGACAGAGCAAATTTGTGTTTTGGTACAAACATGGCAGAAGAACACTTGAAAGTGTCAGAAGCAATGAAAACCTGTGCAACTTGGATTTTTAGTTGTGTGTGTGTTATTTTTAAACTTAAACACAGAAACTGAAATAAAAAATCCAAAGTAATCTTTACTACTAAAGCTCTTCTCTAAAGCTTAATGCTTCTTTGGAAGACCTGGACTAGAAGTGTATGAGACAGAGGTTTCCACTCTGTGGTCTGCAGACCATAATGGCCCACGTTGGCTGGACATGCAGTACTGGCTCTACTCCCTGTCTCCATCTGTTACACTACATTAGAGACAGCTAAAAATATATAAACATTCCAAAAGCACTTTTCCATATAAGCCACTGCCTCAGGAAGTTATATGATTGCAAATAGGAGGGGCTGCAATCTACTAGACAATCCATTAAAACGCAGCTTGCCCTAGGAAAGCTTTGAGACGCTGTAAATGCACACTCCCACACAGGGCATACATTACAACTTAGCCTTGTGCATGGATTCTTTGCACCACTTTATTCTTAGATATCCAAATGTGTAGATTATCAGGTGGTCACTTAGATAGCATATAGTAATAGATACAGACAGTAACAACAACAACAAAAAATCTGAGTGGAGGCAAATATTCTGAGAAAGCTCCTCAACCATCACTGCAGTCAAAATCAAATTAAGGACAATGGAATAAATATAACTCAGGGTCATCCAGGGAGAGAAGTCCTGAGCATGACTTGAACATCTCTTTGCACAGGGAACCCAGCTCACTCTGCTTTGCAGTGACCACCACCTATGAGGAGAGCACCGGTTCTTAAGGTCACAACAGTTGCCCAAAATCTCTAAACACTGCTTAGGAAGTTTTAAAAATACAGGCAGTTGGAGTCTCTCAAGGACTTCACGTATAAAGGAATTTCATATTTCATTTGCAAATTTTAGGGAAGCATTTACAGCAGCAGATGATGTGACTCAATATGGCACATCGCTCATGAACTGTCTGTGACTTGTTTCTTGAATTCCTCCCCCACCCCCCTTTTTTTAAAGCCTCTACTCTTCCCTAATTTAGCACCTGAGTGCTGGCAGTAACATTCAAATCCAAAATAAGCTCTACAGCAACTCAATCCTGCAAACTGCCCGGCACGTGCTTAGCCTTAAGCACGTGAGTAAGCCTATTAAACACCTCAAGACAAGCACTTGTGTTTAATTAAATTTAACCACACTATTGCATAGCTTACCAGACATAATAATACAAAAGCATCATGAAGACCAACACCAAGAATCCCCTCCCTTGCTACCCGGTCCCAACACATAGCATTGTACACACACACACACACACACAGAGTCTCCTGGGGTTTCCAATAAAGGTACAACTTTTTTCTTCAGAGTACCTAGAGAGCAACCAACACATAGTTGGCTCAAAGTGACACAGACCATTTTCAGAAGTCTGCTGGCAAACATCCTTATTTGTGTTAGATATAAAGTAGGTTATTACAGCTTCGATATTTTAAATTTAATTTGTTGTTCTTTCTCCTTCCTCACATCATTCTTTTTTTTCCCCACATTTTAGTCCTTATTCTGCTTTGCACACTGAAAACCAAGTAATTTTCTATCTCAGATTTTGCACTCTGTCATGCTTGTATTCTATATGTTTGTAGAAATCAGAACTGTTCTTATATATTTAAAAGCAGGCTACTAAAAAGAAGCAATGTTTCTAAGGAGTATGGTATGTATTTTATTTCATTACGTCCTCAGTAAAAGTTCAATATGGGACTAAATTTAAACAGAGTGCAGAGGTACAATGATTTCACAGGGATAAGAGTGGGGTTACATGAGAAAAAACGGAAACTACAAACCATAAATAGAAAAGATAAATTAACGATATAATAAACCTACAAGTCTTCTCGACATGCCTCATGGTGCTCTTAGATTGGGTAACAGCAGCTGTAGCAACCCTGATTTCAATATGCAGCACTTGACAGAATATTTCACTTGACTGAGCTTTAAAGAGTAGCTCATAAAATGTCATTTATTTTCTTAACGGAGCAAGACACAATGTCTAGAGGGAAACAATAAAATACAAAGAGCAAGCGACTACTTACAACTGTGATTTGTTTGTGTTAGGTCCTGAATTGGCCATACTAAGAACACCACGTCCTGTATGGGACAAGTTGGGCTTGAATTCATCTTTAAAAGGCTTTCCCCAGTAAGATTCTCCACCTGAAAGAAGAAAAGATGATAGGAATGATTGCTTTCATTAGTTTCCCACTGCATTCTATAGCAGACACCGACATTAAATTCAAGGTTTCTGGGACTTCTGATTGCTACGTATATAATGTATTCTTACCTCATCCCTATCACTAGGCTAGTATCTGAGCATGCTCTTGAAATCAGATGTTTGTAACCGTCAATACAATTCTGTGCCCCCACACCACTATCAACTGCAACAGATGAGGCTGTTTATCAACAGCATTATATATTGTGTGCCAAAGAACTGTCAAGGATTTAATTTTTTACTGCCGGTCCACCACAATTTTTCTTTTTTGAGACATTAAATCTTTAAAAGTGGCTTCCTGACAAAACACAGAACAAAGAATTACTAGTTTAATTGCACTCTGGATATAGCATTACTTCCAAAAATAAAATATCAAGGAGACGAAATATGCTCACAGAATCCACAAAGAATAGGGACTATAAGCTCAAAAGCTTATTCCTGGCCAAGCAATGAAGAATGACAATATATATTCCTCCAAACTAAAAACCAAAGCTTAGATATTTTGGACTAGACACCTGGATGATGTAAACACTTAAATACAATGAAGTCAGAAGGATGATAAAACTTTGCACCAGTCACAGACCCAGCTCTCCAAAACTGATTTCTTTTCTGTGTGTGTAGATAGAAGGAGGGTCTGTGAGACCTCTCTTCCTGGCTGTCATTTTTACATTATTTATGACAGATCTGACATTTTCATTTGCACTTTCCTCTAGGATCATTCTTAATAAGAAAAATGAGGGCTGAAATGAGTCATAGTTTTACACTCAAATCCATAATCTTGTTTGACAAACCATGAAAAATATTTCACCTTAGGATAGTATTAAAAATAAAACAAACAAAACTATCCAGACAGGCAGCACGACTGGTCCATCTGCAGAACTGGCTGGAGAATCCTCTAGAGTAACTGTATCACTTGCAAAGCAGGAGGTCAGTAAAGGATCTGCAATGCTCACCAGCTATTTGCATATGTAATACAGAAAAGCAATTTGATGATATAGCCGCACAGGCAAGCTGCAAGTAAAGCTGAGAAGAGTAAATCTGGCTCCTACTGAAAACTGCATGCAGAAAATCACAAGTGTGCGTCAAATGAGAAAAGAGTTTCAGATAATAGCATGAAAACAAAGAATCACAGGTGGACAGTTGCAAGTGGAAGGGGAACTAAGTAAGCAAGAAATTTTGGAAGAAACTGACCCACTTACAAACCCAATTAATCATGTTCAAAAGACTTATTAATAGAGTTGCATGTTGCCTGCTCTGCAACTTGACAAGAGGCAGCAAAAGGAGACAAACCCTGTAGGGGTTTTCTGTAATCAGGAGTAAAGGAGGAATGATTACTTCAGCAAATCCTTGGCTATTAAATATTTTAAGACCAGCTAAATCACATCAGCTTGATTCTGTATGACAACCTCTTCCACTAGTGGGTGAAAGGGACATGGTACAGCTGCAGTCTGCTCCATTGCCTTGAAGACGAATCCAAATACCAGCTATTCTAGCCAAATCTAGTGTTCAACCTATTAAAAACGTCTTACCAGAAGCCAAAAATTTTCTTTGATAATGAATCTCCTTGTGTGTTCCTGTTTGCTCCGAGAGGTTTACTCATGTAGCGCCTGTTACCTGCCTTGTTCAGAGAAGCCACATTGTGGTAGGTTGTAAATAAACAAGTCGGGATCAGAATGTAGTGGGGCTCCAGGTGCTGCCTGAAACCAGAAACACACCTGCAGAGCCTGCAGGCCCCCGTCAGCAGAACCACGCTTTGTGTGCTATTTCTCTCTCCCTGTTTGCCTTTCACAATTTCAGCCTTCCCTTTCGAGGCAGGTGGACATGGACTGGAAGATGTACTCCGTTCCCACTCTCATTGCTTTGGGCTCTGCACTCCTCTCCTCCACCCCAGACAGATCTCACGCACCTCAGTAACCAGCTGCAGTCACATTTCCCTTTGAGAAATATGTAATATTGCTTCAAAGATCTTTTGAAGGAACTCATTATTTGCAAAGCAGATGCACTCACTATCAGTCCTAACCCAGAGGACTGTTTGTTGCCTAGAAATTTTCAGATAACATGCAAACATAAGCATGGCCAATTGAGATGGTACGCAGCAGCAAGTGGCCAAACCCTCGAGTCTGCTACACCCTTTGCAAGCTTTCAGCAGATGCTCGAATTACAGCCTTGTCAAGCTGTTCAAAGAGGGTGGACTCACCCCTGCAGCCTTTGCTGTAAGAAAAATAATTCAAAAGGCAAGAGAAAAACAGCGAGTGACAGACTCTCTGGCACAACAAGCAACCAGACCCGAGCACTTGCAGACAGGAGCAATGAGCCATGATCTTTAGGTTTTGGAAGTGTTATTTTGGTATGATTTCACTTCAGCTCATACACTGAGGGTCAAAATTAATCTCGTATATATGATGGCTAACTTTGGTTCACTCCAGTACTCTTGGAAATAAGTGCTAACATTTTAGTAGGTAGTTACAGCGTTAGATCCAGTTCCTCCCTCCCTGTCTGCCATACAGCTGTTTCCAAGGCTAATTCTGTCTGCCCGAGAGCTGCAGGCGAGAGCAGAGAATGGCCTGTGCAGCATCCGCCCGAAAGGCCAGACGTCCTGGAAAGGACATAGCTGAAGTGCCTGCGGAGGCCTGGCAGCACGGGCTGGCGAGGGGAGGTGGAGACACAGCACTGACAGTGAGCGAGCAATACAGGAAAGATTTTTATTTATTTATTTTTAAAGAACGACAACAAAAAAGTGTTCTCTTTAAAATAAAAATAGCCAGAACGTGCTGTTTGTCAAACTCCTGCTAACCTCTGGAATCATTCCAAGCTTCAAGTATCTGCTTGAAGTGGGCCCAGACGTAGCAAGCTAGAAAATGGTGAGTTAAAAGCATATATATATTTAATTACTGAAAACCAGAATTGCTTTCTCTCTGAAGATTAAGTACAAATTCCTCGTTAGTCTACTGGCATGGCAGCACAGTGCCTAATACTCAGCCACTGGGGTCTGGAACAGGAACTTCAGACTCCTGCATTTTGCTTTCTACCGAAGAGCTCAGTGTAAACTTGGGAAAACAGCTCACAGGCTCCAAGCCTACTACTAATAATTATGAGGCACTCTGAAGTATCTAACAGCTTTTACCGCATTTATTCTCAACACTGCTGGGAGGTGCGGATGTGCCATCTTCCTCACTGCCTGAATGCAGAGTGGATGCAGGCAGACACGGGAGGAGGCGGTGGAACCACGGCACTGTCTAGCCTGAGCCCTCTCATGTTACATTCCCTGCATATTCCATACACAGAGGAGGCTCCTGCTTTATTCCCCAAATCTTCCTCTGAAAGAGAGCACGGATCACTGACTATATATGGAGTCACGATGATGCAAAAAACTCACCCCAAAGCTGACGTTCCAGCTTGTGGAAAAAGCCTATGGAAAACAAAAATCGTGTCTGGGTGTTTGATTCACAGCGGGCACCACTGCCTGTCACTCACCTTCCTCTTGGTTTACTCCCAGATAAGATTATTTTCTGTCACAGTGGAACTGTGTGCCTACTGGACCTGAAATGTTTTTGAGATGCTATTACAAGAAGTGACGTTAAGTATTCTGAGGGCTTCTTTACTAAAATCAAAGGGATTTTGCATGGGAGCAGACACATACCATACAGGTTCTGCTTGCTGGACTGGGGCTGGGAGTGCAGAATGGATAAGGATTGATAACTCTGTACATGTGGGTCCCTTCTTTGCATAAAGCTGGAAATGGATTTGGGATTAGCTACCACAATAGACTAGCCTTCTGACAGCAACATGTATCCTGCACTGATTGCACCCTGAAGCATGATTCAGCCTCATATCTGCAACTCGTGCTGATAGCGAAAAGGTGAATAGATACCGACACCTGAAGCAATCACACATTAGCAACTATGAAAAAAAACACCCCATTTTCAGATTGCATTTTGAACTAAAAAAGCGGTTTGATAGTCTTTCTTCCTTCTAAATACTTTTTTTTTCCCTTTTTTTTTTTTTTTTTTTTGGTGAATTTACAGAAGTTGTACAACTTTCCTGCAAAGAGCCGAGAGATGCATCTAAAGCTTCAGAAATGTAACATTCCAAAAGCCAGGTGTGGGCTGGGAATAATCATTCATGACAGTTGTGATTTTAAATAAATCCTTCCTTTTTCTGGCATAAAAATTGCTAAGCAGTGGTAAGGAAGTGGGAGGGCTCTGATTCACAAAAATGATGGCTTACTTTCTGTAATTTTCTTCTTGTCATTTGGAACAACGAGGTACATAATAACATCTGACACTTCTATAGAGCTTTCCAAGTGAGATTCTTGAATCATTTTGCAAATATGAAAGCCTTAGCTCATCCAGTAAGTACTTCTCTCCTTTCAGATAAGAGGACACAGTACTTTTAACCCACATATCAGAAGCTGGATTTTCTGAGGGGCTGCAATCTGAAAGCAGTATATTGCTAGATAAAAAGGTCATCCTCTTGCCCTTTCACCAAACTTCAATCCCGCAAAAAAAAAAAAAAAAAAGAGGTTCTAAAAATTTTAGGAGCTTTCCTTGCTAGGAAATCTCATTGCGGAACTGACCAAGTTTGTCCACAGTGCTCTGTCTCTCTGCTACTGAGGGTTCAGAGGAGGGGGTGAAAGAAAGTGCTTTGCTTTATACCAACTGAAATGGAATGTCCACCTACCTGTTGGGCTTTACCTTGGACTTTTACAGATATTAGATGCCTCCTTTGTGCCTTTTTGCGTTCAAAAACAGACAGAAGCACACTCAAACCAATTTATTATTCCAACACGATGCAAACAAGAGTAGCTGAAAATGCCTGTGCTGCTTTAAAAATGTAATGCCCTGCATATAGTTTTCCTTTTTTCATACAAAGGGTTCAGGATATTAAACCTGTTTTTCCTACATGCAAATTTTCTTCTATTATTTGGAACACTGAAAATACAGAGCAGCTGTTCCACTTGCACTACCATGAGCTAGACAGAATTACTCACCATGTTCAACCACTTAGTTGTTATGAACAGCAGGAAAAGAGATACATCACAAATGTAAAATTCATTTTCAAATAATTAATCATTACAAAGAATGACCATGACTCAGCTTATTGCTCTGAATACTGCCTCTATGGGTGGTTATTTTGTTAAAGAAACGAAATAAGCTGCTGCAGCACAATAAGATTTCTCCCAGTAGTCTTATGAAACACGGAAGTTGATGGCTGCAGAAAATTAGTTTGGCCCTCTAAATTGGTATCAAACCAACAGGAGAGTATATCTGACTGCGTTGGCAATGCAGTTCCGCCAGCTAAGCTAAGCTAAAGCTCCATTTCCTCACTCTTTTCCTACCATGGTATCTCAATTTTTATATGCCATAATCCATGTTTCCACCTTCCTCCCATCCCAAGGTTAGCTACTGAGTACCAGCAGCCAGTTGTCCTTCACATGCCAGCTAAGTCTTAGTTACTTTTACGACAGTTTAACAAGAGACTGAAGAAGGACACATCACACTGCTGCATTAAAAAATAAAAAATAAGGTTCAGTGCTGCTTACAGACAGAACTGTTCGGCTGGAGGAGCTGTGGAAGCGGACAGTCAGTGACACCCCTACCAGCTGGGCATTTTACATTTGTCAAATGCTTCCAAATCTAGGTGAGCTGAGCACACAGTTGGTGTCCGTGGACGTATGACATGTAACCTTCAGTCATGTTGTACTGATTGTGCCCAAACCCACCCCTGAGCTGAGCAGTCCTGGGCTTAGTAATGGAGTGGGTGATCATCTAAGCGTTTGGGTGTTGCAACCATAAACCTGACACCTGTTGCTGAACATGGGATGAATGTCAGATGACTGAAACCAAATGGTGTGGTGTTTTTTGAATAAGTCTGTTCTAGCTCATGAGCTGATGACAAGGGCTAAATAAATAAACACAACAAAATAAAAATATATACACGCTTAATGCACTTTTCACATATTCAATGTAGAGAAAGTGTTTTGGTTTTATTTATTTTAGCCAGTAAATTTCAGTTAAAGCAGAAAGAAACAAAGGACATTCCTTTTGTCTCAAGTCTTTTAAAGAGTCTATATAAGGCTCCAACAGAAACAACTCTGGCAGTTTAAAGAAGTTTAAAGGGTAACCCTGAATAGTCTTCACTAATATCAGTTGAAACATCTGAGAAGAAAGCCCTGTTCTAGTCATATACTTCCCATGTTACTACACAGAAGTCAAACTGTTTACTTTCCCAATAAGCCTCTAAAGACCATTAAACCTCTATGGACTTTTCAGCTTTCAAAGATTCATCTTTTACTGAGAAGTGGTGAGTCAAGAAAACACTAAAATTGCTTCTAGCTACCAGATGAAATCAAAATAGGAATTGATATTACAAATAAAATGTGAGACTCAAATGAAAAAGGTACAAATCAATGAAACTCAATGCTTTACTCCAAAACTTTCCTGACACAAGTTCTTGTGATTGCATTAATGTTACACAAACTAATGGACCAAAAGTTTTGCATCTTGGGAGCCTGGGAGAGCATCGCTGCGTTTGCCATGTTCCTACACCGCTGGCTTTGGTAGCTTGAAATACACGTGAAATTTCTGCCTTTTACAGAACTCTAAGAAGAGCTACAGAGTAAACACATTCTTAAACTTACGGAAAATCTACCTTATCTTGTTGATCAGAGATGCCACAAAGCTAAATGAAACATAAAACCACACCACACAACTGGAGATGTTACAATTAGATCCCAGCACCAAATACTGGCTAAATGATGCAAACACAATCTCTGTGAAATTATGGTGGCTGGTAGATGCCTCACAGCCAAGTGTGCAGGATCTGTCAGGTAATCAGGAGCATGGACTACCTGCACTCTGTGAACTCTCTAAGCTTCGTTCAGTAAATATTAAACACACAGGCATGGGAGTTCAAGAGAAGTCCAGTAGCTTACCGAACTGTCATTTGGAGTATTTTTCTTGGGATACTATTATTAGCACATTAGATAAGTGATTATTTTAAACTCAGCTATGTTCAAAACATTTAAACCATTTGGTGACCAGATTCTCTGAAAATCTGCAAGTGCCATACTTATTTGAGTGTAAACTGTCCATTTTATTGGAACCTTAATAGCCCTCACAGTTGTCTGCAAGACACCTTGTCTACAATATATTCATATTTAATTAAGAATGACAAGGAGGAAAACAAGATGGAAAAGACTAGACATCATAATGCTCTTTTTTAAAAATAAAAGAATGTACATAGGAGTTTTTTCTCCAGCAATCTTATTTGCATTTTACTTCCTACTTCCTCTGTCAGTAGAGTCTTGACCTTCAATATAGCTCCACTGCCAGTTCTCTGCCAACTGCTAATCGTGCTGTCTTACACTACTTTTACCATTTGCATTTACAGAGACAAGAATGACACCAGCAAGTTCATTTTCATTTCACAGCAAGATCTGAACTCCACCCTACAAAAGTCTGAAAGTTGTCTGAGTCAACCCATTAAGTATCTCCAGTCTCCTGACACCTTTTTCTCATTTTAACAGACGTTCCTTATTATGACTTTTGGGATTTGAACCAAAACTTTTCTTCTAACAAGATAAAATTGTATTTCTTTTAACAGTCCACGCATATACAGTAACAAGTCTTGTTAACAGGCTTTTGCCATCAAAATCAGAACATTTACCTAGTCTGTCTTAGAGTATGCAACTGCTGAGGAACATGCAGAAGAAAAGGTGTTGGGCAACTCACACTAACATTATTTACAAAGTAAACAGTGCTGACGTATTTAACAATTTCAAAGGCATCTTTTTTGGATGGTCTGTGAGCACACAGAATACAGTGCTTGTGTATACAAGTGACGCATGTATGAACTGGAATAAAAATGCACAGAACTCCACAAGACCAGACAAGGAGCTGTGGAGGCTGGTGACACCTACAAGTGGGTAGATAAAAGGTACAAGCGGATAATGAGCAAATTTGCAGCACCAACTAGGAATATTACATGACATATCAAATGTGGTAGGAAATGCTCTGAGAACCCTTCAGCTGTTACGTCTCCTGACCATTTCAGATATGACTGTTTCACATTATCTCCAACACTTAAGGAGAAAGAACAGGCAGAAGAATTTAGTAACAGTGATACCTAAACACTAGAAAAAAGAGAAGATTGGGCTTTACAAGACAACTGGCTGGGAGAACAGATGGTATCTGGCCATTCCCCAATTCAGAGGCAGGTCTCAAGTATTTCATTAACGCTGAATTTGAAAGTAACTTTGCATGAATGTGTTTCTTCCTTTGTTCTTTGCCCTGGAAGGCCAGCTGTAAAATCATTTTAATTTTCCTTTATTTATATTCTGGAAGAAAAAGGAAGCAAAGACCCAACAAGAATTCTACGTGGAAGAGTGCCCAAGTTTTACAATTAGAATATATGGGATGAAATTTTAAGCACAGTAAAGATGGTCATAAATAATATAACTATAAAACCTGTACTTTAAAGCAGAAGTACTCATTAAGTACCACAGATCATCATTTAGAGAATTTTAATCTACAAGGTATCTGGAAACAAATTTAACAACATCGCACATGAAGTGAAAACAGTTTACATAATGAAAACTCAATCTTACCTGTTCCTGTTCCAGTCGGATCACCTCCTTGGATCTGCAGAATTAAAATAAAATCAATAGGTTACACACATATCTGTGTGAAAGACATTAAATACAAGCCATAAAAGCTAATTCTAATCATTTTTCTTCCTTCTATACTATGTGATGTTGACAATTCAGCAACAAGGAAACCATTACTACCTATTTGAAGTTTCTTTTATCAGCTGGCTGTCATCTCCTACATTACTTATCCAAGAGCAAAATGACAGTTTTGTAAAAATAATAGGTCTCTAGGGGGTAAATAAGAAAATAAAGAGACTCAAATGGGTTAACCAGATCAGCCTTTCTATTATGTGTTAGTGTGAAACCTGCTTTTTAATTGATGATGCATTGCTTTTGGAACAGAAAAGGCTTTATATTTTGCTACCAATCCTCCACATGATGTGAAGGCAAAATGAGGGAATGTAGAATATTCTCTGTATGTGAATCCATGTTTCACAGTACCCTCCTCACTGTCTGCAGTGGGAAAAATCCCCATGTGAAACCAATCTTTAGCAATTAATCACTTTATATATATGCGGGGTCTACAGAAATAATATTCCGTAGCCCAACAACAGTCGAGGGAGCGTGACATGACTAACTACACAGTAATAGCACACAATTTTAATGGTGAGTTAAACTATGAACTGAGATATATAGTGCTGCCAGAAGAAAAAAGCTTTTTTTTTTTAGGATGGCAGGATGGAATGTAACATTCAGTGATGTCCTCTGAAAGACGTGCACTGCCTTCAGGATCAGGTTGCTAATTCTTTTGAAAGGAACTTACAGTACAGCTACAAAATCCTAAGCTGCCTGGACTGTACCTTTGTAAATAAAGGTCATATTCCTAGGCCTTCCGATGGAGTGCAGTAGCAGAAAGATGTCTCAAGGACTCATAACATCTGGCAAGTCTTGATAATAAACTAAAAATGCATTAGAAAAATCTATTAACTAGGCTGGTAGGCAGCCAAATCTAAGTTTCAATCCTGAGAATTAAACCTTGGAATTCAAAACACTTTTTCAGACTATCATGTTATTAGATACATCTCTCCTGGAAAGAGGTAAGGAAAGTAAACCATTGCTGAAGGATTATATCTTGATATCTTTATAAAAGCTTGATGTATGCTCAAGCATACAGTAGTATGTAAATACTTGCATACTCAAAGTTAAGCATATGATTAAAATGACCATCCAGTTTGAATCCAAACTGTTTGTCATTGTAAGGAGGAGCTTCACTTATAGGAGAACATCTCTCGCTTCTTTCTACCAGCTGTGCTCAATAGCATACGAAGGCCAATGGTTTACAACTATATATGGAGCTCTCTAATACAAGTTGAAAGCTTAGGTCTTTGACTACTAAAGTCAGCTTTCTGTTTCAATAAGTGCTCTTTAACTCCTTCACATCCTGGAGCACTCTCAGGAAAAGATAATGAGACAGTATCCAAGCACCACAACCTGAAACAAAAATTCAGCTGCTTTCTGACGTTTCATCTGAATATGATTTCAACAGGCCACACAATTACATATGCAAATTAGCATCTCCCTCTCCCTCCCCCCTTCTGTTCATTAACCACCCACCCACAGCTTGGGGAGGCTGATTGCCTCCTTGCCAAGGCAATGAATCCCAAAGGCTTTGTCTAGAATGCCAGTGAAAACACTACTAAATGCAGTGATACTCTGTGACAGTATTAGTCAGACAGCAGTTAGTAAGACCAGTAAAGTACAAATTTAGTCAGACAGCAGTTAGTAAGACCAGTAAAGTACAAATTTAGTAAGTTGGGACAATCCTAGTTCTGAAGGTCTTTTTAACATACTCCTATTGCAAGTTGTCATGCATGGAAGAAGCTAAATAAGTATTTTGAGGACATCACGTATGTGCATTATATGGGATTTGCTCAATACTCACTACAAAATTACGAATCGATCTGTGAAAAATTGTTCCATCATAATAGTTCTTCTTGCACAGTTTGATAAAGTTTTCACACGTTTGGGGTGTCTGAAAGACAAACAGAAGTTTTAATTAAGCAATACCTTTAGACAATCAAATTGGTCATTACACCGTCTACAAGAGTTACTTTTCAATCATTCACGACTCTTGAAGAAGAATGAACCTTTGTCTACAGAAAAATAAAAAATATAAGCTTTTTTAAAATATATTGTAGGGACACATGTTATGTTAAACAAATTAAACTCAGACCTTCCAATTAACACAAAGAAGTGTTGAACACTAACTCCGACAATGTGAAGATAAGTGTGGTAGATAAATTGATAGCGAAAGCAGGTAAGCTCAGGCTTTCAAATAACTTAGTTTCAATAGTGTACCATAATCCTCTTCCAAATGGGCACTGAAAAAAGTTCATTTCCTAGGGGAAGAAAGAACCCGACCTCCCTGCTATATTATTGCAAAGTGAGCACATTGAAGCTAACTTGAAGAGAAGCATTTGATCCCCTTCACCACTTGGAACTGAAAATGGGACTGACCCCAGATGTCACTGTTTTGACAACTGACACAGGAAAATAAATAATAATAAAAAAAGACAACTTGTTTTCAAAAATCTGAAAAAAGGAAAAAAGAAAAGAAAAGAAAAGATGTTGAATACATTGCCATTTCTAATTTACTTTTACAGTGTAAACTAAAGCTATTTATTCGAATTTATGACCTAGGGCATTCAAACGCTACCTTTTCAAAACCTTTACTGTCTACCTAGTTGTCTTCCCATAGTAATTGTACAGATACTCTTCTCTACAATATTAAAATACCTTCACACATACAAATAACGTACAAAATAAATGCACAGAAACAGTTTTCGGTACCTGGACATGTTTTCCAGCTCCACTATGGAGTATGTGCATAAACCTGTTCCAGCTTTACCAAAAAATCTCCAAACAACTAACTAATCTGAGTTGTCACAGACTTTGAAAATGCACTTCTTGTTATATGCACTCGCAAGCAAAGCCCCAGCATGAGTCATGACGTCTGTAAACAAATACATACAAGACTCCAAGCATTTTTCTGAAAGAGACTGATTCATTTTGAATTGATAAGAGACTATTCTTGGTTGTACCACTAGATTGGGAGCTGCAGAAAGAGAGAGTGAGACTGAGACTTGCAATTTGAAGTGTCTTAAAAACAACAAACCAATAAAATAATGCCAACGGATATATTTTTAAAAATAAGGCAAGCCCAGTTACAATATCTTAAGAGTGAAATAATCTCTATCTACAAAAAAAAACAAACAAACAGATCCATGTAATTATTCATACTGAACCATCCAGAAGTTCAATTTTCCATAGTAATTTCTCATCTGAAACACAATCATTCTCACCACTGTTTAACACTGAAATGTCCCTTAATTATCCAAACAAACTTTACCCTCCTACACAGCATTTGAAATTCTTTTATAAAAATTCCTTCCTAATTACTCTACAAAGATATAGATGACAGTTGTCAGCTACCATAACTGGGAAAATAAACAAGTTCTAATGCAATCTTACACCAACTATAATCTCAGATTTCCTATACACTTCATTGCTCAGTTATAACGGTAATGGTTTATGGTAGAATGACACTAAGACATGTATTTTGGTAGCATCCCGAGGGCAACTTGTAAGTAGATACATTCCATAAAAACTGTTTCGAGCAATAGGAGAATTTCCTATTGTTTCAATGTTTATATTGCAAATTTGGAAACTTTTATTTGAACTGAACACATATCCATGAAAATAATCTTTGTACGTAACCTTTCAAGTAAAATTAAATCCCTGAAGAATCATTTGTCTGTGTATGTTTCCCCTTATAAGACCATATTGTAACAACCTTGATCCTACAGTAGTGCTATTAGTTAGCACTCATGAAAAATGTCAGTAAGGATAAAAATAAGATTAAAATTTTTCTTTATGAATCAGAAATGGAATCAGCAGCTTTTAGCCTAAGGCACTTTATCTCTTGAGAGCCAAACAGTCTTTGCAGAGAGAGACATAGTTAATAAGTTCTCTGGGGGGAATACACCAACCTGTAATTAATTTTTTAAGAAAAATGAAATCAGGCAAAAGACTAAGTCCCTTAGGGATATATACCAAACTGTTTTAAACTTTCATGAAGTTGATAACCCAATACAGTTTTCCTATTTATTTTCAATACTTGATTTGTAAAATATACATCCAAAAAATTGGCCTTAGTAATGTGTTTTTCCATGCAGGACCTGTGCTGACCCTTCTTTCTAAACTGTTTTCTAGTTATTATATCTTTTCCCAGAAACAGGCTTTTCAAGTGCAACTGCAGAAATATTTTGTGTACATGCAATGATCATTTCACTGCAAGGTTTTCTTTAAATAATTGCCACCAAATTGGTTCCCATGGTCACCTCATGCATCATACAGATCCATTTGGCAGGTAAACAGTTCCTTAGCAACATTACCATTACCTTTTGTGGTGCTTTTTAGTAGAGACACAAAGAAAAAGGTTTGCATTCAATCGTTAATAAACCCCAGTTTCAGTCATGCAGTTGATCTAGAATATCTGGCTCAGATTATCTGATTTATTCAAAGCAGTTAATGTTCTTGCCAAATCTCACACTGCCAAGCACATTTCAAGGACTGTTTTAAGCAGCATCCTGTCCAAAGCAGAAGGGCTTGAGGTTCCTGGGGAAGGTGTAGAATGAAGTTGTGTTCTGCACTGACCATGTAAACACAACCGTCTTTGAAGTCTTTGTTCCAACTACAAAGGCCGATGAGAAATATATGTAAACAAACCTGACTTTGTTACGCGAGTGTAAGATCTTGCGGAAGATGTCAGACTCACAGTCTTGGAATGCAAACCTGTCTACTTTTTCAGAAACTTCCTCCTACCACTTGCCTCACACCATTTCGGAAGGAGGAAGGGACAGTCAAGACACCTAGAAATGTGCTAAGTGCAGCAGACAACGCCACTTTTTTGTTGGCTCATTGCTGACAATGGACTCGAGGCTCTCCTTTTACTTCTGGCTGTTCTTATCTCAAACCAACAGCAACAGTTAGCTTCTTCCTCTATTCTTTTTACATTAATCAGGAAACCACATACATTATTTTATTCTCCTACAACTTGGACATATATGTAAGACAGTCAGGGCAAAAACGCCACCTTATTTTGTAATCTTGTTGATTCGAAAGCCGGTAACAGAAAGAAAGGTTAGGTTGTAAATCTACTGCAATAGTTTCTCGGAAGGCTGCAGTGATAGTCCCAAAACGGCAAACAGAAAAATTGTGGAAAGCTGAAGAACATGGCAGGACAGCCCTGAGAAATCTTCCTTTAATTTGGTCAAGATAGGACAACAAAAGTAAACATGCCTCTGCATGATGTCCTTCAACTTAGAAGACAATTCTACTCTCTCCAAGTGACAAACATTAAGAAAAAAATATTTTTATCCTGTTCCCACTTCACTCCCCATTTATTTTGAAGATGCCATATAACTGTACTTCAATTGTTGAAAACTCATGCCCAAGACAAGCACTAAAATTTTAATAAACCCTTAGAGACAGGAATGCAGAAGAATGCTTAATCCACAGCAAGACCCAAATGCTGTGCCTGGCTCACAGACAGGTATATAATTTGGGTAACAATCCAGTGGTTTTCTAATAACGTTTACATCTCCCTTTAACTAACACACTTAGGGGGTAACTTGACATGGAAACATCGGCACTCTATCAGTCACTAAACCTAGACAAATTTCAGAATTAAAAAGATTGCTACTTAGAGTGACCATGCAAACACAATAGTGACAAGAGACAGATTGTGAAAGCATGGAAAAGGGGAAAATACTGAAAAAAGGTATATAAAATTTAAAAAAGAAACTCTTCCTTTGCTATAAAGTTCTAGAAAAATAATATATTGTTCTTGGGTAGTAACCAAGACAATATTAGTTTCCTTTGTGCCAGCAAGTGTTGTTACAAACCAGGCAAAATTCACCTCTCCTGCAGCAACCCAAGACCAGAGGGGTAAGACTAACCAAGCTGGGTCACTATCTGATTCTCACTTTGCATCCCTGCTTTCTCACGTGTTAAAATGGGTCATTACATTTGTAAAAGTTGGCTTAACTCAAAAATTGTATTGGACAGATGAAGAGCCAATCAGAAGTAGACAAAAAACCTGTGGCACCCCTGTTGCCAAGGTACAGGAGATGGGAAAAAAGAGGAGCTTCTGAGTTGTTGCTATGACTGCAAGGAAGAAGGCTTTACCATGTGAAGAGCTAATCATTTCAAAATGCTTCATCCCTTAAGGATCTGCATGAACCTTAAAGAGAAATTTCACACTAAGCATTCAGAAGCTGTCATTTGCACATCTGTATAATTTCCTTGTGCTAATTCCACTTCCCTTTTATTTCGTTTTGTCTCTCTAAATTGGATGAACTGTTGTAGTTGCACTAAAACACAGAGCCTTGTCCATTAACCCTATGCTTCAAAGCAGAAATAATCTGCAATAAAGAAAAGCTGATTCCTCATGAATTGAAATTGCATTCTACAGCCTTCATCTTATCACACAAATGCCAGAATCCTGCTATTAAGAGGCATGAACTAGTGATGGAAATTTCTAAGGCTTCATACTAAGCTTACTTTATTTTTTCCTCACATAGATCTCATTTGGCAGATTTTCTATTGCTTTAGTCCATTTATATACATGCTTTTTTAACTTTTTTTTTTTTTTTAAAAAAAAAAAAAACCTCTAGAGCATTTTCACTCTTCATTCAAGCTCTTCTAGAATGAATGTTGCTAATGCATGAGCCATAAAGAGTTGATATGGTAAGGCTTAAACTCAGTTCTCCCCACTCCTTTCAAACTGCAATCCCCACAGCCTACCAGTCCCTGAGTAACAAACTTGCCCTAATAAAAGCTTGGCTTTATTTAGGGCTTAGTCAGAGACAGTGTTACAACCGTAATAAAGCAGCACTTTCAGGAATCACCATCTATCAGGTGCAAGCATCTGCTTCCTCCACTAAGTCATGGAAAAAAAAATGGACATACAAATGGTTTTAGTGCATTTCAATACAAAACACTGTACCAGAAGACAGATTAGGCTACCTACCCTATTTCACTTTCAAATGGACTATGAGCACACTCAATTTGTCTCAGAGCAAGAGGGACAAGAAAATCCAAAACTCCACAGAGCCCACTGCAAAAGCTTGGGGAGAATTCCAGTGTGGCAACTCGAACATTTCTCCTGCAGGAGGATTTGTGATTGTAGACCCTGGTATCACCCCCTGCCAGTTCTGCATTTCTTTAAAACGGTTCCCCAGCACATGATAGGGATTGATCTGGTGACAGGTTATGGTGACAAACAACAGCTGCCTGCTGTGGTTCAAATCAAAGAAGATGCAGTTCATGTACAAGAGACCAGTCTTCCCAATCTGATCATACACTGAGCGAACACATTCAGATCAATTTGTGATCAGAAGAGCACAGACCCCGTGAGATAGGAAAGATGAAAGCATCAGGGCACTGTGGGGTAAAACACTTGACTAGACTCGTTAAAATTAAAACAAGAATCAAAACATGCAAACTATGCCTCAGGTAAAAGATTGTTGACTTCATAGCAATCATTTGCCTATTTTGCTACCTCAAAGTTTTCTAAGAACAAACAGCAGAATTCTTGCATTCTCATTATACAGAAACCTACTATAATTTAATTAGCTATTTAGCAATCTAACAGATTGCTAAATTTCACTTTTCAGAAGCACTTTTCAGTTCTGACATTAATGATACTACTGAAAACTTTTCCAAAGTCTAAGATGTTTAGCTTAGACAAGATGCCAATAAGAAAATGACATACTCCCATTTCCCCCCCTCCCCCGCCACTTTTTTGCAAGTAGGGACAATCAATCAGTTTAGCTGAGAACAACTCAAGTTAAACAGGGCATCTAATTCACTCGTCTTATTTGTCAACGTTAACTGCTAGCTCTCCAGAGGCAGAGTCGTCATTCCTAGCTGCAGTCATTACTTTTCCTCCAACTTATTTATTGTAGTAGTAGAAAAGAAAACAATCCTCTCCCCCTCAAATTTGTAAGTCACAGGAGGGTTGAAGAGCTTGTCAGACAGTGCAGTGCAAGGCTGGGCGCCAGCAAATACGACAGCATCACCAGGTACAGCTTAAATGAGGACCCAACTTTAATTGCTTGAGTAACCTCCACCAGCTGTAAAGTTTGGAGTATCGAAGGTCCCACAGCAGCTCCCTGGCATTTCTTCAGTCTGCAACTAGCACATAAATTCTGCATTTTAAGAAGATGCACCTCATAACCATTTCCACACTAGGCAGCAAAGCTCTGGTAGCTGTCAGCCTCCCAAGGTCACCCTGCTCCCATCAGAAGAGCCAAGGTACAAACAAGAAACATGTCACAGGAAGATGAAGAGCAGCAGCTGTGTAACTCCAAACCGCCTACCTCATCCTCAGGTTTGGGATCACTAAGTGGCAGACACAGCTGGTATGGGATTCTTGCATCGTCAAATGTCAAAAAGCCAAAGAGAATCCAGTAACGATCAATTCCCTCTACCAGATCCAGCTTGCCATGGATGCTGGGTAGGTAGAAAGGTCCAAATGTGCAAAACGTATTCCCAGTTACCCAAAGGCAGAAGCTGCCAGGAAATCATGCAAAGAAGGCCAAGGGCAGCAAGCCCCATGGTGCACAGACAGGTAGGTTCACAGGGAGTTGGCTGAACACCTTCCTCATTTCCACGTTGAATGGCCCACTGTGGCAATGAGGGCTGCTATTGCCCTTCACTGCTGCAAAACAGAGCCGAGGACAAAGTGCCAGATAGTAGCATCCAGGTAAAGCATTTCCTGTCCATATCTCACAGGAAAACGTTTCTACTATTTCAAACATAGGTGTTATGTCCCTGACATTAAAAATAATCTAAATATTAGTTTCTAGTCTCTTAAGAACAATCAAGAAACAGCCTGCTAATCAATATGGCTGCACAGGGCCATTCTACTCCCATCCACAAAGAGCAATAGATCTGTCTGCGTTGTAGCACTTTGGGGGAAAAAACACACCAGGAAATAAACATCCTCTCTAACAAACATTTTTATCTGACTGTTCTCCTACTGGAAGAGGACAGTTTTGTTTGTTTTTAGCTTCTGTGGACAAGAACTTTCAAAGCTGAAACTTGCAACTCTTTCTACATTGACATATTTTGTTGAAAAAAAAAAAAAAAAAGTGAAATAAGCTATTTACAACCATGCTCAAACCACCATACTTCACCCCTACAACCATATTACTGAGTGAACATGACACTGGTAAAACATCAGATATTTGCCAAAGGCAGGTGGCAGAAATTGAGTTAGAATGGACATTTAAATTGGAGGGAAAATGAGAGATTCAGGAAGACTGGGGGACCTCATCATGCAAGAAGGTCAAAGGATTTTTTAAGGAACTCACTTGTTTCCCACTGGAAATGGAAAAAAAGTTTACAGGCTTCTGATCTCTGGATCAGTCCCTCACACAAAAGGACAGATGATTTCAAAGAACAGGGGCTAGATTACACATTTATAGATCAGAGGCATATTTAATAGGTCAGAGGGCCTCAAAAGATTAAAACATCACTGTCTGTAGAATAATGGCTTCTTCAGATAGTTATGCCAAGACATCATCATTAAGTAGAGTTTGCCAGGTCCTAAAACCTCAAAAAGCATTTGTGGAGTGCTGGATAGAGCTCTGACATCCATCTCACATTCTTCTTTGTTATGCCAACTTGCCCTTAAAACTTAAAGTATTAAATCAGAGAGACGCAAGGAAATTAACAAAAACTGCCATGGCAGTTAAGGATTAGTATTCAATTACCCCTATCACATGTGTTTAGCCACCAGATCATTACTGCATCATGATCATTTATATGAGAACTTAAAATGGAGAAGGGAGATAGTACAACAACCAAACAATACAACGAAAGTAAAGAAAGTACGAGCACTAAATAAGAAAGTCTCAAAGCAACCTGCAAGCAAAGGCAGGTATTTTTATTCCCTTTCACAGGTGCAGAGAGCAGGAGGCCAACACACTCTGTCCATAGGGAGGGCTTCTGATTTCAACAGGCAGCCTCAGTTGTTTGTGTAGCTGCACTGCAGCAATCAGACATGGATGATACATATTGTTGTCTGGGAATTTGTTGCTCATTGTGATGTGACAAACAGAATGTTACCGATGTTTTTTTTAAAAAATAATCTGTACCCAGATTACCCACATGACATAGCCACATCATACAGCACCTCAGTGGCAAAGGCACAGAATTCAGGCTGTTCCAGCTCCTAGTTCTCCAATCTATCCATCACACCACACTGCTTTTCTACTTCCACTTCCAAGTCAATTTGACTTTTTCTGCAGGGTCAAGCCTCCACCCTGCCTTAGGAGGTTGCTTCACCATCTACAAGGTTTAACTTCAATATAGTCACTAATAGAGCAGAATACATGCAGATGATGTAGATGGCTGTTCCCAGAAGCATCCCAATTAAAGCAGCTAAAAGAACTTCAGATTAGAAAAATCACCATAAATAAAATACAATAAATCCAGTCACATTCATTGCTTTTCATCAACTATTTCTTCATCACTTATTTGTCTGGCAATGCATAAGACTAGAGCTGAAAGAAAAGCACGTTGGATGTGTTAAGTCTTCTGTATTAGTCATAACTACTTCTGGCAAGTAGAATTTTGTAAATTTGTTTCCAATTAGTATATACAACAAATGTTGGTTATGCCCAGCTGAACTCAAGCTTCCTGGAAAATGTCCTAACAAATGGCCATCTGATTACGTCCCCATCAGGGGGAACATACTGTATCTGAACAAGAAGACTGGGAGAAAAACAAATGGTCATAAAGAGCAACATGCACACCACTGTGGTGCAAAGCGAAGAGAGAACAGTAGTGTACCTTTGCTCATTTGAGGCAAAAACTCAAACGGATGGAAAAAAAAAAACTAACAGCTTATCTTCCAAAGTCTCTATTGCCTTTTTCTCAGGTCACTGACTTACACCACACATCACCTTTTTGGAACCTAACTGAAGTTTTCCAGTGCTTTGAACAAGTGATTTCAAACACAGAAAATACCTGGATTCCAGTCCTATCTTTTTCTGTATCCTGTCACAAGCTAACTGATGACTTCAATCGCACTGCAGCACTGATTTCCTACCCTGGATCAATACTAAACTTTTCTTGATTAGGCTTTTGTTACTAGGAAGAATCTCATCACTATCAATCTTATTGATTGGCATCCTGAAGTACTAGTGTACAAAGATCCCTCCATTTATTTTTAAAAAAAGGTCTCCACATGTACATATAAACCGAACTCCAGACAATTCATACTGCCACGTCACTTACAAAAACAGGGAAAACTGCTTCTACTCCAAAGAGAACTCAAAACAGAAGAACTGGGAACAGAGAGTAGGAATCCAAGGGGCGGAGTACTGGAGACAAAAACGATATTGGGCAGACTTCAGCAGCAGTGCAGACCACTGTGAGAAGAACTGCAAGAATATTTTGTTTAAATAGACAGCCCATAGCCATGAAAATACAACCGAAGACTCCAAAGTAGACATCACTCTGTGACAGCAAGTATGACACTTGCTGTTCTCTATTTCAGCAGACTTCACCTCAGAAATGTCAATTTAAATCTTGCCCATAAGACTATTTTAAAATGTAATTTGGATGTTGTATGTCCTACCTCTGGACAAAGGTATTCATTTATCATATTTATATAGCAACTTCAGACTCGACCTTCCTAAAGCATTTCACAATCACGTATTTGCAGAACTCTGCAATGAAAACCACTGCTAGGATGACTTCCATAATAACCTGGGCACAGGATGTCATTCAGCAATTACAAAAAGGAACCTGTGGTTAGGTCAAGGCAACAACCAGTCAGAGTGCTCAGTTGTTTTTTATTTAAAAAAAAAAAAGCTAAGCACCACTATAACAGTTCAGAAATAATACACTTGCTCCTGCACTTGCATTGCTTGAGAGAGTGAGAGTAGATAAATTAATTCCCCAAACCATACACATTTTGGCAGATTTCAAACAGCAAAGACAGCCTAATACTGCTATCAACTCTCTCATTCCCTCAAGTAGCTCAGAACCTCATGTTGAATCCACTGACCCCAAATCTGCTGGTGGTCTGAGAGGGTATCGGTATAGTGCCTTAGGCTGAAATCTGTTCCTCACTCCTTTCCCTTCTGAAAAGCTGAGGTCCTACCCATACCAACAACACTGAAAGACTGTAAAGGCTGAAAAATCATGCACCAAAAAGCCCATGCAACATTAATTTGGGCAGGCATTATGATACAGTCCAGCTACCTCAGACTGCATTCAAGGGGCTTAGCTACTTGGTCAGACAGTGCCTTACCAAGGCGCTACACTTTTGCAGAAAATTGAAATCCTGCATATGATCTCTTTCCCCTACAGAATTCCAAATACCTCTCAGAACTGGCTCAGCTTGTGCACCGAATGAGGCAGGAGAGCAGATTAAAAAGAAACATCAAATGATGAAATAATTAATACTATTACAGTACATATTCACAAGCAGAGGGAACTGAGTATCTGAAGGCCTGGATTTTGGGATTTCCCTATTTTCTATGTCTGTCCTTGCCATCACAATAGATCTGCTGTAACTGATCCATATATATGTGTGCAACTTATTTATGTATTAGGCTTTTGCAAGATGTTTGCTCTATTCTGCACTGTGCTAGCTTACATGCCTAACCTCAGTGTGATTCAGGAAAACCAAAATTAGAAGCACAAACTCCTTATATAGTAAAGGAAACGTCTCCAGGAAGAACTGATTTAATAGACCTCAGATGATGACCTAAAGTGGATGTTGTGAAAAGCTCCTTAAAGCAGCAACTTTTTCCTACCTATTCTAAATATATATCTTCTTCCTCAGTTAAGCCAAAGGTCTGCTTAATTCACACAGATTTAATAAACACAAAGAAATGAAAGAAACAGATGGCTAGAGACCAACATTCAAGCAGGTTTGGTAGTGCAAAATACTGCACACTTCCAACGTGTACATGAGGAAGCACTGTGTGAAAGGGAAATGAATAGGGATTTAGCCAGAAAAAAAACAACAACAATGGATATCATACAAGAAGCTTTTAATGGGCAGTTGAGCCTGGGTCCTCAGGACTGAGTGATACTGGTCACACGTGTGACCAAAGAAGCCACGCTGATAAGAATAGCTGCAGCCAGCCTGCACTAGCCAGGAGCCAGTTTCAGAACATATGGCAAAACAAATGAGTCAATGCAATCTGCTCATTCTGCTGCTTCCCCCAAATATTGCTGTATTAACATCCTCTGCTTTTTGCCTTATTACATAGTGTTACTATTTAGGAGCATGGAAAACACCTGTATAGATGACAGAGGTCTACAGAATTACTAGCATGATACACTTTTGTGGAAATTCTCATATTGTTTGCATAGATCAGCTTTAGTTGTTTACATGTAACTTGCTCCTTGCTTTTAGAGAGAAAGGAAGAGAAAGGAAAGCTGGCAGGACTGTCCTGCTTGCTCATTTTCCTTTCTCACAGCTGTACACATGGTTAGGCAAAAAAGGATGCATTCTCCCAGTGCATGGATTCCACACCAAGCACCCCAGCTCCCAGCCAGCATCACTGTCTTTAGTTCTGTGAAGTCCATGACAAGAAGATTCACCATTTAAACCCCAAAACATCTACATTCAGACCTATAATTTCTTAAGCTAAAAATCTCAGTAAGCAATTGAAGGTTTGCATTAAGGTTTGCTTTTTGCATTAAAAACATTTTCCTTTTATAGATGTGGCTGTACAAAGAAATAACCAAGCACACCTGCAAGCAGTGTCTGAGACATCAGTGTTGCCACAACCTATCTGTCTAGCATGAGTCTTACCATGTTTATTATTGTAAGAGCCACAGATTTCTTGAAGAATCAAACTGTATTGACTATAAGAAAACTCCAGTACACTGTTTTTTAAGTGAATGTCTACCTCTTAAAGTCAAAGGAAAGACATTTGAAAACTTGAACCTTAAATACCGAGATAGCAGGAGATAAAAACATATTGCGTGGTTTTTGTTTAAGTTTGCTCTCTAAAGTCCGGGATTTAAAAACAAATCTAAACATTTCTGGCGAGCTTAACCAGGAGTATTCAAATTGATTGCTCTCAGTTTCACCAAGGTTCTTTTCCTGTTTCTGCCAGTAACCTGCTGTGTAACCTTGGATTACTCTCCCTTCTCTGTACTCTTCCTTCTTTTTTTCTCTTTGCCTTCCTTATCCAGTTACTGTTTGAGTCCCTATAATCTTGATCTTTTGAAGCTCTCAGCAGGTACCATGATTTGTTGTAAACTGCTCCACTAAAATGTTTGGGATTACTCATGAGCATGCTTATGCATACAGTAGCATAGTATATAAAATAATATATATACCTATTACAATAGGTAGCCCATGGATGCAACACAGACATTACATAGAATTCATGTGTTTGAATAGGTACTGATGAAGCAGAACAGAACAGTTCTATGAAAGCTATCTACATAATTTGACTTCCACAATTTGATGTACAAATAGTAAACAGATTTTGCCATCTCGTTACTATGAGCTTGTTGAGAGAAAGAACGGGACTGGCAAAGTGAGGTACTTAAATTTGTACTTGACAGTTGCTAAAATCTAGAAATAAAAAGCTAAAATAATTGAAACTAGGTTATTTGCACAAGGGTACAGGTAAGGTACGAGCAAAAGAGATAAAATCACTATGCAGGTCTCGAGTATCTTTTGTTCTTAAAGAGAAGAGCCTCCACTCAAAAACTGAAAGGGAAGCATCCAAAAATCCCTGCTTTACTAATAAGCTAATCCCTTCCACACTCTCAAAAGATGCAAAATTTGTTCAACCATAGTTCAACCATTTTTTCCCAATGAACTTGCATGAGATAATTTTAAAATTCTTCACATCTACCCCTCAAGAGGTAACCTCTGTTCACCTCATGCCATCTCTTCTAAGTAAACAGCAGCAAAGGAAGTACATCCACTCCTGCAAAAATTCCCTGGCTCTCTGAATCTCTTAGAGTATTTTGCTTGAAAGATGGAACTCCAAACATGAAAACACACCAAAATCACTGTGAGTTAATTACTTACCTGTATCTATTAAAACTACACATTGCTCCTATACTTGGACATTTCCATTGCTAGTTTCAACGTATCTCTACATCTAGAGGTACATTAGAAGACTCAGCCCATGGGGCATACAGTACCATGTCACAGTGTAGCTCCAAGTTTAAGTCTCCTTTGTTAGTGTGGAGTCGTACGTAGCCCTTCTTCTTCACATACTTGTATCTTACAACATCTTCATCAATAGCAGCTGTAACAATGCAAAAGGCAGTAATTAGTTCTTTGGAAGTTTATTCATTGATCAGCGAACAAATTACTAAATTCTACTGTCTAACTTTTTTCCTCTGGGATACTGGGTCTTCAGGGACTGCACTCAACAATTTATCTATGATAACCTCACATTAATCTCTGTGCAAAACACTTTCCATTACAGGAAGCCACCAGCTCGTCGAGAGCCAACAATATCATCTGTATTTTTAAGTCTCAAAAAACAGTCAATATTACATACTATGATTTTCAAGTAATGTCTGCCAATCATGGACATTACTTTGAAACCAAACTGGTTCTTGTCAAACTTGGAAGCCAAGCAGGTAGTCATCAGTCAACCACAAATTGCTGACATATGAGAACCTACCCAGATCTGAAAACAAATAAAGCTAAATTACTGGAAAGTTTACTGAAAAGTCAAACCAAAGGATCAATCTAGAAGGTTTCCACTTCCATTGTGTCAAAACGTCCAGTTAGTCAAATACTTTCAATACTCAAAGATTCACCTGCAAACCATTGCAATTCAACAAGTTAAGGAATTGAACCTGGCAGACATGTAGTTTTGGCAAACATGTTCAGTCTTTGCCAAAGTGTGTGACACACTTCTGCATTTTAGTGCCAAAAGACAGATTTCCTTCTTTCAACTGGGAATACTAACTGCTCAGCTGTTTAATCTATGTTCAAACTGAATACATACTACAGTTTTATGTTGAGGTTAGAAAATGAAATAAAAACTTTATATTACTAAACTGCATTTTTGTGTAGAATATAACTTCAAAAAGCAGAAAATTAAAAGTTATCATCACAAAATTTGCCGTCATTCTAATCAATACCAGGTTATGTCAAAAAGGTGGTAAAGATTTTGTATGAAATTTGAGGAGAGATTATACTTCGCTAATAACTTACCTAAGTGGATACCCCATTTTATGGTCCCTGGTCATAGAATATACCTCATTACTTTCAGTTCAACTAAGTAATTGCCATTCAAAAGATGAAGCTAATTCGTAACTGCTTCATTATTTTCAGAATGAGCTTACTTGAAAATATGGATTTATCTGCTAAGAGAATACATTTCCAAGGCATCATTACTGGCCAATTATCAATGCATTCCTTCAGTTCCCATAAACGTATGTGTGCTTGGGAGCACTCATTAAAACCGGAAATAAGTAAACAGCTTGTAGGTAGGTAATTCTGGTACCTGCTTCGTGGGTAGTTTCGGGTACCATTGCAGTGGAGGTGAAGGAAGCACTTACTGCTCCAGTGGAATAGTGAGCCTGTTCGCAGAGGAAAAAGCAAGAGAAAAAGGCACTAGCTATTACAATATATCTATTTAAGATACTAGACAAGCAGTAGATACTATATAAGCACTGAAAACACACAAATATCATGTCATCCTTCTGAAGGCAGACTTTCTCTAGTTCTTACAGGAAGAAACAAATATCCAATGTAGGGATATTTCTCTATCTGTTACCCATAACATTTCCTCAATGAAACTTTAGTTAAGGCTGCCCAGGCACTGAGCTGAAGGGGCTTATTGCTTCCACAATGATTTAATAAATTATTATGCAAAGATTGTATTATTAGAATTTATTGGTGTGTCCACAGGTAGAGATATGAAAGCAATACTGCTGGCAAGACATCTGTAAAATTCTCCAACATTGCTGAGTAAGTGGAAGGAAAATCCAGTGAACCACAGAGACGCTGCAGAGGAAAACAAACCAACCCTCCTCCCACACACAGGCCCTTCTGCATGCAGAGGCACTGTCCTATGGCTCTATTTTGAGCTTTGTGATTCTTCTACAGAAAGAAAATGTGAACATTACACATGGATTTTATAGTAAATTAGAAAGACCTAATAAACCCAGAGATACTTTTAGCAACTCTGGGGTAATGCCTGGTAGAGAATACATGAGTAAGTCACAGGCCAATGCTCTGTCCATCAGGTTAAACTGCATGCTGTGCAAGTTTATAGTTAACCCATCCATACGATTAGCTAATAATCTGACTCTCCAACATATGCAGAGTTCATCATTGCTTCTTATCTTTTTTTTTTCTCCCTGAATATTTTCTTTTCATATAATGCTATGCAACCTGAAAATGGAGCAAAGGTGATCCTACTCATACGTCACATATGTTCACTAACTAAACTATCAATAAGCCTCCTCATAAAAAGCCATATGCTGCATTACTATTCATTTTCATGTAAGTATAATCAAAGCATGGAGACACATACATCCCAGAATTATTAAAGAAAAATACCGTCTTGCTCATTTCAAACAGCCTTTGATGTAGGAAATTGAGATGCAGATGAATGCTCCTTTTGACAGCCATGAACACACAGTAACATGTACCTGGAAGAACATTCTTTAAAATATTTCACTAAAAATCCTGCACTACAGTGGAAAAAATGGTGAAGCAGCTGTAGTTGATTTATGTATTTGCCCACACCAGAAATGATTCACTTGTACTGCCCCTAAGGTGTGTTCTCTCTGCCAATAACAGCAGGAAGCAATGATAAACAAATTCAGAGCAAGAGATTGCAACCTGGGAAAAAAGGTTCTGCCAACACATACATCATAACCACATCAGAAAGATTCCTCCTTCTTATTGTGCTCCATTTCTAAAACATTTAGGTTCATTTATAATGATTTAACAACGAGAAATTCACTGACACATATAATATTATTTCTACGTAATCCCAATATTATTTTTATACCCTCATCTATGAAAAACTTCCATGTAACAGAAACATAAAAAGTGGTGTCTGTTTATACTGTGATATGGCATCCAAGCCGAAAATGATCTATTACTTCTTCAAGAAGTGTAACAGTGCTAAAGTATAAATTAAGCCAACTTACTGCATTCAGCTTATCCACTTTCTTCTTTTCAGGAGCCTTCATAGTAGCTGCTAGAATATCATCACCTTTGAACTCCTTATAGAGCTCCAGTAAAGTCTCTCGTGTCTCAGCATTTGTATTTTTCAAATAGTAAGATGGATCTAATTTTGCTTTTTCTTCATCTATATAAGACAAAATCAGTCAGAATTAAAAGACAAATTCTATATTGTTCTAATTCCTTTTACTACACACCTTGTCATACAAAAATCTTCCAGGTATTTTTACCTTTTTTTTTTTTTTTTTTTTTTTTTAAATAGTCTAATACCTATATTTATTTCTGCAGAAACAATAGCAAGCAGCAATCCATAACACTGAAGACAGGATAACCGGAAATACAACACAATAAATGCCAACATGATGATATATAAGAAAAGAAAAATCAACTTCAAATCAATTACTACAAAAATTTATTTGAAACCACTAGAATTGATCTAAGTTCACGCAAGTCTTACCAAATTACTTTTATAGAACAATAAGGACAAGATATAGTTGGGTGCCATATAAATTTTTGTCCTTTGTCTCTTTACTGAATGACCAAGCCTGTAATGCAAAAATCCCAGAATCAGATCTTTAATGTGACACCAGGGAGAGGAGGCTGGTGGAGTAGACTGTAGAATTTCATTAATTTAATTATATTTTTTAAACAAGTTTCACTTGTTCTTTGTCTTGGCATGCCTAGTATTTGCTGATAATTAAATATTCCATCTCTGAGATATTACCCTCCAAAAATAAATGGTTAATACAGTGACTTGCTTGCAGAATTAGTAGCTTTAAATTGATGAGCATAGTAAGACTCAGAAAAAAACACACCATGCTTGGAATCAGCAATTACACCTCATTAGAAACAATTCTAAAGGAAACCCCAAGGACATAGGGCAGATTTTTTTTTTTCCTTCAACTACATAACATTAGCAGATATCATTAAGCATTTAGTTAACAAAGAATCACAAAACAATTGTGAAGCAAATTCCTTAGTTGTGATATCCACAAAGAAAAAAGACATTTTATTTTTGATTGAAATAATTTTAGAAACATATATATCAATCTTTAACTTGGAAGATACTGTTTGTTATTCAGACAGAAGGATGAACAACACATTGTTGATACAGTTAAATGTATGAAACAGCACCTAGCACACAGCAGATGAGAACAACCTATGAGAAGATGTAGGTTTCCTTGTCTTGGTTCTGGTACAACACTATTAGACTTTTTGGCAAATTATTTTTCCTCCTCGTCTCAATTCTCTCTTATCTACTTTCTCTTAAAGGACATAAAAAACCTTCTGTGTCTATACAGCACCCTGAGACAGTTAATGATTTCTCAAAGAATCATGTCTTTGTTTCAAAATTTATCAACTCTTTGATATGAAAGGGACAATTTGAAAATGTTTCCAAGAAGCTTTCAAAGCTACCATCAGCCTCCAAGGAATACCCATCCATAAAAATGCAGTCTTTAGAATTTGCATATTTGAGCTGGTGTTTTCTCACCTACCTTCAACTCATCCTTACCTGGATCAATTATTTTTATGTTGTTCTTGACATGAAAGAAGTTAGAGACATTGAATTTATCCAAGTTTGTTGGATCCTGAAAATAACAATAAAGACAGACATCAGAGAGCTTCATAGACTCCCATTTCATGCAACAGGTTAGTTTGAAGGATAGTCACCACCATAATAAACCAACAGGGAGAGAGAATTAATACCATATTCTCCAAACCACAGGAAGATTGAAAAAATATACAGTTTCTTAAAGCAATCAACCCCAACAAGCAACAGGAATGAGCCTGTATAGTAGGCTCCTCAGAGAGTCTGGAACTCAGTCCCAAATACATTACACACATTTTGCCTACAGAAGTTGCTAACAATCCTAAGCTGAGTCTCCCCTATACCAGTGAGAAGAAAGACTGAGCAGCTGAAATCCCCCAATACTTTCCTTCATTTTGTGGTTTCGTATAACTTCTAAGCAAATTCACATTAGCTTTCTCCTTCTATTTATAACAGTGTGCCTGATTTACACATGCCCTGTAAACTTTTGTAATTCATTTCAAAATACAAATAAACTTTAGAGCAAGTCTTTGCAGTCAGACCTGTGGGTTTTTAATAGTGAAATCCGTGCTTACACAATTACTTTAAAATATATACAAAATAATAAAAATGGCAAAAAAGTGGTATTATGAAATCTCTGTTCAATGACCACTCAAGATAAAAAGCAAAAATACACAAACCATTAATTGTAAGTCTTTACATTATCTCTAGGCAAATTTCTACACAACTTTGACCCTTTGTTAGAGAGTGAGATGAGGAATGCTTACTGGTGATCTAGGTTACATTATACTATTGCTAAACAGTCCTTAATCCTTCCTCTTACAGTGACTTCAAGGGCTTTTCCTCAAGCAACTGTGCAACACAGAAAGGTCAAAACAGCAGCCCAGGAATTTCTGGAAGTTCCATTTTACGGAAAACAATTCAAAACCTAAAATATCTTAATAATATGCTACAGTTGTAAGTTTAGGATAAAAATATTGCAACATGTTACACATAGGACTACAACACTGACACAAATAGCATTATCCCAAATAAACTTAACAAACCTTCTCAATCCTCTCCTGCTGTTAAGAAGCTCTGACTATTCCATCTCTGCTAAAAGTAATGATTAATACAAGCAGAGCTGGTAGCTCCATCACTTATTAAGTGATCTAATTAAGCCTTTCATTCATCCCTGAAATTGTATGCTTCCACCAGAGAGTACATTTTTAGTTTTAGTGCTGGTAGTAAAACCAAAACACGTTTATAAAATCAAGCTGTCCTAGTCTGCACCCTAACAATGACCTCCTGGCTTTCTTTTGTTCCCTTTACCAATCACCACGTATGTAATAATTTTCCATTGTTAGCTGCCCCAATATACCCGCTCTGATAGATCTTCATCTAGACATAGACAGCCAAAAAATAGATATTTTGTCTTGCAGTAGAAACAGATCATCTTTAAATAAATCTACTAAGGAACAGTAAATTTGGACCCGTTCCTTCAACCATTTTTATATCCTCTGACTCCTGCGCTCAGGCATATTTCTTATTTTGAGTCAATAAATGTACGATCATCCTCACATACATTTTTATGTATGTATGAATAGAGATAATTCCAGCCTTGCTCTCTGACAGTCATCAAGATGCACAGAGAAAGTCGGGACAAAGGGCTCAGCATGTTTCCAGAAGACACAGCCCGCCTCCTCCCAGGCATTCTGCACTAATCAAAACTGAAGCTTCCACTGACAGAAATCATCGCCTTGCACATCACCACCACTAAAGATGAAGAAGATTGCTTCCCCTTTCCAGGAAAGGGAGAAAATAATCCACGTATTAATATTAATGCAGACAAAAGGATTTATAGCATTCCACATTTCTGCCATTCACGGCAAAGCTGAAGGGCAAGCCTGACTCCTGAGAGAGGCTGCTCAGGAGGTACAGACGCGAGGGGAGGGAGGGCAGGAGACAGCAGTAAAGATGAAGCAGATAACAACTGCACTATGTTCCTCTAAATAAAGCTTCTAGATTTACTGATTTATACTTTGTTCAAAAATAAATAAAAGTATACTGTAATTACCCCCGCCTTAAGAAACCAAGTGTTTGTGCTCAGGGTAGTGTGACTCAGATTAGTTCAAACTGTTTCGCAGCCACAATTCATTCAAATGTTTACTGCCTTAACTAGCCTAATTGCTGGCATTGAGCAACTCAGTAAAAATGTTTATATTCTCCCTCCCTGCAAGGTATTTCTCAGGGCTCTCCAAATCTCCACCGGCCTCCCCACAGGCAACTCACCCATCATGGTGAGGGTGCCGAAGCCCACGGCACAGCCTCCTCTCCTTGCACACCACACTTGTCCCGCTGGGACACCCGGGACAACCCCAAAGCACCATGACAGAACCAAGACCAAGGTCCTAAGCCCTGCTCTTCATCGCATTCAGATGGGCTGCCGTGATAAAAGGTTTGATTCACAGCATTTTCCTTTGTTCTCCTGACTCCACAAACCAGGAGTCTCACCACACGCTGAGGAGGCAGACAGCCCGAATGCCTGTTCCAGAACCAGGTTAATTCTGTCAGTGGAAAACAAAACATGAAACAGTTGCTCAGGTTGAAATCTGTGTGTCATCTTACAGAGAGCAAGTGGCAGACTGACTCCTCCCTCTAAAATACAGCACTGGGATACACCAGAAGCTTAATTACGACTAGATAAATGTGCATACTGAGCGTGACAGAACTGTACTGAATGTTAACTTAAACACAAGGAACCATTTGCTCCGACTGTCCCCAAGTGCAGAGCACATCTGACCAGCCCAACCTGCCTGCAGGGCTCACAAACCATTTCCTTGCTGATGGCAAAGGGTCCTACAATACATGATATGCATCTTTCAGGTAGCTTTATATAAATTTGCTAAGTGTACATGTTTTTCTTCTTCACTCAAAGAAGAAAACTGTCTAAACATTAATAATTAGCCTGCCAAATTCCTCTCATTGCATCAGTGACAGTTACTGGGCACACGATCAGGACAATCTAAGCAAGACTGGCATGCTGACCCCACAGCGATGGCAGACTGACGTACCTGCCTCGTACCTGCCTCGTCAACACCTTGAGCTCTGCTGAACCAGCGGCCTCTCCTGTTTGGCGAGAGGCCAGCCTCACCGGGGGCTGAGCTCCCACGATTAAGGCCTGAAACCCAAAGTCCTAAAGAAATAAGTTCTGTGTAAGTGCACAGAAAGCAGAAGGTAAGATGAACCTTGAAGAGTAAATTGGCCTATTTTTGTTTGGTTAAAAATACGTACTCAGATTAGCAGAGGAACAGTCCCAAGGTCTTTCTTATTGAGGCTACAAACAATAAACTGAAGTTTAGCAAATTAGCTATCACAGATATAGACATCAAAGGGTTGCTAACAATCACAACTATTTAGAATCTCATATTTTATGTTTTCCTGAAATCTGAGCTCTGAGAACAATTTTTATTCCACTTTTTTTTCTATCATTTTTTGGTTTCAATTAGGGAAACAGCTCAAACACCATCTATTTGAAGCACCATACATACAACCCCCTCAAAAGAGCAGGTCAAAACCGGCACAGTTTTAGATCGTGTGATTTCTTAGAGGCCTGATTCCTGTCTTACCATTCAGCTAGCTACACCATTTACTGAATTACTCCCAGGAATGTTACCGTCCAATGACAAAATTTAGAAGTATAAAACCCCTATTACCTTCCTTGATAAAGCCAGATTTCAGGCTTTCAATGTATTTTAATAAAATGGCATGACTGCTTTCCTAACAATAGCCAGGTGTCATTTACATTTCCAAACTGTATTTGTGGATAAAGGCACTCAGCCCAAGCAGGCAGTCTCCCCGTTAGCTGCAAGCAGCCTTGGACAGTCTCCTCATGGACTTTGCCTGGACTAGAGAACGAGATGGGAGAACACCTATAGCTTTGGATTTTCACTCCAGATCGGGGCCATATTCACCCTCTTACACCCTGTTAGCTACGAACAAGCAGCTCACGCAGACCACAACCCAATGTGCCATGTCGCTACCAGCCACTCTGCACATGCATTCGTGCAGGATTCGTTCTCAAAGAGCCCTCACCCACAAGGGAGAGAAAGGCTGCTCTGACCTTCTGTCACATACGGTGAATGAGAAAGAGCTCGGAGTGAAATATCAATTAACAGTGTGCAGCTCAGCTACCTCCAACTTAGTTCATTAGTTATGCTGCCTGCCACAAATGCCAATGGTGTTTAACAGCTTGTCAGGAACCTTGTCTTGTCCACGGCTGATTAGGTTGAACAGAAACAGTAAAATTGACATAAGGAAGCATGTAACAGAACTTGCCTTTTCTTTTTTTTAAACCAGGAACAAACCCTTACGACAATTTCAAAGTGAAATGATGAACAGCAACATTATCCGAATAGGAAGCAGAAAACGGAGGTAAGAACACTGCAGACAAGCTTCCACAATACCAACCTTCCTATCACAGATACCCTGTCCCTACAGATCTCTAATTGCTTTACATCATATCTTACCCATTAAGTCTTGAAGTACTTGAGCTGTCTGTCATCTAGAAGCACATTTATGACATTTGCAAGGAATGCTATGATGTTAGGATAAGCTGTTCATCACTGAAGGTAAAAGTACAAATGCATTTAGAGTTAGGAGAAACATGGACAAATATCAACGATACTCCATTTAGTCAAGAAATGAACCAGTACATTTGAGAGGCAAAAATATCTGAAATACTGATAGTAAAGGAAAAGAACTTGCAAAAAAGTAATAGCTGCGCTGTAGAAGATGGAAAGCTTGACTGGAGTTTGTGACAAGATCACACACCTAAGAAAAGGAAAATACAGCTTGGGCATAAAGAGCTTCAGTCTTAAAAAAAAATAAATAAAAAAAAAAATCATACTTAGACTGATGGAGTATACGAAGGGTTTCATGTGTAATAATATCATGTGTACTATTGCCTTTGTCAGCAAGATATTAAACCAGAATCCATGACATCTTTTGCCTGAATAACTACATCAAAGTTTATGTCAGAGTGAATTCCAATTTTGATAATTTATCTTGCACACCAGGATATGGTATTACTCTTTACCTCCTGCCCTGAGTGGCTTGAAAACACTGCCATAGGTTGATGAAAAATTGCCATGCTATGCCCCAGGACATTTGCATTTCAACAGGGAGAAAAGCAATTTCTGCATTTTTAAGTGCAGGAAGTGTTCTGGTCTCCTTTGCAAACAGAAGCGTATCATAGACATAAGACAGTGTTACTGATGATTAAAGATGTGATTTTTAAGTTCCAGATCCAACATAATTTGTCTTTTTAAACATGTAAACTTAAAGGCAAAAGGACACAAATAACTACCACTAAAAATGAAAGAGTCCAGCTGAGATGGTGCTCACCAAAAAAGATAACAGAGATGGGTTGTGATTAGTGTTTGAACAATGTTTATCACTCAGAATGGAACAAAAAGAATTTTATGCAATTATCTCTTTTCTGGAAAAAGCTTTTTTTTTTTTTTTTTTTAATTACATCCATTAGGAGACAGAGGTCAAGTTTGAGGTCAATTGCTATTCTGGTAACAGAACATCCCTAGCAGCTGTAGGATTGCCCTTTCTGTATCAATAAGGAAAAATGCGATCGCACAAATAATCTGTAAACATACATTATTCAGACTTTCCATTCATCATGTTCTATTTCACTACCAAACACAGGTACCCCATCTGCTTCCTAGGACATTCAGAGTCAGACTCTGGAAATGCTATTTTCTATTGCTAAATACATCTATTACAGACAGTCCTATTCAGCTGTTATTTGCAAAGCAAGGCATGTTTTTATAGCAACTTCCTTTACATCTACCTTTCTGACAAACAGCAGGGTCAGTGTTACCAGCTCACTCTCAGTTCCAGCTCCCTCAGATAGCACAATATTCAATTGACATGGGGGAATGGGAAAACAGCAAAGTGATACATTTCAACACAGAATTGAAAGTTTTTATTTTTTTATTTTTTTTCCATAAAAGCAGAATTTGTTATAGAGCTCTAGAGCCACAAATTGAAACACAACAGATTGGAGTCACGAACTCTGGCTAAGAAACAAAGCCACAGGTGGCAGAGCTTGGCAGTGTGAAGCCACCACACTGCCTACAGTGCTGTCAACAAAAGAACTTAGAAAGGGGACACTGGTCTGTCTTTTAACAATTTAAGTGAAGAAAATACTATGAGAAAATAACAGGTTCCTACACCAAATATACACAACAATTTTAATGCCCAGGCTAGTCATCCCTCTTTGGGTTGCATTCTGGGCTCAACTAAGCAAGGTGGGGTAGGGCAGCATTTGAGTAGAACAAGTTTGTAGTGGGTATTGTGCAGTGCAATAAAAGGCAAAATGGCCAAAATCGCTTCCAGTACAATCCCAAAGATGGCAATGGCTTTACTTTTTCTAATCTAATTTGAGAAGAGTAAACCACAAGATTTTACAACACAGAGGTTAACACCAATCTATGAGCGTTTTACTAGAGATGAGCAAATCTATTCACGCACTATGAGCATTATCCTAAATGAATGTGTGAGAGGTACAGGAACGTGTGGCAGTGACCTCTGTTAGCTGTTAATGGGCATATTACTCCAAGCAAAAAAGAAACCCAATGTGTCAAGAAGTGAACAAAGATGAAAAATATGGATAAAAATGCATACAGGTAACGTCAAAATTTTTGCTAGTTACTGCATTTTGAGACTTAGGGGACTGTACCTTATGTTTACTTTTATGAAAAATAAAGCTAGGCATGTAACAGCAACACACTCTTTATATACACATTCAATTCCAACCCTACAAAGCATACCAAAATATTTTTAAATGACTGCACATTTCAATTATTCGTTCAAAATCATTTGGTTTTCCATATTGATGCACAGAAATATTTTTTGTTCACTCATGTTGTCATTTTTCACTGTTCCAAATCCATTAGCAACCAGGCAGTTACATTCAAACAACACTTTGTTGGGAGTTTTCAATATGGAAAGCTATGGTTTTTGCATTCATTGGATTAAAAACATTTTACTTTGTAGCATTAGCTTGAACAGTCATAAATCCCAAAGGGAACGGGGGAAAAATATTTATAAACATGCTGTTCAACACCAGGGAGTAGGGAAGAAGGGATACATTTCATTTACATTTAGACATAAACGAAAAATATTTTTCTATTCAAATTAGAATGTATTAGTCTTGGTTAGTGGCAATTATCTGCTCATGAGGGATGCATACTGACTCAAGACTCCAGTAGTAACAACACTTGATTTTTTTTTCCCTTATCTTGAAATCTTGCAAAGTTAAAAATGCTTGCTTTTAAACAAGCTTTAGATCTTCTTACACTAAATTTAATCTGTAAATAAGTATTTTTAGAACTCTAAAATACTTCTGTACATTTTTACATTTACAATGCTGTTTTAATTTAGGTTATGATATTGATAAAATTCAGTTAAAGACCAACAGAGGAATCTATTCAAAAAACACACAACATTCTAAGCAAGCACATAAAATGCTGTGGTTTGTTGCTTAATTACCTTTAGGGAAACAGTCTGTAAAAAGTGCTCTTCTGATGCTTTGACTGTTTTAGGTATCTTCAGAAGATTTATATGGATAATCAACTTCAGTCCTAATGTAAAGTCTTCTACAAATAAATTTCCTAAAAGTCTGTATGCTTTACTTTATAAAAAAACACATTTCCTTTGGTAAGAAAGACCACGTAGTGTCAGCTGTCTAGAGCCAAAGATGATTTGGGATGTATATTTCCCTTTCTTCTATTCAGTCTTTTCCTAATGTACTTCTGTTAAGTCTCACTGTAAATCAGTGGTGTCACAACAATTTTTCAGGTAAGATTAAGAGGAAAAAGCCCTACCCCCAACCTTATGCATGTTTATATAACTAAAATTTATTATATATTCTTGTATTCAGAGACAATGAAACAGTGTACAACTGCAAAACATTTGTTAAAATTCACATTTTTACATTGTATCATAGACTTTTTGTGCACACTTCATTTTTTTCTTCAATTTATTAAGTTTAGCAGTCTACTTTTCTACAAGGAACACAAAAATCACTGTAGAGATTTGTCAAGCTTTATGTTATATGGCATCTTTGTGGCTCATCTGGATAACAAAGAAAGCAGAGTAATTCTTTCTCTACCTGTTTCCAAGACACAAATACAGAACAGCATTTCTCTGTTCATTTATTCTGTATTCATGCTATAACACTGGACATACTAACGTTTCATTATCTGAAAAAATCTGTAGTGTAAGGCATGTAATGGAGAGAAAAGTTTACCTGCAGTGTCACAATGTCTTGCCGAGTGAAGGGCTCATCAGTCAAGAGATCTTTGTAGCTCTTTGGTTTTATGTTCAGCTGCTCAACTGCCTAATGGCCACATGAAAGATACAGGTATTAAAATCTGAATTATAATGGGTAAATATATGATATCACTCAAACCTTAAAGGACTACCAACAAAGAAAACAATTTCATATTCATTCTCAACTGGCAGCTGCAATATTTTCATTGTATACTTTAAACAGATGAAAAGCCATTTAATTCCTACAAAAATTAACAGCTTTACGGTTTTTTATTATTATTATTTAAAAATAATAATAAAAAATAACCTTGCAATCTCTATTTCCTAGGTATATACATGATTTTAACCAAATTCATCATAAAAGTACTGTCATAAACTTCCATTTTTCTAGGCTTCCATTTTACAGACGGTGTAAGACAGGCAGCTTTAACAAGGGGTCAACATCTCCCCCACTGTTACCACAAGTCAGACAACAATTTGTGAAGTAGATCCATCTCCTAGTACTTAATTTCCTTGCTGTAAAACCAGGATGAAACCTACCTACCTTTCTAAAGTTTTTTGTGATCAATGAAATGCATCAAATATAAAATACTAACTACTAAATGCAACAAACAACTTACCTCATAGGCAAACACGTTCCCAGTTGTCTTGATGGCCACAATATGGGAGTTATTGGTGAATACAGTAAACAGCACTGGACAGTGGTATTTACCTGAGGAAAAAAGCTTGAATTTAGCATGAAGCCCTTGCAATTAGTTTGAAATTGCTCATTTCTGTTATTTCTGTGAAAGATATTTACATTCCTTTTTGATATGAAGTATAAATTGTGTGTTTTTAATAGTATCTATGAAGCATCACAATATAATTGTTATTGTTGCACTTAAAGCTCTATTGAGAGCATGAGCCCTGTACCTTAAGGTGCCCAGTGCTCTACTTTCAGTGTTGTTTACAGGAATACACATTTAGCTTATATGCAACAAAAAGTTCACAGCAGCTGCTGTACTTTTAAGAGAGCAGAGCATTTTGTATTCAAATGCGGCAAGCAGAATGCCATTAAATCTGAACACGTTATTCAATAAGGAACGCAGCTTCTGCTCTAATCAAGCTGTGAATTTCCCCAGGAGGGTCAGCATAAATATTAAGCATGTCAACAACAAGCACGCTGATGGAAGCCAATGTATGTAGAAAAAGAAAAATGTCTGGATGAGCTCAGCAGAAGCAATTAGAAGAAGGTTATTAATACTTGATCAGTTTGATCGACTCGCAGGTTTGGGTGAGATTTTGAAATAGGTTGGGACTGTTTGGTTCTTTTTTTCCTAATTACCATCTGAAAATCAAAAACAGCAGGGAAACCAGAATAGAGATTGCTCACAGCACCTGAAAAGGCAGGAAAGGCAAGGAGCTACAGAGTATTTACCAAGCAACTCACTGGCCAGAGGAGGCACTCTGACCTTCAATGTGGAGGTGTAAGTAAAGGATGAGGATTTTTTCTGTTGATATCTCTACAGTTGAAAAGGAAAGACATTTTCACAAGGGCCTGAAATTCAGGAGAAAGTTTAGAAAGGAATTTCTAGAAGTGGCATCGTGAAATGGCCTAGCTGATGGATGCAGAAACACCCTAACAAAATGTGGAGGCTCAATCCAGCTGCACAAAATAGAGCAAATCAGCATGTTCTCACTTCTAGCAAAAGCAGGGTGGCTCAAGTTACACTTGTTGATGTGAATAAATGGTACTCCATTAAGGAGGGATCTGTAATTGGAAGAAACTGCAAGATCTGAAGATGCTTTTATTGTATGAGTATGAACAGAAAGGTTCTATGTATATAGGAACAGTTCTACATGTTAAGATTTAAAGAAAAGCTAGCTGATAGACAGAAATGCAATATTTTAGCCTCTCTTTTACTGCATTTTCCCTCAATTAGTTTGTGACACAGCACGTGCCTTTGTATGGAAAAGAATTCTACGACTGTATAGCTGCTGTCACCCCACCCAGCATTATGAACTGGACTTCTTCACGGAAAGCACAATTATCTCAGTATCTTTCAAAAACCTTGGCCACAGTGACTACTGATTATTTTTAACATCCTGCTCTTGAGATAGATGGAACACAAGAGCAGAAGAAATCCATCAACTAGAGCACAGACCTTGTAGTCCACAGAGTTTGGAAAGATAAGGAGAGACACACTCCAGAATTTTATTCCCACCTAATCTTTGCCACTCTCATTTCAAAGAGATCATTACCTGCCTTGCAAAAGATAAATTCATCTCTACTCTTCTATTTTATTACTAGCATCCTCTCCTTCATGGCAGATTTTATATTGTTAACCCTGCAGAAATACAACTTGTGTGCCACTATTCATAAATCCCCATGTGTTCATTTAAGACTAATTCATTTTATAAACAAAAAGTTGCTCAAATCCAAGGGAACAGCAAATTATGTCATATTATAGAAACTTGCCTGTTTCTGAAATTTTTCCTTAGAGCAAATACTACTTTATCCCAGTAGTAGCTATAGAAAAAAAAGCTAAATAATTTACAGCTCCCCAGTACAGAGAAAAACAGAACTGGGGCTAAAAATACTGATCACAGCAAGCAGTTAATCTGCTCAAGAAAATAAAAGCCATGATAAAGAACACAAATTATGTAACTTCACCATGGGTAAGACAAACCAGGATTTATTAAAGCATTCATTAAGAGGAAAAAAAAGAAAAAAAAAATTAATAAAAAAGAAAATTAGTGTACTTACCTTCACTGTTTTTAGCAAAGTTCAACTTTATGAGTGATTTGGCATCTAGTTTCTAAAGAAAATGAAGCATTAAAAAAAATTAATGACAACAGAACCTAACCATGGAAATAACAAGAAACTGTAACATCAGTGCTAGTATTTTAATAGTATATAATTTATTAATAATACATTGCAAGTTGTCTGAATCATCAGAACCCTGGGAATTTAAGTTAGAGACAGCCCACAAGAACAAGGCTCACGGAGCCTGAGAACTGGGATACGATTTATTTACGGCGTTGCAGTCTGACACAGCACAGGGCTAAACAAACCAAATAAGCTCGGGAGGTCCCATGGTTGTCCTAGCACAAACTGAAAGAGGAGTCTGCATGAAAAGCAAGGAGGCAAAGCCTGTCGCTATTCATCAGATGAGGCAATTTGGGAAGGACCTCTGATAAGGGTCATGAAGTCAGCAAGTTATTTGGGCAATCAAGCTTACTACCTTTTCTGAGATAACTGTAATTTTGCTTTTACATCAGGAAACTCGTTCACATGCCTGAAATGATACTGTGCCTTCAGTGACACGTCGAGGCAGGCCAACACATGCTGGTCATTCGATAGGGTCAGGAGGCGATGCGGGCACAGGACTGGTGTGACAGGGCACACCCTGACCCCGCCGTGCCCCCAGCACCCGGCCCAGAGACAGCCCCGAGCTTCAAAGCCGAGTCGGGATCTCAGATTGAAAAAAACCCCGCTGATGGTATCAGCTGGCACAGAACGATTCGCTGCCAAATTGATTGTTAAAAGCACACGCTGCACAGGCCCTTTAGAAGAAACAATCAGTTCTTTTCTCAAAACATGTACCTGAGCAGCTCGGGGAGGTTTTTATAACCCAGACAGCTCTTTATAAACAGATACGAGCGGAGATCTGCCAGCCGTGGGGCTGACGCTGCTAGCTCCATCGTTACAGCACACAGCGATAACAAAATCATGGGAAACTGAGTCAGTGGGTTTTTTTTCTGCCTAATCGAAATCCATATTCTTGGTTCAGAGAGTACATGTTATGACAGCTGGACTCATTCGTTTACAGGAAGGCACTTCTCAGATTGTTTTTAGCCAACTGGCAGGCTAATTTACTGCCAGAAAGGTAACCAGCTCTCTAATTTATTAGCAAGAAGTGTAATGAGGGCTAGTAGGAATAAGATGGAGAAGGGAAGAGAGAGGCCAGGTTAGGGGATATTTAGTTAGGTACTGCTGCTTTCCTTAAGCAGATTCCCCACCATCACCACCAAAAAAGCATCACCTGTACACTGCTGGGTTACAAAGAAAGACAGCAAAGGCAACAGCAGGTCTGAAATGACTAAGGGAATGCAGAACTTTATTCATTTACTTATCTTCTTACTAGAACAAAATTGTCAAAGAAGTAGTAGGGGAATAGCAGAGCTGCCAAAATGAACATATGATCCTGGACAGATCTGTTCAACCTAAACAAGTTATTAACACAAGGCAGCATCCATCTGTGCACATGTTGTGCAACAGCCCAGAAATTATGTTCCAGAAAAAATTTCTTCAAAAATACCTCCACAAACACCAATCATTTAAAGGAAGGCTTTTGAATGATCTTCCTGGCTCACTTGAGCTATCCAAAAACATGAGCAGATCATCCTTAAGCAAAAATGGAAACAGTTTCCTAAGAAACAGTTTAGCATGGTGGAAGAGTCAGATTTAAACATTGACAGAAATTTAGCAGAAAAGACAGACTATACTCCTGTACAGACTTTAAAGGCTGCGCTATGCTGTTTCATCTGTCAAAGTTAGAGGTGCTGCCAAGTCCTTGGACTCTAACACTGTACCCAGGGAAATCGTACAGTATTTCAGGTCACCTCTCTCCATAACGGAGAACAAGGTTAGTTTTCAGCATCACTTACTCATGGTGTATCAACTCCTCGTGTTGGCATTTGTTCCTCACCAAGGCTCTTATACAGTCTTACATGTCAACAGTAAATAAAAAAATAGCAATTTTCAAATAAGAGTTGAAACACATACACTGCCTGGACTCTTTTTTCCAGGACAAGAGCTTGATATGATGAAGTGCTGCATGGACATCAAAGGCTCATGGCCTCGGACCAACCCCCTACCAAACCCGTACTAGAGAAGTGGCCTTGGCATGTCAGCTCTTGAGCAGCGCTGTGCTTCAGCTCAGCTGGCAACAGCTTCCCCCCAAGCTCTCCCCTGTATCACGAGGGAACTTCCTCCTACTGATAAAGGCCGTTGTTTGTGCAATCTATTTATGGAGAGGCATGGAAACAGGCTGAGCCTCGTCTATGAGAAAATGTGTGAAAAATCTAATCAGGGCAACAGCTCAGAAATATTTTGAGAAGTTGATGAACGCATCTAATGCAAGGAAAGACAGGAGGGAGATTTGTCAAAGGAGATCTTTGGAGCACCAGAACAGCAAAACCAGGCTCTGCTTTGCTACAAGGGATTGCCATGGCCTACAAAGGCAGCTCGGTGCCTGAGACCAGGCTGCAGCATTGGGTGACTCCACACGAAGCACGCTCGGAGCGGGAGCCCAGCCCGCAGGGCAGGACTGCCAGCAGGTCCAATTTCGAAAGGTGTACACATCACAGAGGAAGCTGTGAAAGAACATGAGACAAATCTCTGTTTTATCCCCCTTGCCCCACCCCGAGTTCTTCATTTCATTTGCAAATAGGGTTATCTCGCATGTGGGTGAATCTGCTTTTATTTATTCTCCATCAAAAAAAAGCCAAAGCCTCCTAAGCACCGCCAGGGTTTGTTGCCATGGAAATGACCATTATGCCACAAACAGGCACCAGCCCTCACGAGAAGAGACAGCAGGAGTGAAAGAGCCCTTAAATGAGTTAAAGTACTTGCTTTCCTGAATTACGTATTAGTAATAAAACGTGAGGGAGCTCGAATATTGAATACACTGCTCGAGTTCAGAACTGTTTCTGACCTGAGTTCCCCCCTACTCATCCAGTTTCAGTCAATTTCCAGTGAGGAAAGGAAGGAAAAATGCAATGGTTGTTAAAAACACATGATCTAATTAAAATTCTAAATTCATAATAAAAATGAAAGGCCACAAGCATGTGCCACTTCCCCTAAGCAGAAACGAGAGCTGTATATTCGCTTCTAAAAATATTGCATGCAGGAACGCTGGAAAGCAGACACATTTAACGGCATGTAATGCCAGCTGCTCCACAGCAAGGAAGAGCTACAAAACAAACCCCAAACCCATGCGAGCTTTTTCCTCGGCTGACTCCTCTCTCGCAGGCACACTTCCACAAAGGCAGCCAAGGCTACTTTTGGCCGTGACCTACTTTCTGGCAGCAGCGAGAAGCCCCACCGCCCCGCTCGCTCTCATCTGTCAGCTGACACCGCTCGGTCCTGCGGGATACCAAAGGGCAGCCTCCTTTCCTGATACCCAGCGCCGAGGTTATTAAGAAGCGTAGGTTAGTGGGGCACTGTGGCAGTTAGCGGATGAAGCACGCCGATTGTTTCGAATTAAATCATTCTTTGTCATCGCTGTGTCTCTCATGAAGATATGACCTACAATCCTCGTGCATCAATTAGTTACACTCTGAGTCCCTTCGGTCTGTGGCAGCATGTTCTTTTTGTTAATGAGGCTCTGACCCCGTTGGATACACACCAGCCTGAAAAACAATCAAAATGGGCTCATTTGATTCTCTAACCGCACATGGTTAGAGTTGGTGACGTGCAGCAAGAGTTGTATTTAGTAAATACAGACCTCACCGCTCTGTCAACTTTTACAGAGCTCCTAATTACTTAGGAACCAGACACCCTTCCTAATGGCCTCTGGCAGGAAGGCACAATAATCCAGTGAAGCTATCCCAGGGAAAAATTCATGTGTCACACCTAAAGTTGTTGACAACATGAGGACAAAATCATCCGGTGCTGGCATGGCTACCTGGGAGATTCTCATCCCACCAAAACACGCAATGTGGAGTTAACTCAAATAGAAAAAAAAAAAAAAGCAAACCAAATACTAATAGTGAAACACAATGCTGCCTACCTACCAAGTACCAAATTGAACTTAACACAAGCAGGTGAATTTTGTATTAAATTCTTTGGTTCCTTTAGAGGTGACACTTGTTATTCTCTGCATGCAACTTCCCATTTCAAGAAGGCCTCATGTATTTTTTCCTACTTTAAAACCTTCAAGAAATATTAATTGAATGTTTGAATACTATTTGAATAACTCCATGTATACTTTTACTTATTTCAGATCTTGTAAATGGATTTAATGATGACCAAAGGCATTGGAAATCCTCAGCAAGTCTACACATTATGGAATGGGAAACAGCAGTACTGGTTTAATTAGATAAACTACAGACATGTAGTTCAATGTTTCATGGAAAATTTGGGGTCTGTGGCCAAAAAGACAGAATAGTCTTCTGGTTCAAGCTATAGTTTCTATGTTCAGTTCAACAGTATAAATGCTAGATATTTGTCATACGAACAACACCTACCAAGTGCTAAAAAGATACCCTCAATTCACGTTCTTGCACGAAACTGCTGTTTTAACCGTGGCTTTCACCCCACTACTGAACTGGTATGGAAATGGACACAAAAGATCCTTCATTACCCACTTCCAGACCGCTGAATTTCCATATTTAATTTTTAATTAAACTGACACCATATGGTCACCAAACCTTTGTCCATAGAACCATACAGATATGCTTAATAACACACATGGCTCGCAGATACTAGCAATAATGTTGCTGTATCAAAGAGTGCATTAGCAGAAATTACCATGAGATAAAGATGTGCTGTAAGATTAAATCTGAAGTCTTAATGTGCTCAGAAGTCTATCAGTCCAGAGATAAGCAGCCAAATACAACATGGTTTATGGAAAATAAGACTATGTAGAAGGATCGAAAGTCTAGTCTCCAATTTTAGTGAAAAACAGGCAAGCAGCTATCTGTGGGAACCTCATGTTGCATCTCATTTAAGGTTAGAGTGTTTCACAGTTGCTAGTTTTTCAAGTGTCACAATCACAAAAACCCATCCAATGTGCACACTTCCACCAAAACAAGGAAAAGGATAAAAAGAGACCATCTGTTCGGTCCGTAAAACCTAGATGTAAATACATTTTTGCTGTAAGGGAAATAATACATTAGAAATAATGCTAGACATTTATCTGTCTGTGTCCAGAGCTGGCTTACTGGATAGAACACTGCCTACCGCCACCACAATCCCCATTAGCAAGGTGTGAAGGAAGCACGGCAGCTTGGCTGGTGACTCATGACGCTGGAGGGTTTTAAACTGCTCCTGTTGATAAAGCACTTGAACAGTAAGTCTGGGCAAATGTTATCCTCTTTGCCCTCACTGTTTCCCAAAGATGCAGGCAACTGAAAAATAAATTCACCTTTCCGGACACATAAAGGCCAACTGGTAGTGGTGCAGCATGCACTCCTGTAAAACACTGTTCCTCTTCAAAAGTTGTATGTCAGATATCCACATGTTCAGCAGCAAGGAAGGAGAGTGGGAAAGTTTCAGAAAACCCAAAAAAGAAAAAGGAGTCATCTTTCTGGTTATCTGCCTGAGCAGGACCTTCATCCCCTTGACCCTCCTGTGTTTTATGACCATTTCCAGTTATGACACATGACTTTCTGATTGTTCCTCTGGCAGGAATCATGTCCTAATATGTTTCTATCCAGGGGCCATGAAAATTTATGGTCACTAGTCAAATATTAACTCATTTAGACTGTTGACTAAAAGCTAATAATTTCTGAAGCAAATGAAGTAAGAAGACATGGTTCAGTTGCTGCACATGGAAGAGTTCATCTCATTCGGAGTGCATTGGAGGCATTTCAGCCCTTTGCTACCCCCTCAGACAAAAAATGCACCTGGAGAGAGCTGTTCAATGAATCAGGAGAGGAGGCTGTAACCATCCATTTCTGAAAAACGGCTATAGGCCACAGAAATACAGGCAACAGCATTCAACTGGAAATAAAAACAAGAAAAAGGTAAACCACTGCTAATCCTGTCTAACTCTCATGTGTAAATAAGTATCTGCTTCTGAAATGACCCAAGCTATAAAGAGAAAATTGCAACAAATGATGGTATTCTGACAGCACCCTTCCTGTCTTAACACATACTGAGAAAATGTTTTCTGTCTTAAACTATCATCTGAAGTATATCAAAGCATTTCAGGAAAAGATTAGAAAATATTCCCAACACTGTACCAGGCATTTACCCAGCATTTACTGTGTGTGAGTAACATTACCTGGGTTCAAAGATGAGAAATTAAACTGATGCAGAGGACAACTGTGCCCATTTAGGGTACGGAGAACTCAAAGGCTGCACTGGTTTCAGCTAGGATGGACTTAATTTTCCTCCTAGTAGCTGCTATGGTGCTGTGTTTTGGATTTCGGATGAGAATAATGTTGGTAACATGCTGTTTCAGTTGTTGCAGAGCCGAGCTTACACAGAGCCAAGCTCTGTTCAGCTTCTCCTGCTGCCCTGCCAGCAAGGAAGCTGTGGGTGCACAAGGAGCTGGGAGAGGACAGAACCAGGACAGCTGATCCCAAGTGGCCAAAGGGACATCCCAAACCATGTGGCATCATGCAGAACAATAAAACCAGGGGGGCTGGCCAGGGGGCTGCTGCTGATCAGGGACCGCTGGGCATCAGTCGGCAGGTGATGAGCAGCTGCACTGTGCATCACTGGCTTTGTATATTCTACTATTGTTATTATTTCCCCTTCCTCTTCTGTCCTACTGAACTGTTTTTATCACAGCCCTAAAGTTTTACCTTTCTCCCCCTGTCTTCCCCAACCCACTGGAGTGGATAGGAGGGGAGCGAGCGAGCGGCTGTGTGGTGCTGAGCCGCCTGCCGGGTTAAACCACAACAAGGCAAGAAGAACATCTGACAGGAAAATACAAGTCTCAGCAAGAAAATGTCAAGAAAGCATTAAATTCCACTGCACCAGATACACAGCTGTAAACACTAACAGAAAGAAGCACAATTCTGGCATCAATACAAACGAGAACAGGCTGGTCAAACCCCAAATTTACAGAAGATATCTATCAGATGAAAAACCATCAGAAGAACCTCTCAGCAGTCAGAGCAGGAAAAAGCAAACACAGGTTCAAGACAGAGCATGCAGTTTGCAAAGCAGATTGCAAGAGAGCTGAAGACCTAAGAGAGTCTTCCAGTTTTACGTACCTGATCATTTCACCCTTCTTTCTGCAACACATGGAAGCCAACTAAGCTGGATTTGTCTGAATCATTTTTCAACAACAAAGCTCCCCTTGGTTTTATTTCTGTAAGCTTTGTTCTCTGCTCTGTAATAAGCTATTACTCACTCAGAACAAAACTGTATTCCCACCACACACTGAAACTTTTCTTACAAATAAACAAGAAAAAAAGCCCTCCTTCCTGCACTTGAAATGTACAGGAAAAAATATTTTAAGTTTACGTGAAGAAAAAAAAAAAAAGGGGAGCAAATGACATTTACACCTATGCATTACCTGAAGACCTGAGCTGCAACAGACAAATTAAGAAATGTACTTTGCATTTCAAAGCTGAAGATGTGCTAAGATCTTCTGACATGTATGTGAAGGGTGTTCCTAGAGAATTAAAACTGTCATTTATAAATGAGTTATGCTACAGCCAAATGAGACCTGAAGTTATTGATCCATCTGAACGATCACTCGTTTTCAGTCCCAAGGAGAATATGTAAGAGACTACTAGGTCCTCAGGTGCTTGCTCAGGTCTGAAGAAATAAATTTATGTATATATAAATAAAGGGGATGTGTCATTCTCCTGAATTTTTCTAAGTAATGAAAAATACCTTGATTGGTCAAATTATTTTACTCTTCATTAGACAGTCCCAGGACTCTAGATATGGAAAACTGATGTAGAGATAGCCCGCTGTGGAGGGTTACACAGCATTTCCCTCTCAATATTTTCTATCTAGAAAGGAATGAGAATGCTCAGAAAAAGCATATTCTCTTTGGAAACAGTGAGAAAGAAGAAGACTTTTCAAGAGAAGAAAATGAAGATCCACAAGGGAAATATGACTCCTGCTGCAATATGCCATCTTCCAAATACCATCCAAATCCTAAGATAGCATCACCTTCATGTTGCAGCAAGGTCCAGACAAGCACCCTGAAAGCGCATCACGTTGAATATTACTGTACTGGGTCTCTACCTACACTATTACATTTTCCTGACAACGTATTTCAACAGCAGCTACTGCTACGCTGGCATGAAAGAGGTCACCTTCAAACCACAGACCCTTGTGTGGTGACATCCATTATCTGCTACTCATTATCTAGAAACACACCTGGAGTAACACAATTAAAACAGCAATCTACAGGAAATTACCACACATGCCATATGACTGGAGTTAAAAGCCATTATCACTGTTGATTTGGCCAATCCGGGTCACATGAAACTAGAACTTGTCTCTCCCCTGCTCAGGCCAGAAACCTGTTCCACTCAACTCCTCCAGAAGTCCCACAGTGTTGTTTGTGATCTTGATCTTAACACCTCTGACTCAGCAGCCTGTGAAGCTCATGCAACCCACTTACAAGAATCCACTCCTGAAACTCATGGGCTCTGTACTGATTAGCTGATAGAGGTGCAGAGCAATTTGTAGCAAATTAGAAAACCTCGGCTGGAATTTAACCTGTGCTTTAGCACCTGTTCCTACAATGCTGGATGACTTACTTTGTACACTTCTGACATGGTGCGGTTTCTTTATTCATCGTACTGTAAGACAAGGAAAAACACCCAAGCCCTCTTTCTCGTGTTCATTTCTCTGGTAGAAAAACAATTACTAGTGCAGTCTATTTTCTGTATCTGTTTTCAAAATATGTAAATGGTAAAAACACTTTAAGTTTACGGAAGTTTCACCTTTGCTCTACTTTCTGCATCCTTTTCAGGCAGGATTTCCCTTATTTAGGCAGCCAAAGACTTTTTTAGTGCATTAAAAAAATGCTGTACAGTTGTTTGTTCATTTTTAAACTAGGATTAATACCTTCAGTGGTAACAAATGAATCCTCTCCTTTAACCTGGTCAGCAAGCATCTCTTACCTCAAGACCGGCAACCAATTTCCATGAGATTTACTGAAATTCTGTTAATTACTTTGGAAAGAAAACATAATTTCGCAATAAAATTAAGTAACCATAGCCACCAACATTTGAGACGAAGTAGCAGCTACTAAACATATTAAGGAATTGAGAATGACTTTCCCAAAAATTTAAATAGCAGACTTGGTTGCAATTTTTCTCTTTTGAGGGTAAAGAGTTATTGTTTTTGAAAGTTCCTGTAAATATTCAGGCAAGCATCATGTAACTGACCTTACTTCAAATAAATTGTTTTAAAAAAAATTTTTTAATGACACTGCCTATGTTCATACATGAGCAGTGCTCGATGCGATGTTCCCTACAACCTCTGTCATTGCTGCAGGGCATTGCAAGGCACAAGCCATGCATCTCTGGGTGCTTTCAAAGAGTGGATCAGGAAGGCTTAGTGCATGAGGCAGGCACCTGTACTGCCTCAATTATTTAATCTTATTAGTCACAATCTCACCCCAAATCATTTTTGTTTGGTAAATACAGGATTATGAGTACAGAAGAACAATAGCAAATATTTATTTTGTGAATAGAGCAAGACTTTGAGTTGAGTTCTCTCTTTTCTTAGTTTTAAAAATTTTAGCTTCTTAACAGGTAAAATGAGAAAATCTCCTGACACTTAAGAAAAAGCTCTCTCTGGCCTCTAGATCCAGATCCTAACTTTGCATGAGACAGGGCACAACACAAATTGTTCTCTGCCTCACTGGGACCAGAAGCGTGAACGCTAACCTCACACATCCACCATGCAGCGCTTTCATTTTTTTGTTTGTTTTATCTGTAGGCATATGTGAAATGCAAGGTAAATTAACTGACTGAATCCTGCTGGCCCTTCAAGACAGATACAAATGTGACAACTACACAGGCACACATGGCCCTTAACATGAGGGCTGCTTCTCTGGGTTACGTAGGATCAACAGACAGGGATTTCGGTTTGCTCTCAACCATGCAGAAAGACTTCCCATAGATGAGCCCTCTAATATGAGTTTTAAAACAGATGCACTTAAAACAGTCACAAAACTGACTTTAGACCAAAGCCTTAGAAGCAAACTCTGGAGATGAACAGACTTTCAACTGTCCAAAAAGAACAAAATTCCCACAGAAAAGGGGAACAAGGAACAAAGACCTCAGCTATTTCTGAGACAGGGGAAGAGAGATACTTTCCCAAGGTTACAGAGCCAGTCTCAAACAGAGCTGAAGTACAACCACAGTAATCTAGTCTGCCCACGTACAGTTAGAATGTCAGTGAACCAGACTGAAAAAAATAGGTATTTACATCAGAAACATTACAACACGATGAAGAAAAATAACTCAGCCCACATAAACCTATGCAACAAAGAACTATTTCCCTTGAAATTCCTGTCAAAAGGCATACTGCTACCTTCATGCAGATCTGTCATCTGTTCATATTTGAGATTCCAACAAACCAGATACGATCTGACCAATCCCATTTCTTGGAAATAGGTACTCCTGAGCCCAGCTGGCTGCCTTGTGTGGGCATGCTGGTCAGTGCTGTCAGAACGCCGCCACGTGAAACAACCTGGCAAGCTTGCAGCTATCTGCAAGGCCAAGAAGCCAAAGTGCTGCTGTCAGTAAAAAGGAATGAGCTAGCTATGACTTTCCTAGTTACTCTTTATTTTATGCAATTTTAGTGTAAACATAAGCTAGGGCAGTGTCCTGACAAAGCTGACAGAAAAAGCAAGTGAGCCAACACCATCTCACAGGCTGTAGTTCAGCTGCAAGAGATGCATTGTTTCTTCCAAAATTATTGGTATAATAACAACAAATTTTACTGCAATACATTATAAAAAATATTATTTATTATTACAAGAAAAAAAGTTACTGTCTGGAACAGCTCATTGGCAAATCTACACAAAGGTCAATGGTGATTGTTTCTCCTAAATGGATATTGGTGGCAACACTTACACCTCGGAAGGATGTTCAGAAAAGGAAGAGAAAATAAACCATAAGGAAGCAGAGGAAAGGAAAGCAAATTAAACATAGCAAAGAATGACTGCAATCTTGGCATTGCAAAATTTCTTTAAAAAGGAAGGCTGGTCCAAAAGTTTAGGACTTGGAAGACTGAGAGAAGTCACTGCCTACTTGTAGATCAGTTCACAAACACCCAATTAATAAGATACTAGCACAGTCCCACCTCGTGAGAGCACTGTGAAGATAAACGTGTTAATGATTGCCAAGCTCTCCCATGCCCCAGTGAGGGCCCACTTCAGAATTAAGACAGCTAGTGAGAATTGGCAATTATCACGTGTGTGCCATTAGCAATGCCTTTCCGAGGTAGTCTAATGACTTGTCTAAAATGTTTAGCTTGTAGCAAACCGGAACAACAGAAGTGCAGGACACAAGGGATTTCATTATCATTTTTAAATTGAGGACAAAAAATGGAAAAATTCTCTAGGGCGTCATCACCAAGGACAAATCATCAATCTGTGCAAAGTAATGTCATAAAAGCACCTTATAAAACACAGCACTTTAGCTGGTCTGGCTCAATTCCTTTTTAAACAAACCCAGAGTCTTAAGTTTCCGTAAGTCACCAACACTTTACAGAAGATATTTTCTGGCTTCACCAATGAGCAAGCTGTACAAGTAACAGAACATGCACACAGTTAGATGCATTAAATAGAGGGCAGTAAGCACGAAGCCAGGGGGCAGTGATGGACAAGATCCACAGACTCCCCCTTCTACCTCCCCTACCTTATCCTAGCACCCCCATCCCCTTCCTGCCCTATGCCATCTTCCCCTTTAGAAAGAGACTTGGTCCTCTGGGGAACAAAGACTAAATTACATCCCTTCTCTCAACCCCACTCTTCCATTTATAGCTCCACAAGACTATATTCAGCAAGACTGTATGCTGTTATGGACTGTAAGCACCTCCTTTTTCTTCCAAGTGGTCTGGAATGCCTTTGTCTCTGGACAGAGCCGTACAGCACAAGTCCACCACTGAAGAAAAGGGAAGAAGAAAGGGGCTCCCCAAAACAGCAATACAGAGGAAAAAGGAACACACGTAGAGGAGAGCTGCAGGTGCACTGCAGATCAACCATGGGAGTGTAAGTCCAGGAAAATTAATCAGATGTCCAGGAAAATTAACAGAAGTTAGACTTCATTTGAGCATTTATGGTTCACCAAGTATACCCTGCACAGCCTCACCTTCTCTGTATTACACAGAACCAGTAGATACACTGCACTTCTTGTGTGCATTCACCAGAAGTAATTTTAAACCACATCATGGTTCACAGAATGAAATGAGAACAGGTGTCACGGAGCTGATCTGAGTTTAAAAAAAAAAAAAAAAAAAAGATCTGGCAACACCCCAACCTGCTAACCTATGTACTGAGCAGCAAGGTAGTAGGAGGCTGGCAAAACTAACTAAAATAGCTAAAATACCCTTCCCTCTAAACAACGTGTATTGGCCTCTTCATGTGTAAAGAAAGACCTTCAATCATCCCTCCATCATGCAGGCACACCTGCAGTTTGCTATAACTGATGATATTCAGTCTCAGACAGTCTGTTCGAGTTTGGAATGCAGCATCTGTATTTAGCTTCTCCTCGTATCTGTCTGCTGCAAAAATCTTTAATCAAACACAAGATGTTTCAAAGGTAACCTCATACCACAAACTAATCTGTAAACCAACCAGAAATTCTGTGCAATGGCTGCCACCTAATGCTCGGGAGAGTAACTGCACTTACTGAAGAAAAGTTTCAGTAAATCAAGCAACAATTTCTGTATAAAATATATGTTCTCGGAAAAAAAACCAAACTCTTATAACCCACCACAAAAAAAAAGGAAATATTTCCAGTATTTCGTATTCATCTGGTGCTCTAGAGCTTCATACTATTACAGAAAGTATTCCTTCATAATTAGTGCTTATGTGGAAAAAGGGGAGAAAATAACAGTAAGGCCCTGATTCAGTGTGAAATCCCAGTCTTACAGTTAACTATCATGACAGAAACAGGACAGAAGCTTTCTGAAATAAATCATCAAGATAATTCAAAAGATTTTGCACTTTAAGCTATCGTTCATCAGCACTAATATTAATCTCTTTAACCTGCATGGAACCAAATATCCACTTGATTAGGAAACATCACTGCAAGTTTTAGTACAGACTGAGAAGTGAGCTAGTCAGCATCTTGCCCTGTGGACTGGAATTCAACTTATACAAGGCAGCAGTACTGACCATTCCTCATCACCAACCAGTTAGGCTGTCTGGGCATCGCTAGCAGTAACAAAAGAGTTAGGAGTTCCAACTAGATAGACTTAAATTGTGACATAAACATAAGATAAGCAAAAAAAAAAAAAAAAAAAAAAAAAGGGGGGGTGGAATTTGTATAAATGAATTGCCCATTTCCTCCACAATATTATTTACAATCTTCTTTTACAGTGGAAAAGAAGAAAATATAATGTTCTCCTCTCCTGCAAACAGTGTGAGCATAACAGAGATCATTAGCAGAATGACAGTAAGAGGACACCAGATCTCAAATTCAGAAGCACCTCCAACTTTTTTACCCTTTTTTCACCAAAAGAAATCTCTTGTAAGTCTGTACTTTAATTTTACAAACTTGATGTCATAAATATCATACTTTATAATAGTACTACCATTCAACTCGTTTTACTTTCACTAAAGCATTTTTTCCTCCCACACATTAAATACAAAACTGAACACAATGAGAGCCAAAACAGCATATGAATACAACCGTCATCACTTACTTCTCCTGTGATAGGGTTGGTTCCATATTTCTTTATCCAAGGAACAATGCTCCTGTAAAGAGAAGAAAGGAAGTAATAAGACTCAAGCAACATTAGCAACCTCTATTATTTTTTAATAGGCATGATTATTTCGGCTAACTTGCTAGAATCAAATGATAAGTACACAGCTGTAACCAAGCAGTTCAGCAACAAAAATAAAGCTAAGTACAGACAGTAACTTACAGTATGTCAAAGACTGTCCCATCTGGCGTGCAAACTGGATATTCAAATGGCTGCAGAGACAAACTAGAAAAAAAGTACACGTTTTTAGCAAAATCAGCTGGAAACCATGATGACAGAAGCAAATCACATTTCACCGAATCACTTGCATATTAAAGGAAGGCCTATACCAGTGAAAATACTGAGCGGCTGCCAATACTCACTGCATAACATTCTACATAAATTACGTTCAAAACAGAATCTCTGAAAGGAACCAATGCAGTTCAGCACCCACAGCCATACAGCCACAGGGGGAGATGTTGTGACACTCCCTCACCTGCTTCTGTTGCCCCAGCAGGTACTAACCCGCACACAAGATGCTCCAAGCAGACACGCTGTCTTGGTACTAAACAGGTTAGAAAGTAATTGGCAATTACACTTGGTATCCCTTGTTTGGGATGATTCCATAATCCATTCAGCTTTTAGTCTAGCAGCAGCAGTTACTAGATGGGGATGGCACCTTCTTGAACTACTTGATTTGCAAGACAGTATCTAACCCACCTCTACTAACTCACATATTTCATTCTAGGGCTTCAAGAATGAAACTAAACACAAAAGTAGGATAAAAATCCCTTCAGTCTATCTAATCACTGCCTCTGAGATACAAATAATTGTCCAACCATATTCTAAGCAGGAAAAAATAAATTCAAGTCCCAGTTACACAGATTTCTAAGATTGGAACACGCACGGTAACTGTTCTGCATTATTTTAGCACTTGCGTATTCTTTTAGCCATCAAATTCAATCTCAGCAGGCCCTAAGGCTGGGAAATACTAATATTGTTTCAGTTATTATCGAAATTTTCTTGCTGCACTGCTATCATAGCAGACACAAGTCAATGAAAGTACCTTGGAAGAACACAGCTTCAGCAATAGCTCAAACGAATAGATGGGTCGTTTAATAATGATAATGTAATTTTACTGCTTTACCTGCAGTGATCAAATGATATACGTCTGAAATTAGTTCGTGGATGGTCTGTTTAGGAGAAACAAAGCACAGGATTAATACAAAGTATTCTAGGTGACAATGAAACATTTGAAGTTACATCGTGCAACCTGTCTGGTAGCAATTTACCAACGACATGAATAAACACACTAAGCTCTGCAAACCCAGAACCAAAATCAGATTCCTACTGTAGAGCACAAATATGCTCCTCAATGGAAAGAACACAATCAGAATAAAATAAACAGAGCTCTGACAAACTGACAGCACTGAATTTAAATTAGATGATTAATTTGTAAGTGCCTTCGTGCTCTGCCCTACCAGTGGATGCAGAACTTGCTTTGGGCAAGCATAGTTCATCTAGGCATCACGCCTCAAATTTCAGCAGCTTTCACGCTGATCAGTGTCACCAGTTTTAGGAACCCCGGTTACAAGGCTCAGCAGTCCAAAAGCCAACTCAGGAAGAGCTCAGACATCCCTGGAGCACCCGTCGGATGCTGTGCTCAAGGAGATCCTTTCACCGGCCACCCAACTGGAAGAATTCCGTGACCCCACTCGACAGCCCTCACACCGCCGGTCAAGCCAAGCAAGGGACAGCATTTTGAGGAGGAACTCTGCAGAGCTCCAGTAAGGAGGAGACTGGAAATTTGAGTGCAAGCACATAGACAAGGCAAGGGAGACGGAGGGCAGCCTGCGGGGGTCTGAGGAGGGCACTCACCTGCCTTCTTGCCGCCGTAGAACTGCGTGTACTCGGCGCAGGTGATGTACCTGCGGGTAGAGCGGGGTCACCACACGGCACCCGGCCGCCCCCCGCCCAACCGCCCGCCCGCCGCATCCCCCCCGCGCCAGGCCCCGCGGCGGCCGCCCCCCGCCCCGCTCACATCTTGTCCTTCTGGTGCTGCCGCTTCCCCATGGCTGCGGCTCGGCCCGGAGGCCCCGACCGCCACCAGCACCCGCACGGCTGAGGCCGCGGCGCCTTTCCGGGTAGCGTGCGGCGGCGAAGGGCCCCCGCCGGGAAACGAGGGCGGCGAGCGTCGTTCCGGGGCCGGCCCGAGGGGAGGCGGAGGAGCGGGAGAGCCTCCGGGGGCGGCCGCGGGGAACGGAGGGGCGGCCGCTGGCCCCGCCGGGGTTGGGGGCTGCAGGCGGGCCTGCTGCCCCTCAGGGGCACGGTACCACCCGCTCGGGAACGCCAGGCCTCGGGCACGGCCGAAGGCTGACAGGGCAACACCAGCTCTGCAGCCACCCCAGTGGCTGATTCCACAGAAAAAGTAAAAAAATAAAGAACTTGTGCGTTTAGGTGGTCCAGGTCGAACTTCAGTCCCCCCCCCCCCACCAAAAAAAAAAAAAAAAAAAAAAAAAATCGATTCCAGTTCAGCAAAGTGTCCAAATGAACTGGGAGAGCTAATTTGTTTCTGCAGATGCACAGGCCTCCTTTCCAAAAAGGCACAGTTCAAAAGCATGAAGTTGAAAATGGAAAAACATAATTAAAGGCTACACTACCACCACTGAGAGAGGGAGTTAGGAGAATCTTAATAAGTAGAGATAGACGGCATTAAACTAGGGTGCTGTTTAGTGTCTTTGCTAACTGAGGTGCATTGTGCAAATTAACTTAAGCAAGAAGCTTTGGGCCCCTTACCAAGGTGAGTCTCCTAACAAGAGTGTGAGCCTGTCTTAAGAAACTGGTAGAAACTGGACCTGCGGATGGACAAGAGCCAAGGAGCAACTGAGTCTGCACAGATACAAGAGGTCAGCTAGTGGTGATGAGGAAGAGTCATCAACCTTCATCCCCATGACCCCCAATGACCACCACCAGAATACACTGCCCAAGTGCAGATGGGAGGAGTTTATGGAAATGACTCCTTGGAACTAATCTTAATATGTAGTGGGGACAGGTTATGAATATGTATAGGCATATTGGGAAACTTCATGCATATGTAACTTTCTACTGCATATAACCAAGACAAGTTACAGTGTCAGGTGCACATGACTTTGGCAGGACTACCCCCGGTGCTGCCCAGTGCTGAATAAACATACCTACTTTATGATCTTACTGATTGTGGAGTCCATTTTCTGCAAGTCAGTTTGGCAAGCCAGGCAGGAGACACTCTGCTCGGCTGCGGGATCGACTGCTGAGCGGGCGCCCCTAGGTGCACCCCGAGTGTTTTCCTCGGAGGAGCCTTCTCTCTCAGCCGCTCACCACAGGAGCAAAGACCTCCTGAAGTTGAGGACAAATTGTATGTTTTACAGTACAGGAAGGGCCTGTAAGTCATATGCATGACCAGGGCAGCTGGTAAATCGTGCAGCATAGTCCCCGTAAGGGAGGAGGGTACCCTACAGGCTGACTCGTAGAGTTGTCAAGGGAGATTTGGTGACCGATAAAATCAAGGGGGATTTACTGACTGATAGAGAAGCTGCTAGTGATCTGGGGAACAGATCAAGCAAGTCCGAGGTTACCGCTGCATCCCAGTTTTGGGAGCCAGGACGGACCTGCTAATGAGCATCTAAGAAGCAGGAGAAGAATAAGCAGGCCTCTCAAAATAGTGACAAGGTTATCTGGGTAATATTTGCAGCTGCTGAAGGGATATTAATCAGTGTTAATAATTCTGTCTTATTTGTGGATGTCTGGGTATCTCATGTGGAAAGTGTTTGTGTTAAGTGTATGTGTTTGAGAGAAAGTATTGTTGTGAAGTGAATTACTCAACGAGGAACATGGACGGAGACGATACAAACAAGTTTGGTTATTGTTTTAAGTGATATGTTCTTGTGGTATGAACAAGAAGTGCAAGGGGCCTCTCTGTGTTATTGCGTGACTGCTGTGTGAGTGAGACACAGCATCACTGTGAAGCGAGTGCTGAGTTCCAATCAGCGGTTCCATATTCTCCACAAGGAGAGCGGCCGGAGGGGACAAATGAAGAGCGTGACAGACCAAAAAGAAGTGCTGTTTTATCCAAGTGTTGATTGGTGGTGTCCAATACATGGGCTTGATGGTGCATCTTGTAATCCTATTTTCTTCATAAATGGAAAAACGTAACTTCAGGCTACACTACCACCACGTTTTTCTGTCACAGTACTTTTGAACTTCTGGGACCAGAGGTCAAGGAAACTGGGGAGGCTCTCCCTAACTGGAGGGTTTGGTTACCCTAAGGAACAACTCTCTCCCTCCTAGGATCCAGACAACCATGTAGCTTCAGGGACACCTGTCAGAACAGAGTCAGCCCTCATCAGCCAAAATCCAGAGCAGTGCAGCTATTCCTTGTCACTTCTGCCTGGCATTCCTCACAAGGGTGAAGGAGATTGATTGTTTCATGTTGCTGTATATGGCATGCACTACACCCCTGTAACAGGGGGGAAATTTTGAAATACAAACACTGATTTCAATAATAATTTTCTGACTCAGAAACATTCTAACTAAGGCAGTAAATTGAGACACACCTAAATAGTTAGGCCCTGGCAATAAATGAAGACATACACTTGCTTCTTTCCCAGCACCAAGCATACTTCTGGGAAGAAAACAAGTTGACTGATTTGGTTTCAGTGCAATTCAAAAACCACTCCACAAGTGAACTGCTGGCAGGGCACCAACACTATTTAGTTATTATGGAATGCCACACAAGGAACATTGCCGTCACTGGATGAAGTTCATCTCTTCTTGCAGTACCGACTTCTTTCCGCAGTGGTTAAGGGAGCCCTTTTTACTCTGGGTTGCCTAAGATAATGAGCACTCCCCACACAGCTCCTGCCCCTTCAGAGGAGATGTGGCTTTAGGATGTAGCTGCTCTAGGGTGATCACAAATACTTGTCTGATCCTGCTTTTAGAGTAAAGATCACCCAGACAGTATTATGTATTTCTAGACACGTTAACATGATTCAGCTTGTGTTGACATTTCTGGAGATGCTGTTTGTAATAACAATTCAAGGCCACGTTTTTGTTTTTTAAACCAATGCGGTGTTCATTTATTTTTGTACTTACAAAAAGAGCCATCCCATTGTATCCCTCCCCCTCCCCAAAAATGCCTTTTACAAACATTTAAAAATTAAAAACCAGATGATGACATGTTAATTTGGTAGAATTATTTTGAAACATAGCTTTTGTAATATTAGAGTTAAGTTTCCTACAAGATGACTTTGTAGAGATAGCCTGATTACTGGCCAAATAAAATTCCATATTACAAGTTAGCAAATTCTAGTACAAAAATAGTCCATGTGTTAGAACAGCCTCTTATTATTATTATATTCACAGGAAAGAGTCTATTGGCTGTATAATATGTTAATATTTATGAAATTTCTTTTTATGTGGCTCATTCATCTAATTTAATATAGTGTTGAGCCTCAATAAATCCTCAGGCAAAAAACCCTAAACAGGGTTAAATATGCTGTTCAGTGTACTCTGAAGTACTGTGCTTTTCACAGGACATCCAAGAAACCCTACAAACAGTTCTCAGCTAGTTTTGATATTAAAATGAGATCCAGATCCAAAAGGACCCCCCTGAAGTACATATCCACGACTTTCCATAGAAACAGAGGCCACAGCTTCGATGGTTAAGTTTCACTTGGGAAACTATCTAGGTCATCCACTCATTTTCATGGATCCACTTGTGAGCTTCTTTAAAATCTAAAGCAGGTCACTCGTGAAGCATCTGGGACCCTTATGGCACTGCCCTCTTCAGCAGCGTTCCACACTGACCAGGCTCTCCCTCCTCTTCTGTCTCTGGTTAATGCTGTTCAGCAGTTTCTATCAGACCAGGCGCCTCAAGGAAAATCTGGGGAAATGCTACTTATCTCTCAAGATGTCTAGCTGCTCTTGATATTCTGTGAAAAGCCTCTGGAAGCGGAGGTTCTGTCCAATAACAGGAAGAAGTTCTTTCAATAGTTCTCTCTTTCGTAAACCCTGCAAAACAAAAAACCACAACAGCATCCTTAGAATGCATTATTTAATATCATAAATAAAATCCATAGGACTGCAAGATTCACGTCTTTTTTTCCTGCCTGGAAGGAGCTATGTTATTTTATGTTCTTACTGTGCTTACATGACTCCAAAATAAAAACTGTCTTTACATTTATATACTCATTAAGCTGGTGCAGTCTCTGTACAGCTAGACTTCAGGCATGCCCTGAGGAGAGAAGACATTTTATTGGCATGTTACTATTTTAAAGCTGCTGTCTGAAGAATGTGGAGACCTGAAAACTCAGCTCTACTTCCATCCAATTTTTATTCAAAACAGCACCAGTGCTGAGACCATGGCACTAAGTATTTGTCTGCAGTTCCACATGAAATAAATACAAGTGCCATGAGAAGAAGCCTTCTTATGGGATAGGAATAGAGAATGGAAAGGGTCCCAGGACTAGCAAAAAATCATTTTTGATTTTTTTTGTCATTAAATTTAACTGTATCTTATGTTATATTGTTTATCCATATTCTGTAATTTTCACAGGAAACTCTCCCTCATTCTTTGTTAAACTATTATCAAGACTTACCATTACTGTTGATTCCCACTGACTTCCAGCTGAGTAATGGACTGGACCCAGTAAATCCTTGCATAATTCTCGCAAACGATATTCAAACCCTGAATATCATCAGAAATAAGATCACGTTCTTATATTAAGATTTCTGTATATAAAACCACTACAAAATTTAACGGACAACATTTTCAAGAAAGAGTTGCAAGTAGCTAGAACAGGATAAGGACAAAATGCATGATTTCTGAAAAAATGTATTAATATATATTTTAATATATTCATAGAAATTAACTTAAGGAGCTTAACACTACTGGCTGTTGAAATTTGAAAACGTAAAAAAGTATAAAGTGCAAGTAACAGAAGCAAACTCACTGCCTTGTGTGCTCTGGTACAAAATATCAAGGGCTTAGCAATTCTTCCACTTCTCAACACACCCTGATCATCAGTTGGCTGAGGAACATTACATATTTTACAAGGTGTTGCTGCCTCTGAAATGTCTGTAGTTGCTTCCTCATAATGCATACGATATAACCTGACAGACCACTGAACATTTTTTTCCCCTTTATCAAGATCCACGGATGGCACCGTTTCCCCAGACCATAATCTGTTCACAGCATGTAAGAAAAGGATTCCCGAGTACCGAGCTCTATAGGAAGCAACACCTTCACCTGGTTTTGTTTTTTCTTTAAATAAACGCTGAGGCCAGAAGCCAAGTGCTAAACAAGAGAACATTAAATTCAATCATACATACAGATGAAGTGAACAGAGGGTTTCTTAAAATACAGAGTTGCAAAGAAGTCTCACCTTCATTAACTAGGTACCGTGCATAGATAAGGAGCCAGTGGCGATATTCATGACTGGATTGTAATATAAGTGCTGCTGCTATCTGATTCTCCAGGTATGCAAGTGTTGTTTCTTGTTGCACTAAATGAGGCATGGAGAACAATCTGGCAGCTTGCCTTCCTGAACTACAAAACCAAAGAAGATTGAACATCAGCCGTAAAATCAGATGTTAAGAACACATATTTATATATTCTTGTAATACAGAAACTATTCTACATTTAATATTTAGAGTATATATTGACACCAGAAGGCTAATTTGTAAAAAAAGTAACTGATTATTTCCTTTTTGAAAAAAAAAAAAAAAAAAAAAATCTTGTTTTAAGTGTGATATTTAGTCTTTCTCAAAAGAGAATGCTTGTTTTGATGTCAAACTTTTTTCCAATTACTTTTTTTTTTACTGTCTGAAAGAGAACTGCAATAAAATCATACAACTTCAGTTTTATGTATATTCCTTTCATAAAAAAAAAAAAGTCAGATGTGACAGACAGAAAAAGCACAGAGAACTGCCTGGGAAACCCAATTCCAATCCATATCAAATCAATACAGGGGACTTTATGAAATTCAGTTTAGTTAATCAAAACATCACCTGTACAGAACTGTCAAGTATTTTATTCAATAAAGAGAAGATTTAAATAAAAAGATTAAGTTTAGAGTATGCTCCCCCTGAACAATCTCAAAGTAACACTGAAATACAGACTACAAAAGAGAAAAGATTTGGAAAAAACATTCTATGAGCAAAGGATAACTTTCAATACAATTAGCATGTCAAGAATTAACTCACTGATACAAGCACATGAATAAGTAATAGGAAAAAAAAAAAGACAAACATGCTGATAAAATGAAGCAATTAAGTGCATACTTTGATGTTCGTCCCTGTATTACAGCTAAGGGCCCAGAACACAGCATGGCTTCTTGGGATGGTAAGTTATTCCTGAAGTCTGCGCATTGCGCTAAAGAGTCCTGTTTGTCAGAAACAAGATTCCTGGGGGAAAAAGAAAGGCAAACAAATCAAAGACAAGTTGGAAGAGAGTAGGCAGTGATATTGATTGATCCAGCTCTTTTGTCCCTTGAAGCCTGACTTGCATTTTCACAGATCATGAAATATACTACAGAGGTGCTCAGGAGTTGTGCAGATCACAACTGTTCTGACTCAATGTCCGAACTTCACTTAAGCTTTCTTGCAAGTGTCCCTCCCACCTCCAAAGTTGTTATGATTAATCACATCATATAATTCAGCATTCACTTTGAAAAGCACAAGGAAATCCACTTTGTATGTCGTTTTACTTTAAACAAGAAGTCATAACCCCAGAATGAAGACTGGAACAAACACATAAAGTAAAGACTTTCTCATTCTGAACTTGATTTTAGCTCAAGTTAGGTCCCCCCTACCCACCAGACACATCATCACAGATTTAGATAATCTTTTCCATACATTACAGCTATTCCTTCATACTGAGGGAGCTGACGGTTACAGCTGACATTTCCACACCTAATCAAGCATATCATTTTCACTTGGTTTGAGATGCCAAGCGAATCAGCTCAAACCCAGGCTAAGTTTAGACCTCCAGACAGCTCAGAGGTAAAACGGCGCATATTTAAAATAACCTTCGCTGCTTTATCATGTTAAATTTGTATGATGACTTAAGAGATTGCTCTTTCATATACTTCCAAACCTGTAGTACAAAGACAGCAAATTCAGAGTTCTGGCTTTTGTCCTCTGCTCCTTAGTGTCTGGAAAATTTTCTGCATGATTTCTCCGTTTATATGAAGAACAAAGTGTTTTTTAATTTCCAAAGGATTCATATCAAGTAGCTAACTAATAACAATTATTCTAAGAATTAAAACACTAAACCCTTTCATCAAGCACATTCATCAAGTACAACCATTACATTAAGACTGCAGCATGTTTTTTCTTACAACAGAATCTTTTGCAGAAAGATACTGTAAAGTTACCCACGGGAATTTTATATGGGAACTTATGCCTTAACAGAAGCAAGAGAATCCATGGGGAAAGACTTTGATTTAATGCATATCTGATACCCAAATAAGGCACAGACTCTCCTTGTTTTTAGGACACTGGTAGTGGCTCTTCCATGAGAATTCTAAAGATTTCTTCCCCCCTTCCTGAGATTTTATCTTCCCTGAAGTTTTACATCTTGGAGACATTTAGCTCTCTTTGAATTTGACTGAAACTTGTCATCAGAACAAAAAAATATGAAGGAATGATGTGGACTGACAAAGTCAAATGCACACCTTTAGGATTTGAGTGCATAGGTTTTACATTCTTAGGAAACCAGACAAAATGGTTTTAACAAGTCTGAACTCCCAACAAAGTTGTGAAAATTGTTTTGACAATTTTTCCAGAACAGTATTCTTTAACATTAAATGAAATTATAAGGCTAGATTATTTTTAATTAACAACTGATTCACACATTCAAATGATGTACATCAACAAAAGTGTACGTAGGTTGGTATTGCTTAATAAATCTTTGTTCACTATACATGGTGTGGGAAGGAGTACTAAAGTAAACTGTATGTTAACTTTTTCATTTTTTAAATTTATTTTAAACAAAAGGTAAGAGCATAAGAGAGTAAAGCCTAGACATCCACTAGTGAACTAAAGCAAAAGTAAAACTAGGGTCCTATCCTACTCCGACTAGTCTTCAGAATATGGAGTGAAACAGTAAACCAGAATATGTGTCAGTTTAGCTAGGTTTTAAAAGCCGTGTACAACTTACCATGTAGAAAGAGAAGGATTAAAACAGTATGCCTTTCCATCAGACATGCTCATTACAGGTATACCGTGCTGAGTCAGCAAGATCTGAGAAAGAGTTGCATCACTTCCTACAAATCAATGCAGACCAAGACATTATTTTTTGGAGTCTTGCATAAGCATTTGCTTAATTGGAAACATTTTCCATATCTGGGGGAAATATTCAGCATTTCTGCCATGTTTTCTGTAATCCCCAAAGCCTTTATCTTTCTTTTTTTTTTCCAGTTAAGTCAAAATGCTAAGAACCAGTATATTTAGAGAAAACTGTGCTCTCTACTAACAGTTTAAGTGGAATAGCTGGAGTCTCATATTTCCCAGCATATCCTTGTCCCAGGGTTTGTACATGTAATTTCTAATGAAGACACTTGCAAACTGCTAGTACAACTACTTCTCAAGTTAGTTTAGGTTAGTACTGCATGGATTAAAGCTAAAATAGAAGCCAGTATGCTCTGAGAAACCGAGATGATTCGCTGTCCATCGCTAAAATAATATACTTGCAGAGTACACAGAGGAATTGCTATATATAGCCCTAAATTTACATAAAATATTTACTTTGTAATCTTTACAGTGCTGCATTTTCACACTCAGAAGCAAGGCAGAATATAATAAGCTACAAAATCTTGTACAGGTTTATTACCCACTGATACTTCCATTTCAGTTATTTCTACAGTATTTCAACGTTGTGCAGTGAATGGAAGTTGCTGGCAATAATGAAGAAGCAAAATTATTTGTTTAGGCTTTTCAGGTTTCATAAAATCTCTGCATATTCATAAATACGACTAGCATGGGTGAGTTTAAAGATTGGTTAATAAACAAACCCTTTTTATTACCTGATAATATTGTTTGCAAAGACTCGTCTCTAATAATGACTGTCTGCTTGTGAACATCCCTAAAAAAAAAACACACAAAAGGAAAATTCTGCAGTTCATAAACAACTGAAAGGTCCAAAATCACTTAACAAATGCACTTTTTCAATATTTACCATTTTTAATTTTTTTGACATTTTTCTCATTGCTTTGAAAAAATCACTTTGGCAAACTCAACCCCCTTATGGCAAGGCAAAATTCAATAGTAGGCAGCAACTTTTATGCTCCTGTCTCTCAGGAAGCCTTATTACAGCTAAGCAAACACTGAGGATCCCAATAACTATTTTAGGAGCTCTGACTTGCGTGAGATACTAGATTGAAATTAATAATTGCAGATTCTATCTTGGTATCTTAAAGATGGCTAGAGTACTTCTGACTCCAAAACCCATAGAACTCTACTGACCAAGTATGATGGAAGTTGGAGATATCCATATTTCTCCCCCAACACCCAATTCATTCCATACATATGACAAGTCTACCCTTGGGAAGCTGTTTAATGATCAGCTAGCAGTTACTATCTTCCTTCAAGAATTAAATTCAATGTTATGTACCATCTTAGAACAGAGGAGAAACAGGATTCAAATCTTGCCCAATTAGCTCTTCATATTATGTCCAAAAAACAGTCTTGTGTTTGGATCTGACTTGTTTTAAGCCACAGTTTCAATGGCAATATAAACTCAACAATAGAACAGAGTAACCTATAAAAATCAGCCCAGCTAGCTGCTGCAGCCTGAAGTGGTACTTACCAAACAGAGAGCGTAGCAGCAGTGGTGAGAGCCATGATGTAAGAACCTGTGCAATGGAGGGTGGAAATGGGTGTGTTCAATATTATAGGGGGAAGAAGGCGACGACCACAAGCTGAAAATACTGACAGTGTTCGTTTCTCACAGGCTACACTGACGATCTCACTAAAAAAAGAACAAAAGGAAACATTTACATTTCATCAAATGCAAGCAGCATAAAACCAGATTGCCTTCTTAAGTTATCATGCAACTCGAGCTAGTTCCCCAAAAGGTAACTTTTACAGCTTTTAACCAAATCCTGGGTACCAAAAGGAAAGGCCAAAACAGACTCAGTAGGTACATTCCGCACCTCGATTTTTTTAACAACAATGATCTAAGGAGATGCACAAGAGAAGTTCTGCATGCAGAGATGGTATCTTTCACTAGACTAAGTGGCATAGTTGGAAATATCAGTAAAGTTTTAGGGATATCCATAAGCTCTTCTTCAGGCCTCAACTTGTATTTAGCTTTAAAATCTGCTGCTTCTTTTTCAGACCTGAAGGAAGGGTTTTGTGTGTGCAAGCTTATCTCATTTTTCAACTACATACGCTTATGTAATAAAACATACTGCTACTAGCTACAAATATTAACAACTTAAGGGTGTTATCAGAAAATCAGTGTAAAACTTGTATTAGAAAATGCTTCAAAACAAGGCAGAAATGCTGAAAATCTCTCATCTCCAGCTTCAGAAATGTTAGATTTAAACTGAGGTTAGAACTAGACAGTTGAGAAAAATAATGAAAAAAGAAAAATTCAGGAAAATACTTCCATATCACCTAACATCTTATTTCAACTTTTTCATTCTTCAGCAGTTAACAGACGAACAACCATAAACTACAATGATTTAGTCAAATTTAATGAAGAAATTTAAAGTGTAAATGCACATGAAAAGAGTTCTAGTTGGCTAATTAGAATTTATGGTGCTTTAAGACTCTAAACATAGAGCTAATACTTAGAGTGAAACTGGTTTCAAGACTCAAAGCAATACATATTTTTATCTGCAAAACATTTATTAAGAAACACTGTGCAAAAATTACGATGGCAGGAGTGGGGGATAGGAGGACCTGAGGGTGATAAAACCAGGAAACAGAAGTAGTCAACGGAAATAAGTCAGGATCCCTACCAAAAACTCCACAGAGCATGTAAAAGCAGTGGTATTTAAGACCAAATTAGATGGAAGAGAAATAGGACATCCTGAGCAAAGCACAAATAATCACATAAATACCTAAGAGAAGTGATTCAGTTAATCAACTTTTTAAAGCGGATAAAAATACTTATGTAGCATCTACCTATTTGTAAAATGTAGGTAATATATACATTAACATATACATTAGTAATGTAATATATACATTAACTTCCTCTAAAGCATGCCTTTGTAACCCTAAAAACATTTTATGACCTTCAAGATTACTTATCTTCTTCAGTTTCCCACTTCCTCAAAAACAATACACTCTTACCAGCTTCCTGCTGCAGTGAGAATTCGACTAGTGAGGACTGTCTCCCATTCCTTTCCTTCTCGATTACACTTTAACCTGCTCAACTTGGAACCTCCCACTGTCATCATTTCATTCTCCACTTCGAGGTACATTGATGGATCTGAACTTACCTGAGAAAGGAAAATTAAAATACTTCTTGAAAAAGGAAAATCAGTGCTCAAAAAAGCATCAAATTATGTTAGATCCAAAACAATGCCCAATTTGAGAATGGATTGAAGTATGCCATTCTGTTTAAAATCACTTCAAAATACCATGTGATACGTCAGAAGAATCAGATCTCTGAAAATCAGTCGTGGCTACAACACAATTTCTTTATATTCCAGGCATTAAGAAGGGCTGTGCTAGTTTGTGCTTCCTAATTAAGGGCATCAGATCCTCCACATCTCAGAGAAAATATGTAGTTTCTCTTCATCAATGTACTACCAACACAGCTGTAATAACACCACAGCAGTTACTCCAGTCAGAGACTTATCTTTATGACAAACTTTGGTTCACTAGGAGGGACTGATGAACCAGAGATATTTCTCTTTGAAGCCTACTTAGTTCAAAGGTGTCCTATTCTTAATTGATTTGCCATTAGCTTTTCCCATAGAGTCATATTCTCAACAGCTGAAGAATACAACCTACTTGAACACATGCATATTCAAACACGTTAATTTATCAAAAGAATATCTGAATAACTTAAGAATATTTTAATAAAAATAAACAAAATTCTTTTCTAATAGTAATCTTATTTTTTTTTCCTTGTAGACAACTTACTTGCAAAGTAAATGATTTCTGTGGGATTGGGGCTGGCAGTTTAAGTGCTAATGCTGGTGCAGAGATGCAAGCATCTTTTTCAGGGCCCAGTGTAGCTGGGGACTGGAAAAAAAAATGCAAAAACGGTTAGATTTTTCTCCATAAAAAGCTTAACAAAGATATTCTACGATATAGACTGATTTGAAAGAGACAAGCTCTTTTTAGAAATTCTAAGTAATGCCCGTTAGAAATGCTCATCTTTTTGCCATTAGTTGTATAAATACTAGGATTTTTAATAGAGCTTCTATGACTTAAAAACTAGATTTAATATTTAGCTGGAACTAGATGTTCTAGTGTATTTCAAAGAACAGCCAATCTTTGAATATTTAAAATAGAGGGATCCATATAAATGGACCCATAAATGACGGAAAGTCAAATGTAATTTACTACTTCACAATACCTAGGAAAGCCATAACCATTTAAGTTTGATGTTATATCCACATCAAACTCCTGTGCTAAGGGAGTTTCTTTTTATTCTATACAGTCATTTGACAGACTATCAGTAAACAAGTCAACATGTGATTTATTTTATTAAGTGAACATTTAAAGTCATAATCAATCTCATTTATTTCACCTGAACAGTTAAAGTCACTGGTAGAAGTCTGGAGTCTTTTCGAGGCCTTCCTTTTTTCTTCTTTTCTACTGTTTCTCCCTCAAGTTCCAGTTTCCGCTTGGGTGCGCTGAGTGGTTTAGCAGCTGGAATCTTCTCTTCACTGTCACTGCTACTCTCCAGAATATCCTTGGGTTTATTGTCTTTAATTAAATTCTGATCCTTCAGTCTGAGCAGGTAAAAAACATATTTCATATTTTATATAGGGTGGTTCCAAAAGCTTTCATACAACCTACCCACCGCGTTCTTCTAGGGAAGATAACACATTCTTAGATTTGAGTGTATACAATGAGTATAAAGGCAAGAGAACAAAGCTGAATAGGTACTGCAAATCCTTTGCAGAAGTACAACATACTATTTATATATATTAAAAATATAAACCGTTCAGACACATTCCTGCTTTTAAAAGAACAGTGAATCAAACTAGCAGTTAACAGTTGGAAAAAGCTACAAAGAATTTTACGTTAGAATTCTATTCCTATCAGTGCTCTTCTCTGGCTTGATATAAATAATTCAGCACTCTAAGATGCAAGAGTTTTGCACCTTTTCCCCTCCAACAGGCATTACAGTTTTTACTTAATCATGCAGAGCTTAATTTGTCAATGCGCTGTCTATCCCCCAAACTTGCCCCATCTGGTTCTGACTATTGTTAGGTGCATATCTACAAATCACATAAATAGATGCACTGCTCCATCATCCATTTCAGGAAAACAGCAAAAGTAAAGAAAACAGTACAAATCCTTGTGAACTGTCATTATCCATCACACCCTTAAAAAGATGGTTTAATCGTACTCTTCCAACTCCTTCCAGTGGTTATTTAGCAACTTATAACAATGTTTTGCCACTTATTCCATAACCACTCCACTGCTTAAGAACATCTTTCTTAATCCAAAACCTTTTTTTCTTTGGCATCCGAATTATGCCAAGTAATTCTCTTTTATCCCTAATTCTACTGACCACACTGGAAACAAATATGAGAGTAATTTAATAAATCTTTCTTCTGTATCATAAGGTTAAACTCTTTGATAGGAAAATATTGAGATATTTAATATTTTCCTACCAATTGCTTCAGTGAAGCAGAAATACTTACAGAAAATATACCATGTTACAAAAGCAAAAGTTTTCTTTCTCTCTCTATTTTTTTTTTTTTTTTTTTTAAGATCACATAAATCCAGAGCCAAAAAAGATTTCAAGTATTTTCTCTGCCTGCCTTTTAGTCATAAAACTGAAATTCATTTACAGCTGTTATGATTGTAGGTCCTCTGTAGCCACGTATTACATTTATATTGAAGTAATTCTCACTGTTGCAAATAGATGGAGGCTAGCTATTTTTGTCTTCTAAAGAGCACAGATGCATGTAGCCACAGATGAAGGCATGAACACACATGCAACCTCTTGTAACAGAAGTTTTAACTCGGAGTATTTTGGAAAGTCTGCTTGACGCCGCTTGCCAGATGTAAGTGTGTAATGGGATAAGGACAGCAAAGAATATACCTATTTGCAGCTTTCTCATTTCTCCCACTTTTGGCAAAGACCCAAGAATATCCACAACATCAGAACCACGACATCCACACCAGACAATCAGTTTTTAAACTCTCCACATTAGTATCCTTTTTTGCCCCCGGGCTATTCCTTACCTATCCACAACAGTCTGATTTGTATTTGTAACAACAGCAGTCCCTGAGGTGGCTTTGGATCGTTCCGTAAATCTAGAATCAAATGCTTTCATAGGTTCAATCTTGGATGGAGTTGTCAACACAGAGGAAGACGATGCAGGAGGAGCAGCTGAAGCAGAGGTAGTATTTACACTGTCAATAAAAGGGACAGGAAAAAAGGATTGAAAGAAATTTAGTATTTGTAACATGCATTGTTTATAACAACTAGATAGCATTCGTCGTATTGGCTAGAAACCGTATTTAATAACTTTAATCCATGAACACATCAATTATTACATGCTTTTCCCCTTTTGTGTGTCAATATATTCTAAGCTTTGCTTACTCTCACAAGCTGTTTATGACGTATATCAGAACTAAAGACCTTCACATTGCTTAGATATATCTAGATTAAGAGACAATAACTACTTTGTTACTTATTTTTAATTAAGGAATTACTTTTTCAGCTAGTACTTATGTAACCAAATTGAAAGGTACACTATTTTAAGTGACTGTGATTTCCAGTTTTAACCATTGTTCAGGTTGCCAAATACTTTCCAAGATTAAATTCCACTGTTTACCAATCAAAACACAATGCCAAGTTTTGATATTGTTGTTGAAGAATCCAAACAATTTATGAGGCCTTTTCCAAGCACACTAGGACAGAGGAACGTGTTTTCCCCACACTAAAGCATCCCAGGGATCTGTTATCTGAATAGCTGTTTACTTTAGAGATTTTCAGTTCATTCAGGGGAATGAATGGCTCTAAGATAACTGATGTTTGTAATAAAAAGCAGTTAGAAGCCCATTTTCTAAAGAAAGAGAGACTTCGTTTTGTATGTCAATCATTTCTCGTAATCTACCCACTCACTTTTAAATCTGTGACCAATTTCAATTAACTTTGATGGAGTGGTAGAGGTTCCAATAACATTATGCTCCAAATGCTATAAAGACACATGGAGGAGGAAAAGCAAAAACAAGAAAGCACACACGCAAAAAAAAAAAAAAAAAAAACCTCCAGGAAGACAGATTAGCATTATCACTAATGGAAAATAAAGTGAAATTTAGTTGTTCCATAATTAATTCAAAAGACACACTGGCAAATTAGCATCTGTGCACTGAGAACGCCAGTCATTATGCTCTTTCCCATCCGATGGGGTTGTTACGCAGGAAAGTATTACTATGTTTGAGGAGAGGAGATGTAGGGAATGCAGGACAGAATTCAATGGAAAATGGGCTTCATTACTTTCATTGCTGGAAAGACTACTATTATTTACAAATAATAACCCAATATTCCATAAGCAAGGCACTTTGTTAGAGCACTAGCACACAGTCAACTGTATCCCATTGCACTGAGTTAATTTTCAGAACTATGCATAAGAATTTATTCATCATTGATTTATCACTAAGTAAAGTAATCAAATACTAGTAAAAACTGACATTTGCAGGGATGTTAGATTCTTGCAGTTTTGGGGTAGGGAAACCACTTTAATAAATGCTTGATTACAGAACTGCAAACAAGAATTAAAACCTCAACAAAGTCATAAAAATGAAAAACAAAACTCCCGCAAATACTGACCCATCTTTATTGGCTGCATCATCTGTTGGTTTTATACTGGCTGCTGTTGGCTCTACAGAAGGCTTTGAAGTATTAAGGGAATTTGCTGCATTAGAATCTAATGACATGAGCTGCTGGTTACTTTGAGAAGACATCATTGAGCCAGCCAGAGTTCCAGATATTGGGATGCTATTGAAAAATGCTGTAGAAAAATCCCTAAGCAAAAGACAAACAACAAACACATTTCTTCAAAACACACACACACACACCCTAAATGAACCACCAGCACCTAACTTCTCCGAGTAATTTTTCATATACAAATGAAGATAAAGCAAGTATTAATACAGATATGAACCTCCAACACTTTAGTCATGTTCATTCATCTACAGTGGTAAATAGCAAGAATTAACCTCATCTATTAAGAAGATATTATAGCCATACACAGGATATTTCCAGCAAGTGCTTTAAGGTATCACAACATTAAAATTTGACAGTGTTCTTGGTTTGAATCAAAATAAAATAGATTAAGAGGTAAAGAAGGGTTTTAGAAACTACTTCCAAACATACCCAGTGTCCAGCTGAGCTATACAGAGAGGTGTAATCCTTCTCCGTCCGTCTGCTGTCCGTGTTTCAACTTGCTTTTTTAAGAGATTCTGTTGGAAAATATATATTTCGTCATTATTTCTCATAAAAAGGAAGGGTTTTTCTTTTCTTCCAACTAACAAAAACAGGTGCATTAGACAAAATCTATTTTTCAATTAAAATTTGTTTCTGTATTGTCTTTTAACCTGTTATTATTTCATGGAGGATGGTTCAACCTACATTTTTATTAAGAAATGGTTTTTAGCACCATAACTGTATTTTTTAAACCTATAGTACAATTGATTTCTAGCTGTGATTGCTGCTTTCACACTGAACCATAGAATAAGTTATTTTAAATTCAGACAGACATTTCCAATTCCAGATCTACACATCCGTAGAAAAAACATTTTTGGAGAATGTAATCTGTTGACTCTAATGTGGAAAGCATTTACATCTCTGCACGATGAATCCTCCATTAAAAGTTGCACTTCCGTGTTTATGAGAGAATTAAATGACGTTTTCAACCTCCTTCATACAGAAGCTGAAGCACAGTTAGACATTAGCTATCCTTGGTTTCCCTTTTGCACACCCAGAATTTTAACACACGACATAAAAACTCACAAGCCTCTTTCCACAGTCAGCTTAAAAGCCTCTTAATTTTTCAGCAAGTCCTGGTAATGTCAACCGGACCATTCATGTATTGACAGATGTCATTCAGTACGAATACAGATGCAGAAACTGCTTTTATAAGCATTCTGATATTTATTGACTTAGTATTTGACACTATAAAGTGACTATCCGAAAACACCTACCTTTCTAATGTCCTCTAAACTCTCTCCATTAACCATGCTTGCCACTTTCGGAGCTGCTGTTGTAGCCCCAGACGCCTCCCTTATCGATGCGTTCTTCTGCTCCGCCTGCTGTTGCTGTCTTTGTTGATACTTGAGCATCTCTGGATTCTCAATAATGGTGGTAGACAACTGAGCTTCAGTCATTATAGCCAGGCTCTTGCCATACGTGGACTGATGAATGTTGCTCTGTGGGCATACCGCAAGGCAACTGACTACAGGAACCCTTAGTCAACGGCTAGCGTGTCATCACCGATTATGACATCATCACTTACCATGAAGCCAAGGAACCGCATAAAAGAGCCAATAGCAAAGCAGTTTAAAAAGGCTTGCATATTTACAAATCAAAGAGTAATTTTAAAGTGTATTAAAGCACCCAGGCCTTGTTTCCTTGTTCAAATAATAACTTGAAATGGATAACGATGTGTAAGCAAGTCAATGTTTTCCAAATAGACTTTCTTTCCAGAATATAAATTAACATCATAAATTCACTTCTCTTCTTAAATATTTTGTAAACTAGACAAGAACATATTTTTTGCAATATGAAAATCGGTCACTGCACAGTTCTATACATATTCCAATATTTTAATTGAATCAATATATCTAATAAATATGATTACAGATGTTTGGAGTGTTTACTGTACCTTTTCCTCTTCACTGAGTGGATCTCCAAGCTCGTCCTGGGAAAAGTCTAAAAATGCCACAGATCCATCCATGGAACACACCAAGATACCCAGTCCATTAAGGGTCCTGAAGGAAATAAAAATTTGTATTGTCATTTTTTCATTGATGCAAAGAGGCAACGCAATAAATTTTGCAATAACAAACACTTAGCATAAGATTTATTAACACAGCAAATGCCAACGAAGCCAAAAAAGTGGGACAGCAAGGAGAAAGGGTGATGGACAGCAGGGATCTGTGTGCTGATACTCCAAAGAAGGCAAATCAGAGATTGAACACAGGAAGGTAGCTTTAGAACAATACACCTATCCATGGCACAATCAGCACCATGATAAGCTTTCTGTAGGGGTAAAAGAATATAAACTGAAGCTTTATAAAAAGAATATAAACTTAAAGCCTTATAACTGCTGTTTTGTGTTGTGTTTTTAGAGGTCCACAGAAGATGAAGCTTTATCATGGATGGGAAAGAAATCAGTCTATTCCTAAAAAGAGCTTACAGTCTAAATAAACAAAATAGGAAGGAGAAAGGAAAAAACTCTAAGAGAGAAGCTATGTATGTTGGCTAAATACCTCTTCTTATCATCACTATCTGAAGTGACAGCAATAAAAAGAGAGTAAGATGTGCATTTGAGCAGTCCTAAGATCACTGTACTCGATAACAGAATATTTTTTTTTTTTTTTTTTTTTTTTTTTTGTTTGGTGTTTTAAGCAAACTGCACGTGTTTGTATGTAGAGATATACTGCACCCCTCTTCCAGAGGTCTCAAAGGCTTTCTTGGTGGAAGAGAGAGGAGAAAGCATACATGGTAGCCTTAATGGCACTGCAAGCTTCCAATGGCGTTATAACCAATTACTTCACATTGGAAAAAAAAAGTTTTGACCAGGTACTTGCATTCAGACTTCAGAGACAGTGAGATAGTGGTTTACAGATGGTTTGTTACAGAAAACGAAAGAGGAAAGGGAAGCCGGCAGAACTCTCTAGTCCTGTCCAAACTATTCCAGCAAAGCTTAAATATATATGACACGCGTCATGGCTACAGGTGTTTGAAAACAGCTTTTTGTTGTGGCCAGACTCTTCACGCATTCAGAGGAGTTAGACTCAGCACTGTGTAACTAGGTTACCCAACACTATTCCAAATTAGAAAAATGATAAAATCTTTTTCAGAGTTCACTGCTCACTTAAGAGATAAAATTGCTGAGCTCCTACTGACCTCTGGACCCTACTAATTATTATGTGAAAACATAATGGTGTTCAGATATAATAATGATGGATCAAAGTCTAAATCTCTCAACTAGAAACCAGACAGCTATAACAAAATAACAGTATCAGATTTCTCTGAATTCAGTCAGTCTGTTTTTAGAATTGGGCGAAGGACTGGAACATGTTTCTGGGAACATTCCGTATTATTGACATTTTAGCCATACATTTGGATTTGTAAACAGGATATAAAATAACAAGCTTCCTGATGAACCTTTGTCTGTCTCAAATATCCCACAAAACCATTTCCTCGTAAATTGCAAAATGTTAACCAGCTATTACTCCCAATGACTTTATGCCATTGAAAATGTGCAATTTGCAGATGAAGAATTAAAAAACACTTCAGGAAAACAACACTATTCAAAGCTATTGTACTACAACAACAGCAGTTCCCATGAAATACTCCATTTATTGGCCTATATTAATGAAATCAAAATGTTTTGGTTTTGAAATTTTTATCGTGCTTCACTGAGCTTCATGGCAAAATTCACATGGCATACAGAAAACGAGAAGTTACACAACTGCAAGCCTAAAACTTTACAACATAAAAACAGTGTTATAGCTAAAAAGGTGTAATTCCAAAAGTCTTGAAATGCTAGAACTAAAACAACCTATGTTTTAGGTTGCTGTGTTTATGTTATGAAAAAGATTATATATATATTACAGATACACACATACACAGAACTCCCAATTCTGTAAATCCCCTGATGCATAGGTGCAGAGTTTTATCTTAAATACCATTTACTGAGTAGTCTCATGTTTACTTCTTCCTTATTACTCAAGTCTTGTTGCAAATAGAGAACTGTTAACTTCTGCCTTTCTAAGGCCAGGCCTTTGATGCTCATTAGTTCCAACAGTGAGGCAGACCCCACTACCTGGGAACCACTTCTCTACTCAATCTTTTTTAAACAAAAAAGGAAAAAAGGAGGCTCCTCGCCTCCCCCACAACTACAGTCATACCACCTCCTTCTACTGCTAGCAGAAACGGGGCCATGCTCCTGGATGCTGCAACTTTTTTGTTCTGTAACAGACAGCAAGAGCTGGTTCCAGCACAGCCAGGGTAACACTCAACAGGTGGTAAAGGATCTGCCACTGCTACACCACCAAAAGGGGTCGACCTAAGATGGGCAGGGTGAAAAAGAATTCTCTTCTTTTTTCTCCAAAGAAATATGGGCCTACAAGGTCCACTTGAATTTGTCGTAACTGTATAGTGCAATAACTTTTCCTATATGGAATACAGGTAAAGCTCATCAGGTCCATCACATCATGTTATAAAATACATGTTACAGAAAAAGAATTGCAGAATCTTAACAAGTAGGAAATCATTCCACAGATAATTTACTTCATTATTTCCTAAACACATTAGTTTTCATTCAATTCTAATGTTACATAGTCTGAAGCGATCACATGCTAGTAGCTAGTGTCACACTACCCAAGATGCTGCAGAAGAACCAAACACTTCAGGAACCAAGCATGTGTGTTCCAACAGATGCAATCTCTACTATTTCAATGCATTTCCAGTTAATGTCTGTAGTTAAAATTGATGATAACATTCTGGCTTTTCTAAGAAACAAACTTACCAGGAGATATCCATGATTGACTTGTCAAACAGTTCATGGATGACAACTAAAGGCCGTTTCAGACACGTGAGCTTAAAATAGAAGAAACAACACTTAGAAATTTAGAAATCCTATGTTACCACAAATATTACCACATTAATACTTTCCCAGAGTCTAACAATATTCTCCAAACAAGAACAGGCCAAGAGATAGCTGTATGCTTGATGATATGACATCTGAAGTGCCAGGTTAGCCTTTCCCTTACTAGCACAGAAAAGCTCTGGAGAAGAATGGCTGTCTCTATCCTCCCCTCCTTTCTGAAGCACGAGGTCTTAACCAGCTTCGCCTGTATATTGCAGTCCTCGAACTTTCTACCACTCAAAAAGTAATTCCACAGATGCTAAAGACAGCTTCTACTCTAAGCTTTATGGAGATAAGGATGTTGCAAACTGCCAGCATAAGAGGAAAGAAAGAAAACAGATTAGGCTTCATGTACTTATTCAGACCGCTTACCCAAGTTAAGTGAAGCCTGCCAACAGCAAAGGAAAAATAACACAATTATTCTTAAAGAGGATTCCTCTACACTTAGAGATCAGCTTAGCAATAAAGAACTGAACCTGAAAACTCCCTGTAAACTGTTCTAAATCAGCTGCAATACTGTCAATCCAGTGGACTTGATAACTACAGCAAGTAGTAAGACCAAAATGAACTACAAGTCAACGTGATCTAAGATGTTTCATGCTCAATTAGCAGTATGCTATCATCAGCAGTTATTTCTTTAAGTTGTTTCCTTTTATCGTAGGTCTACATTGTATACATACCTAGAGCTTTTCAGGGTAATGACTGCCTGTAACTTTGCATGTCTAAAATACCTAGTGTAACCTCGACAGGCACCCTACATGAAATCATAGTATAAATATAAAGTAAAATATACTGAGAGTGACACTTTGATTTGGCTATGCACTAGTAGCATTGCCAAAAACAGATACAGTGTTATGCATTTAACTATTGATGGATAAATATCACACTGGAATCTATAAATACTGGACGGCAGTTAGAAATTGGTGTGTTCTGGCACATGTTCTCATCACAAAGCCTTATAACCAGTTAAACTTATTCCCTGGCCTTTGCAGTTGCCAAACAACCCATCTTGCATTGATAAATATGAGACTAGCTACTCTTCTCTCAGCCAGAATAACAATTTTAGTTTAGAGTTTTAAAGTAAAACCCAAACTAGATATTGAAAACTTGAAAGCATATTTAAAAAGCTCATTCACTTTCACATGAATTTCCATAGCAAAGGCAGAAGCCAGGGACTGAAGCCAGAACAAAGCACAAAGATGAGCCATATATACGCTCAGAAACATCTGTGCCATGCCTGCTGTATTCTCTTTGTACCCATGAAAGCAAGACTAACAGAACTACACTCTATGAGTGATTAACGGGTAGGTGGGCTAAATATGGACTAATCTTACACGACTAACATGGAGATGGAGAACAAGTAAAAGACATAGGAAGGAAACAGGATTGGATTATGTTTATTAGCTGTGATAACACATTATTCCCCTTAACCACAGCAACATACCTGCTCTTGGCTTTAGAATACTAAATTCCTGAAATGAACTAATACTATCCACTCCCTTTCCCCCATTTAAAGCTCTAACAACAGAGAGAATAAAAACTGAACATGAATCTAAATGTAAGACCTAATTCTGTACACATGGCCTTTGTGCTAAACCGTCAAGTTACCCAAATGACCACATTAGTCAAAGCTGACACATACCCAGACAGAAAGAGACCGATCCTTACTACCAACAGCACAACAGCAGTAGGGACAACTTGACTTGGTGGAGCTCCCATTCTTTTGTTTCTTCTTGAAGATTTTTGGATTGAATTTCTGAACAAGTGAGATGCCACATTTTATTACAGTAATCAGATTTCAGTAGATCAGCTTCAAAAGCAAGCTTTCTTTTTAAGAGTGAAAAAGATAAACATTTCATGGAAACAAGGTCCCTAACCTGACTCTAAAACCACTGACAAAAGCCCCATATGCTTTCTTAAGCGACATTTTGAATACCTTAATGGAAATGCCAAAGAACATCAATTTCACCAGTGATCAGGAACCCACTCTAAATCTAAGTCACTTAACAGCTAACAATGTTGGCGTCTGGTATTCCTAACATGCTCCTGTGTTCCCCTCATCTTGTTCATCTACATGCAGCTCTCATATCATAAGAGCAGGCTGATTGTTTCCAGCATTAAAGTTGACATTTATTACATACCACCACGTGTTTGTCCTACTAACCTTGACACCTATCTCCATCTGTTGTCCCACTTATGCATACAATTAGCAGAAGAAACATCTTAGAAGTTTTACTTTAGGGATAAATTATTATAATTCACCCACCACTACTGTAACTGCCTTCCGGTGCCCTACAAAATCCATGTTGGTTTTCCATCCATCTCTCTCGATGATCTGAGCTGTAGGTCCAGAATTATTCATGGCATGAGCAGAAACAAGATAGTGACCATCAGGTGACCAGCTAAGACGCAACACATGTGTTGTCCCTCCACACTGATGAAATAAATCAAAAAACATATTAGAACTTTAAGCATGTCTGGCAAACAAACAAACATTTTTAATGCAAACTACTTTTATTTTAGATTTAGTAAATATATGATTACTAATTCTTCCGTGACTATAAAAGAATGACAGTACAATTCTCAGCACATCAGACGTGTGTACAGGAGATGTAGCATAACTTATGAAGCCTTAACAAAAAGAGGAAAAGGAATCCAGAGAACTGTTTTTAGAATAAATGAAATGCAAGTCTTTTTGCATGCAGCAAGCACCCTCAGTATTTATCACAGTCCTAGTTAGTGACATGGCTGCAGCATACCAACTGCTCACAATGAGACTTCAGGTTTCAATACCAGGTCACACGTATTCAGGCATTTACAGTCTGTTATTAAGAATAATTGCACTAACCGTGATACCGTAAGATCACTGCAAAACACTCCACTCACTAAACACCAGCTTCTGTCCCCATCAATTTGACCTCCTGATTGAAGTCATCACACATAAGTCAGCGCTAGGATGCCAGATCCCTATCCTAAGTATTTGTCTTGTTTCTGGTAGTGGCCAATAGACAATGCATAGAAAAGAATGCAAGAACAACGCAGTGTGCCAATACTGCCTCAGAATGACTTCTACTTTTCCAGGAATTTACTTGTTTCCACAACCCACATATACCTTTGGCATCCACAGCATTCAGCAGCAACAAGAGTCTCAATTTAATCATATGTTGTATAGAAAGTAGCTCCCCTCCCCCTTCTTTTGAATCTACCGTCAAATACTTTGATTTGACTTGGCACTGTTAAATTAACTAATGCTTCTGCAGAAGTGGAGTTGCTCTTACAATTTTCATTCACTCTGTAGGAATTTACTGTGGTAAAACATTCTCGAGTACCTCATCAAAAGGTTTTGTGATGCTGGTTTCCAGCTGCCAGTCCATCGTCCGCCACACCTTCAAACTTCGATCATCAGCCTGAGAGGCAATATATTTTCCAACAGGATCCCAGGTCAGCCCTTTCACCAAGCCGGAATGCCCCTTTAAAGTGGCAAGAATTTCTGTACACAAAGGCAAAAAAAAAAAAAAAAAAAAAAGTGTGGTTACAATTATCTCTTTTAGGACAGACTGCTAAAGAGATTTACGAGATCTTGTTTAAACAGCATATTGAACGTTACCTCTTTTAATGTACCAATGACAACATAGCAACAAAACTGGAACATATACTGAAGCTTAAAGTGTATTAAAAAAGTGGTAAAGAACCCTGCTGACAGAGTAAGGGGTCCAAAACTCTTTACAAAAAATACATCAAAGCAGGAAGAGAATACTAGCAGAGCCCAGGCACTTTAGAATAACATGTTCAAGCAATGAAAAGCAGCAGTTTAGCTGGAATTTTAGTTAAATACTCATCCTTTCCTCTGTACCAAATCATTAGTTGCAACATATGCAATTTTTTCAAAGATGTGACTGAAAAGACACACAAGCCTGGCAGACCTGGCAACCTATTTTCAGCCATTCTCTGGCTTATCAGTCTGTTAGAGAATAGGCTACAGGCTACACAGTTCGCTTGAAAGTATAAAACCTCCAGCATCATTACTGGGAGCAACCTTAAAATGAACTGCAGTGTCTGAGCAACACACAATGGGAGTTTTAGCTTACATCAAGTTATGTGATAAGAAGCAGCCAAATAAAGGCACACGTTCCTTGACTGCCGCAGACCTTTGCAGGTCAGCTGGAGGCCTTGGGACTTAGTGAATTGCCAGCACTGCAGCAATGGAAGAAGCAAAACAGCCATCAAATATAAGACTGTAAAATGTAAATGCAAGAATGTAAGTAGCTTTTGTTACTGTGATAGGGTGCTAAGGCTCTCCTAGCCCTTCCTTCTTCCCCCTCATTATGTACGGCCACACTGGTTACTTAATATCAAGCTGAAGTTTATATATTTGGGATACTGAAGAGACAGTAAAGAAGAAAATGCATTTAATAATAACCTTCATGTAAGATCAGGAGCATAATCTGAGTTTAACTGTTGTCTACAGCAGCATGGAATCCAATGCTCACCATATTGCAAGCCTGCCATCTCATAAGACAGGCAACACATTGTTACAAAGACATTTTCACAGTCCCTGACATACACCCCCATGGAGGGGATAATTTGTTCCAAAGCATTACATACTCACACATCTGAAATATAAGATTTCTCACCTGGAAATTTCACAGCATTCCAGATGACAACAGTGTTATCCACACTACACGATGCCAACCAGGCATCGTGTGGAGACCATGCTACATCCATGACATCTGTTTGGAAAGAAGATAAGACATCATCAGTAATCAGAGAATCCAAAATCTTTTAAAAAATAACTTGTGGGGCAACTCTTTTTCCGTCACTGAGAAATGACTATTTCTGAGTACCGGTAGAGTGGAAGGTAAGAAAGAACATAGCAAAATGGAATTGAGGCACTCCAATTTACAATGTTTAATGACACACATCCAAGCCAGACTGCAGTATTTAGTGATTATAGGAAGTACTAAAGCCTGTATAAAGTACTTCATCTTGCTTTGAATGAAAAAGTAACAGATACTGCAATGTAATCACTTTATTCCAACATACCTGGACAGACCAAAGTGATTTTTAATCTTGATTTTATTCATAGTTCACATCAGCAAGCAGAAAATGCATTTGAAATTACCTGGCTTATTCATCTTTTGCATTGCAGTTTAATATTTTTTTCTAAATGAATCCCAATATTCTGTTTTACAGAACTTTATCTTTTGCCTATCAAGAGATTATAGTGAAATATAAGTGTCTTTGTTAATAGTTATTCTATTACACAGTTTGCCAGGAGTTACTTGCCAAACTGGCATTTGATTAAAAATCACCTTTTTGTTAGATTTTTACTGTTGCCACTAAAATTACCAATTTGCCACTAAATTTATGTTTTGAGCATAAAAATGCAATAGAAAAATAGTTTTCCAAAACGTGTACATTTTGAATTATGTTCATTCTGCACCTGTTAACTTACCCCCTGAATGGCTTCTGAGAATTGATACACACCTCCACTGCTCAACATTAGTAAGTTTGCTACTAGAACCAAACACAGTGCTCGGCCCAATATATCTAATTAAAATAGAAACAACAGTTAGCAACAGAACCACATCATGTTTTTCAGTTTCTTTCTAAAGAATATCAGCTGCATGGTACAATTGTATTTTATATTCAGTTTTTCCTGCAATAAAAAAAAAATATATATTTTTTTTATAGAAAGCAATTCCAGTTATTAAAAAAACCCTAGCTTCCGTAAAATTTATAATGCCCATCAATAGCAAAAAATGCTAGTATTTAAGGTAAGTCTTCAAATCTCACCACAAAGTTTTCTTCATTGCCAGAAGAAAATTTCTTAACCCCTAGACAGGAATGTGACTGCCCAGGTAGACACACTATCCCAAGAAACAGGATAATAGACTAAATCTCCAGTATCAGTGATGTGATACCACAGGTTTCAGCTCCATATGCACTAATGGACTAGACAGTGTGACTTACTTGAAATAAAATACAAAATTGAGAAGGAGGAAACATGCTTACGCGGCTCGTTTCCACACCATAATCAATTTGTCATCTCCCCCTGAAGCCAAGTAAACTCCATTGTTTGACCATCGCACACAGTTCACACAAGCTGAAACGCAGAAAATGTAGAAAAGAGTTTGTAAGAAGAAAAATGAGAACAGATCGTTCTAGACTGGGGTACAGAATTTATCATAAGCAAAGATAGCCAGGAGATGTTTAGGATTTAGGTGTGCTTTTTTCTCTCAAAGCAGTTATTCTGTCTGCTTTAGATAAATGAATTGGTACTTATCTGTCAGTAACAGTTGAGGAACTTAGTTGTAAAAACTATTCATTCTTTTAGAAAGCTTCACCAAAAGCAGTTCAAAAGGAGAAAGATAAATATTAATCTAAGAAAAGAAATTGTGTGTAGTAAATTAAGTAGGATTAAGAAGGGAAAGAAGAAAACAAGCATCTTGAAGAAAAAAGGGGACAGTTTGTTCAGGTAACCATATTTCTTTTACATATAATATGCAAAAAATCCAGAATAATCTAGAACTATAATTGATACACTTCATATGTTGTTTCCTTTACATTTATTCCTTCTTTTGATCTTTCCTTCATAGCTCACCAGTTTCTCAGAATGTGCATTATCAATTACTTTGTGGTCACTGCTGGAATAAGTTTACAGGGAGATTTCCAACAGTATCTGTATTTCTCTGTACATTATTCCACATCTTAATGAAATCTTCTACTGAACCTCTAAAAGCGTATGTATACAAAATATGAGACCCCTTATACTCATGAGGTATGTTTTTTGTAATCACAAAAAAAACATAATGCTGTAGCAAATTACCATCAGTCAGTAAAAAAAAAAAAAAATATCTTACCTAAGTGATTGTCCATCTGACAAAGCATCTTGGGAATATTTTCATTCTTTTCATCTTCCTCTTTCAGGACAGGAGCCATATTCCAGATCACAACTTTCCCAGAATCCTGGCCTACAGGTAAAGAAAAAACCCTCCTTTTAAATACACGCAAAAGGTAAAAGAGCTTTTCTACTTAATATCTCTTCCAGAACAGAGTCAGATTTTGTCACTGCCGCAGTAGGAACTTTGGAAATATTTAAATACAGATGCCATTCTGATATAATTACACAGTCAGAAGCACTTCATTTTTCTCAAAGCTACTGGAAAGTAAATTACAAAGCTGTGTTAAAAAAATCATACATAACAATGTAATGATTGTAGATATCAATGATACCAACTATAAGGATGAACTATTTATAGTAAAATTGCATTTAACAGGAAAGAAGATGCATTCAAAATCTAAATTGCAATTATTGCAGCCAACAAAATTATTTGGTTTACAATAGTGAAATAACTTTGCATACATTTCTTGAGCTATTCCATTTATATAATTGGATTTTCTTGACCCAATAGCTCTACTATTTAGCAGTTCAAAAAGCCGAACTTCACATTCGGTTCCTTTTCAAATAAAAAAAGAAATGTGGCCATTATGAGCACAACTCAATTATCACAGCCATTATCTCAATGGATGTCCAAGAGGATGGGCAAATCAAAAAATGTAACCCTTCTATAGTAAAAACAGTACTTTTAAATACATATTAATGACTTAAGATACCTGAAAAACAGTTGATTATGTAAATGATATGTTTTTAAAAGGGACAGAATGATTAAAGTGTTATGAGGGTAGAAGATCATTGTAGCCCCAAATTCTGGCTTCTATCAGGATGTAGGCATACCTTGTCCTCCTGTTGCAAACTTGGTCCCATCTGGGTGAATGTCCACTGAAAATATTGGCTTTCCTGAAATTTGAGAACAAGAAGGAACATACTGAATTGTTTTACAGTCAAAAGAATGTAGTAATGCCAACAGAACCATAAGTCTGCTTAGTGAATAACCTTCTTCTTCCAAAATCTGTAGTCATAAGAAATACAGCTGATTAAAAGAGTTGAAAGAAACCTGAAGACATTAAATAAGACAATACACTATTAAAAGTGTATATGGAAGTTACCAAGCCATAACAAACCAGAGAGAACCAAGTAGACTTAATCCAGCAGGATATGCCAAATGCCTCAAAGCAAAATAATACCACAACACACGCGCCAAAAAAGTAAAATTGTATTTGAGTAAGGAATTTCTTCCAGGTTTCTACAGTTCATTACCTGACGACGTGAAGAAAGTTTTATTTTTGTTTCTGGTTATTTTTTCCCCCCAAATCCTCTCCAATCACAGATCACGTGTTTGTCATGTAATTATCCATCTCAAATTAAAATTCTGTTGTTAAGAAATGCATCTATGCAAAGCCTAACTTTTAACTTTATAGTTTCCATATAGAAAAAGGAAGACTAACTCCAATATTATTCTTCAAACCTTCAGGTCTCTAGATATGACTTCTTTCAGAAGAAAACTAATAGTTCTATAAAAACTTAAGCCCTATGGCAAATAGCCAAGAGCTGGGGAACAGCTTTGGAAACCGGACAACCCTTGCTCTCGGTTTACTCTGCTCTGACCACTGGATCCTATCCTACATGCTCACTGTTCTTTCAACATTTGCAAAAAGACAAGGGAGAAGGCAGAAGTAAACTTACTGTCTTTCAATGATACCCAAAAAGCTAATACTAAGGATTACTTGAGGGAACACATGATTTCCACATTCAAATAACTTCTGGCACCAGTCTGACCATTTACAAACCAGAATGCTTCTGTAAGCAAGACCACACACGTCATTATAAGAGAGGACAATTTGTCATAACAGCCAAAAGAAGAAGTACCCACACACCAAAATTACTTTGGTATAAGTTTCCCATGGATTTAAATTCTTGGATTGTATCTTCATATGTTCAGACATAAAACTGTAGAATTTATCCAGATCATCCAACCATTGGTTTGATGCTGCAACTGTATCATTTGTATTCCTTGACATTAATCTACTAACAAAACCCTTGTCCCAATATCCAGTATTTCTTACTTCTTTCAAGAGATGCGTATTCTTCTTTGTGTATTTTCTCTATGCTGACTTGTTTTAAGATTTATTTAATTTGGATTTGTATTGCAACACTGACATGTGATTCCCCTTAAAATTTTTACAGGCAGCCAAGCAAAAACCTTAACTAGAGTAAGATGGCACTCAACTTGCATTCCTTCCAAGTCCTCTAAACCACATAAAACACAAACTGAGATTTAGCTGAGTTTTTTCTTCAGACTGGTGTGTTTGAATCCATCTTTTATTCTGCTAACTTGAATGTAACATACATGGCTAAGCTGGATACTTTGAGAAGCGCAGGCAGGAAGCAAACGTTTTGCCCTACCCGAGATGTGGAAGTTCCCTTAAATTAAACCAGTGCATCATTTAAACTAGTTTAACCCACTGACACAGAAACAGGTCATTCTGTAGACCTTACAGGTGGAAGAGGTTAGCTTTTTAATCTGTCAACAATCTTAAGCATCCTAAGCAAGAAGTTACTATACTCTCAGGTCTGCCATCAGACGTGAGAATACAGTGCTCCCTCCAGCAAGCCCTTATCAAAGACGTTTTAAGGTCTTTGGCCAGGTACTAACCTGACTCATTTTGCCTACATATCATTCACAGAAACAGGAAACTGTTCCCCAGCAAGTCAGAGGGAACAACCACCTCCAGTACAAGGGCACTGATAAGCAGAACTATGACTTCAGAGCCAACTTAGCACCTATGAACAAGGCTTCAGAGTTTAGGTGGTCTGTAGTTTAACAATAGTGCATATAACATTGGTTTAACAGATGCAGCTGTCTCATACGTGAAGACTTGTTCTAGTAAATATAATTATATATTGACAGATGTAACACTAGTAAATATAATTATATATTGACAGATGTAACATCTTGCTCGCCTCTCTACCCTTCCTTCCCTGATCTGCTCTGATTCTACCACTCTCCCCTTCCCAAAAGCCTGCATTAAACAGCAGCCGTGACCAAAGCATGCACTGTTACCTGTCTGACAGACACATCAGCTTCTCATTATTCACACAAAACAGATATGCTATACGTTCTAAATAACTTAAGTAAGTCACTGCACCTGTTGCTTCGCAGAAATTACTGACATAATGTCATTTTATTTTGCCTTTACTGGGTCTTAAAACTAGCATATCTCTCTGATTTCTGCCTTAACTCAGGAGCACAATCCTTGAGAAACAGTAACGTCCAGCCATCCTCTTTGTTCTAGGGAAAGTTTTTGCACAGATCCACAAATGGGGCTGACGATATTTAGCAAATTGCTTTACTTACAGAGTCAGATGTAACTTGGATACAGATTCACCATAAAAGCCTAAAATTGTCCTTCTGGACCAGCACTCTGTGTTCAGAAACCAGCACCAGATACTCCCCAGGGATCTGTACAACTGCAAGCACACGGTGCTTCTTCCCCAGGGGAATCTTCAAGCTCCAGAAATCTGAAGCTTTCACTTCTTGAACCGGAGGAAGGATGTCTGCACTCAGTAGCCATCAGCCTTTTGTTCTATAAATTCACCAGGCCATTTCTCAGGTCCATAATTACCATCATCAACAGCCCCTGACAGAGACCCACAGCTCAACCACAGGCTCTGAAGAACCACCTGCTTCCCGAATCCTGTACTTACTTCTGTTAATTCAACACCCCTTAATTCCTGTACAGGAAAAAAGTAAACCAAAAATCACTTGACATTCACCCCGTTACTGCCACTCACAACTCTACACATATTCACTGCATCTCCAGCTCAGTCCTCCTGTTCCTGGCCTGAAGAGTCCAGGCACACCTGGCCATTCCTTGCACAAAAGCTGTTTCTCACTGCTGATCATTCTGGTCACTCCTCCACAAGACTCCTTCAGTTCTCCTACATGATTTTTCTCACTAGAGATATTAGCTTATTAACCCTAGTTCCAGATTTCTTAGAGTTCCTACAAATTAAGATGCTTTCATTTTCCATATACAGGAAATCTGTCCAACTACACCCAGCCTCAGCCTGTCATGCCTTCTCCTTAACAGACATTTTGCATTAGTCAAAATACAAACACCAACTGCAAAATGCCATGTCACACACTGGCACAGCAGAACAATTACATTGTCTGGATCTGGACAAAGTATTATTTAGAGGACAAACTGGATTTTATTTCAAATTGCTTTGGATTCAAGATGAGGGGTAACGTAACTAAACAAGACTGCTCAGCTGTTTGGAGCCCGCAGCTTTTGGCCCACACCACTTCCATGTGTGCTTGTCCAGTTCGGCTATAACTTCTTAAAAGTGGATGAAAGCGTAAGCTTAAGCTGTGACGAGCAACCCAGACAGGAAAGCAACCACTGGTGAACCAGCTCAGGACCACGGGGCACCAGGACTTTGCTCCCGGCTCTGGCAGTGACCGCTGCTGGGTGAGCATGAACAGCCACGTCTGGATGTCCACAGGGAACAGTAGCTACTGGATGCAGAAGCCTGAGCTTCTACCACCTGGGTGAAAAAGAGCATTCTCATCCATTTTTCAGGCAGCAGCACCACTACATGTTTCAGCACGAGCTGGTGAGGAGACTCACAGTGGTATAACCCAAGCCAGACAGTACCTAACTTGGACCCTGTAGCTAACCTTCAGGCAGAGGCTGTAGCTTTACTACAGAAAGCAGCACATCGCTGCCACAAATGAATCCATTTCCTATTTAGCGCAAATACTGCATGAATTTTCACATCACTTTTGGTACAGACATTCTCACGAGTTCAGAAATAGGTAAACACACGTGGAGTTCGCAGTGACAATTCAAAGTTTCCGCATTAGCGGTAAGGGGCATTAAGCTGAAACGCACTGACTCGGAAAGGAAAATCCTCCAGCAACCTGTCCCAGAGCTGCGTGTGCTCACAGCTTCTTGGCTATCAAGAAGCACGGAGCTTGTCTTCATTAGATTACAGTCTTGAAAAAGGGAATCGCTAGTAAGGCTACACTTACAAACGTATATTTATTCTTTTAAGACCTAAAAGGAATTTCTTAATGTTTTTAAATCAACTTTTTTTCAATACCTTAATGCCTTTATATATCCCTTAAATAAAGATGTTAACTTCAACAATCATTAGGTTGTCAGCACAAGTAACCCAAGACTTTTGCTTCCAGTTTTATCAATCAAGAGATGTAAAAGAGAGACTACATGATTACAAGACAGAAAATCAACAAGACACAGTCGTTATCTGGGAGCCTTTTCCTCCCTTACACAGCTATCAAGGCAATGCCATTTACAGTGGTGGATAACGGTCACAAGTTATAGCTATAAAACTTGCTTTATATTGCTTGTGGTTTATAAACTGATCACGGATACTGTGCTTTTCCTCATTTCCTTCATTTTCTCAGAGTAACGAAGAAGGAGCCATTATTTAATAGCAACCGCTTCCTTTCCCGGATCCATGTCCTTATCTGATTACGCTGTTAGATCCTGCTGAAACGAGCCACAAGGCACCACGTCCCTCTTCAAAACTGCCTGAATGCTGTCCCATGCTTGTAACTGAAGAAGCTTTGAATTTCATACAAGTTATTAAGCATCAAACCAAAATATAAGTGATGCTTAAACACTAACATTAAATTTTAAGTGTGTTTTAAGATGTTTTCCCCCTTCTTGTCGTAAGTTCTAAAACAATTAGTTATTGAAGTTCCCAACATCACATTGCATGAGGAAGCAAACCAGGCCCATTAAAACCAGAACACCTTCTGACAGACCAGATGTCCTGTTGGATTCTTTGCTTAAAGAACCTAAACACATATGATATACTTGTTTGGTTTTTAACTCCAGGCTATGATCAATAAAATAAAATGACTACTTTATGTGAATTTCTACCACAACATGAATGAGCTTCTATTTATTTTGCTTCCAGCGCGTCTAAGATACAACATCCACCATGACTCACATATCAATTTAAATATTTACATTCCACCAATACAGCTTGAAGAAATAATAAACTCTATGCCTGTATTTAAACAAAAGCAGGCTCCAATTTCTGCAAGGTGTTATACACGAACAGCACCTGAGGTTTGCAAGAGTTTCTTGGAATCGCATGGGACTTCCTTTCCAGAAGGGCTAAGCATTTGTCATCGCCAAAGACCAGGGCCCTCAAAAACCTGCGTGCCAAATACGTACATACAACTGTTGGATGTGTGATGCATCTTTACAGAAGTACTGAATGGAAGGAGAATCAAGCCACACGATCCTCACCTTACAGTTGTGGCCCCCCCCCCCCATTAGACGGCACTTATCAATATTCTTTCCTGCTCCAAGTCAAAGAAACACTGAGGAGATGGACACAATAATGAGAATTTAATGCAATACTCACATTAATAGCGTGAAAAGCTTGCTGAAAATCCATTTGAAGAATAAATATTTCCAATAAGTACTCACACAAAGCAACATTAAGAACTCCAAGACAAAAATCAGTAGAGCCAAAATGTGCTAAAGTGCTTTTATAGTAAATGCAGTGTCTCAGCTGAGCAGCATGAGAATCCCAGGTGCATTGAACTTACTTGCTACAACACCAACTTCTGTTGTCTACTATCTCATACAGACTGTATGCCTGTGAGCATCATCAAACTCTTTCTTGCCGGTTCAGCAACATACAAATCCCAGAACTGAGTGGGAAGAAGGAAGAGGTAGGAATGGCAGCACTGAACTGGTGCTTGGAGAAGCCAGTCGTGATCCAGACTCTTGCTCAGGTACCAACAGGTAAGCAATCTCTTCTGACAGCAGGGAAAACAAAAAGAGTAAGAGCTACCAACAAATAGTCCGCAGCATAAATACTGACCCTGTTTCTAGAGAAACATCAGAGCAAATACGTAGGCCCGTTAAAAGCGATGGGTATGGCTTCTACGCAGCCATCCCTGCAGGATCTGGAACCTGGGTATGTTAAGATCGGCTGACTAAACTCACCCGGTTTTATCCTGCACTCCTTGCCCCACATATAAGAAGGCTTGAATGTTATGTAGCCCTGTAACTGTTAGCAGACCTTAAATCATTTTAGAAACGAAGCCAGTGATGAATGTCTGTCATAGTTTCACCACCTACAAAACAAAGCAACTTGCCCAAACTCATCCCAGCAGGACAGTGGCAGAAAAACAAAATCTGGGACTACCACAGCCTTGTCTACAGCAGTATCCATTAAAGAAAGTACCACAAACCTTTATAAATGGAACCTAACTGCAAATTGTTTGGCAGAAGATGCTCTTCTACAATTCACAAGCTGATACCAAAACAGAATACTGAAACCTGCTACATGTTTCAAATACATACCCATACCAAAAGGTACACGCATTAAGGAAGTAAGGAGAGCAGTTACAGGTCTGCTAATCTGTGATCTGCACAGACTTGGGCCAAAGGTTTTATCCAGATGCAGGTAACTGGGCTCCAGAGAGATGGAGGACAGCCTGCACACAAGCAGCCGAAGATCAAGATACAAATGTTGCATTCATTTAGATTAACCAAGTAAAAATACAAGGAACATTTCAAATAAAGCACTTCCACTTTTTTCCAGTCCACTACTACCTTTCATTAAAAGGCAAGGTTCGTTATGGCCTGTGGAGAGTACTTCGAGTAAAGATGCATGGAAATCTCAACTTTAGGCTGAAGTTGTTATTCTTAAAACCTGCAGCATGATCACAAAGACAGTAAAGCACAGAGAGCCAGCTGTAAAGTTGCATCTGTGGTTTTTAACTCAGAGCATATTTCTGCAGCTTGAATAAGCCGGCCTCCTGCTCGGTTCAGTTCTAGGTACAAATCAGCCGTGTGAGTCCTGCCACCGACATTTACCAAGGTATGGGCAGCGGAGGTGGAGCTGCACGCGTGAACCTGAGGGTAAAACTTGCATGAACAGAAGTGAGCCCTCCACACGGGATTTCTTCTCCCTGTTAGCCAGGAACTACACGGGAATTACTCTGCAAACCGTAAGCAGCGTGTAACGCCGGCCGTCTCGCACCGGGCACCCCGGGGAAGCACGCACCTCCCCCAGGCAGCGCCAGCGCTTCCCCCGGAGCGTTCAGCTCACAAAAGCCTCGGGACTCCCCGAGGGGCAGCAGCCGGGGGGCCGCTCGCCCACTGCCCCCGCGGCCCGGAGGGGGCCGGGCCGGGCTCTCGGGGCCGGCGGTGGCAGCAGAAGCCCCTTCGGCCATCTTCCGAGGGCTTTCGCTTTTGCGCTGCCCGGGTCCCTCGGCACCACGGGGCGGCCCCGTGCGCCCGCAGCAGCCACTTGTTGCTCCCCCAACCCCCTCGCACCCCCCAGCCCCCTCACACGCCCCCCAAAGACCTCACACGCACCCCAATCCCCTCACGCACCCCCAAATCCCCCCTCAACCGCCCCCCCACCGCCCGGCAACGGCCTCCCGGCGCTCCCCCCCCCCGGCACCTGCCCATCCCGGCCCCTCGGCAGCCGCCCCCGCCGCCCCTCACCATTGTGGTTGACCCAGGTCGGCTTCAGGAGCTTCATTGTCTCCCGCCCGGAGCCCCCCGCCGGCCTCCGCCCTCGGGACCCCAGGGCGGCTCCCCCCGGGCTGCCTCGGCCGAACGAGCGGCGGAGCGGAGCGGTGCGGAGCTCTCAGCGGCCGCCGGTCACGGCCGCGGCCCCGCGCCGCTCGCCGCCCTGGCCGCCCCCTCCGCCGGCCGGAGCCGCCTCAGCGCCGCTCC